>ML780266.1:1033610-1084452 GCA_009831015.1 Picea engelmannii | reverse complement strand
TCAATTTAGCAAGTGTATATAAACAACCATTTACCCTTTTTCCTCTTCAATTAAAAATTAATTTAGCAAGTGTAGATAAAAACAACCATTACCCCCCTTTTTAAAAATTTAATCCGCCATTATATATATATATATATATATATTACTTTAATAAATAAATTTTGAATTTCTTTACCCCTTTCTTGTAATATGTCTAATTATTTTTGTTCAGAGGTTCTGCTTAGACCTAGGTTTTAAATTCATTAGGTTGGGCGACAGTTTTCAGGGGAAAGTTGATTTTAAACTTGTCATATCATTCATTTTAAGGCCGGATAGATTTATTCACTTACTAGTTAAAATCGTGACGTGCCCTTTAGGACACACTACATGCTCCAAGGGTTCCACTCGCCTCTTTCCGTTTTCCTTTTGCAACGTGCCCTTCAAGACGCACCACATGCTCTAAGGGTGGCACTTGCCTCTTAACTGAATTTGGTAGACGTCAAACCCTTGGAGTCAATACTCTACCAGGTGATCTTGTGGGAGACTAAGGGCCTTTAAGGAATAAGGCCTCTGCCTTATTGCATGCCCCCTAGAATCATCGTGAGTGACTGTCACAATCTGCCCTCATGACATTGCGTGTCTTCTCGAACTAGGTAATCATTAACCTACATTTTGAGCCATGATGAGAGTGCTAGTAGGTTGTGGCAGGGTCACTGCCACACCTCTCCCTCAAAGTCTCTAGTTGTCGTGCATGACCCCTCTACTCAACATGTGAGTCTGGTCAACAAGCTATCGTCGGCCTGTATCCATCAACGAATCATGTCAGCAATAATAATCAATCATCATAACATCGAATCATTTGTACATATGTCACATCAACAACATTTAAACCCCAATTGTCCACTCCCTGAATCGATACAGAGTCCAAGGGGTTTCATCGATGCCTCTGCATCCTCAATGTCCAGAGTCTTGCACACTCAGGAGAACCCAGTCAATAACACCTGTCTATGTAAATACAACAAAATAACATATCATAAAATCCATCATATCTCATAATCATAATCAAAACGACCAATAGTATAATAACCTGGATCACTTGTAAGAAAGTGTCCTCAAAGAATAAGTTCGCTCAGTGCGGGCAAGAGCGGGATGTTACATACACCCCCTCATGGTCTAAAATTCGTCCCTAAGTTTCACAATATATAAGTGTCAAAATAAAGTGTATCACAATATCATAATTCTATCTATCAAACAAAAGTGGAAACTGCTGACACATATCATTTGGATCCTCCCAGGTCGTCGAGTGCTGACTATAGTTGTCCCACTGGACCTTGACCTGATCTATTTTTTAACGTCATAGTTGTCGAACGTGATGGTCCAGGATGCGGATTGGATCCTCCGTGAGTGCACCCTCGTCATATACCTGCAAGGAACTCATGTCAATAACATGTGTAGGATCACTAATATAATGTCTCAAAATAGATACATGAAAAACATCATTCATATGCCTCAAAGAATCAGGAAAGGCTAGTCGATAGGCCACAGGCCCCTTCTTTTCCACAATCTCGAAAGGTCCCATGAAACTAGAAGATAGTTTATCACCCTTTCCAAACTTGACCGAATTCTTATGTGGTTTCACTCGCAAGAAGACTCGATCTCCAATTTCATAACTACGGTTGACACGATGCGCATCGACATAACTCTTTTGTCGATCCTGTGCTTCCTTTATCCTTTGTCTCATTTCTTGGATCGCTTCTGGTATCACCAGGACCCTATCCTCAAGCCGATCCCAACTCAAAGGTGTCTGACGCAGTCACCCGTAAAGAAACTCGAAAGGCACCATATTAATGGTGCTTTGATAACTGTTGTTATATCAAAATTCTATCAGTGGCAAGAACTCTTCCCAATGCTTTTGTTGGTCCATAATGTACATACACAACATATCCTCCAAGATTTGGTTTGTTCGTTCGGTCTGTCCGCCTGTCTCCGGGTGATATGCGGTACTAAAGTTAAGTTTGGTTCCCAAGGCCTCTTGGAAACTAGTCCAAAATATTCTAGTAAAAACGATCCTCGATTGGATATAATCCTCTTAGGCATGCCATGCAGCCTCACAATCTAGCTGATGAAAACTATAGCTATGTTAGGTGCCTGATACATCGTGCACACATGAATAAAATGAGAACTCTTCATCAGAGTGTCGACTACCACACAAATCGAGTCGTGTCCCCTTGCCGTCAGTGGAAATCCAACAATGAAATCCATCGAAATGACCTCCCATTTTGATTCTGCAATAGCATGTGGTTGTAATAATCCTGTTGGATGTCTATGTTCAGCCTTCACCTTTTGACATTCTAGACATCTTGGCACATAGTTGACTATGTCTGCCTTCATTCATTTCCAGAAGAATAAGGGTTTAAGGTCTGCCCTCATCTTCATGATTCCTGGGTAAGCCATGTACACTTCTCTGTGAGCCTCGTTTAGGATCAAACTCCTCAAATTGTCTTTGGGCGGTACGTAAATTCGAACTTTAAATATTAATAATCCGTCGTTGTCCATAGAAAATCCTTCAAATTTTGGTACCATCATTGTGTTTTGTTCGATAAAATCCTTGACCTCTTTGTAGCAGTCATCGTTGCACTGTAAAGTTAGAATATTTTTGTGTATATTCGTCTGAAGAGGCATCACTGAAAAGATGCGTGGTCTCCGACTCAACACATCTGCCACTCTATTCATTGTTCCTTTTATGTAAGTAATCTTGAAATCGTACTCACTAAGCAATTCTGACCAACGTTGTTGTCATGCGTTCAAGTCGCTTTGCGTAAATATGTGTTGTATTCCATAGTGGTCCATTTTTAGTTCGAATTTTTTTCCAATCAGGTAATTTCTCCAAACTCTCAAGGCATAAACAATCAAAATCGTGCGTTGCATAGTTCTCCTCATGCCGTCTCAAATTTATAGAGATGTAAGTGATCACTCGACCGTCTTGCATCAAGACTCCACCTAAGCCTTCCTTGGATGCGTTAGTGCATACCAAGAAGTCTGCTTCCATGTCGGGGACCTTTAATATCGGTGATGTTATCAACAACTCCTTGAGCCTCTGAAATGCTTCCACGCCTTTCTCAATCCAAACAAACTTCTTGTTATTCTTCTGCAATTCCGTAATTGGATTTGTTATCTTTGAAAAACCCTCGACGAACCGTCGATAGTATCCTGCTAAACCCATGAAGCTATGAAATTCAGGGACATTCGTCAGTGCATTACATTCCATAATATCCTTGACCTTTGTTGGATCCACAACGATACCTTCGTCGGAGATGACATGCCGTAAGTAAGGAATATTCGATTGATAAAATGAACATTTAGACAATTTCCCATACAATTTGTTCTCTCATAGACACTGTAGTACCAAACGCAAGTGCTCGCCATGCTCCTCCAATGTCCGAGAGTAAATCAAAATATCGTCAATGAACACTTGGACGAACTTGTTCAAGTATTCGTGAAACACCCCGATCATCAAACTCATAAATACCCCTAGGGTGTTTGTCAGTCCAAACGGTAGAAAAATAAACTCTTAATGTCCAAACCTCGTCTTAAAGGCAGTCTTAGGGATATCATCCTCCTTGATCCATAACTGGTGATACCCTGATCTCAAGTCGATATTTGAAAACACCATCATGCCCTTTGTCTGATCGAACATATCATAAATCCTTGGCAACATATATTGATTCTTGATCGTTGCCTTGTTTAATTGATGGTAGTCAATGCAGAGTCTCCACAACTCATCCTTCTTTCGTATGAAAATAACAGGCGCACCCAAAGCTGAAACACTCGAACGTATAAGTCCTAGGTCTATCAACTCCTTCAGTTTCATTTTCAACTCCTGTAACTCCGGGGTCAACATTTGATAAGGCGTTCTTTCTATCAGTTCATTCCCTGGTTTTAGATGGTAAATTCCAATTCCCTCTCCGGTGGCATCCCAGGTAACTCCTCAGGGAATATGTCTACAAACTCTCTCACTACCAGAAGGTGTTCTAGAACTTCCTCTAATCTTTTATCGTTTAACGCAAGGATCACATAAATCTTACATCCCTTGCACATGCTCTTCCATAGCTGCAAGGAAGAGATGAACCTTAGGGAGACTCCCTGGTTCCGACCTACAATCACGCATCTCTGTCCCTCATCATCGACCAAGCTCAATTGTTTCATCTTACAGTTGAGTATCGCCTCATGCGATTCCAACTAGTCCATACCGATAACGACGTCATAATATCCTAAGATCATGATGTATAGGTTGGCCCTAGTGACAAACTCTCCCAGGTTAAGGCTACAGCCTGTAACCTTCCCTCCAACCTTTTGTTTGTCTCCATAAGCCATTTATACAAAGCTAAACTCCTTCTATTCGAATTCCTTTACCTTAATTATTTTTAGCGTTTCATCGAAAATGAAACTCTTAGTAGAACCAGAATCTATCAAAATACTAAGGATCTGGTCATCAACAGTACCTGACGTCTCAATCATAGTCGACTTGTGCTCTGCCTGGCGGTTATTCACTGCTGCATGAATCTGATGGGCCTTGCCCAAATCTCCCATGGTAGTGGGTCTGGATGATCCAGATGCTCTAGTCCTCTCCATTGGGAAGTCGCACTGGTAATGTGGCTCCCCACATGTCCAACACCCTTTCTTCAGTCCATTACTCCTGGTACCCGAAGTAGAAGTCGAAGGCCCTCCGACCTAGAACACTGGTCTATTCTACTGAACATGCCTAAACTGTTGTTGATGTTGTTGACACTGTTGTTGGTGTTGTGGTCCTCGATAAGGAGTCCGTTGCTGAGGTGTTGGTCACTGAGGTGTAGTGAAAATGGATCCTCTCTATAAGCCATGATATCCTAGTGAGTGTCTAGTTGGTTTCTAATACTGTTGTGCACGAGATGACCCCTGCCCCGCTGGTCTCGCTGGAGTTCTTCTATGAACCTCGCTGATAAGCTCCTCCTTTGCTATGAGGGACTTCTGGACAACATCATGCAAGGTCCGAGGCATCAAAATCCTAACCTTTGCATGAATGTTGATATTAAGGCCAAACAAGAACCTGTTGACCTTAAGTTTCTCGTTATTCAGGTGCAGAGCATACCAAAGCAACTCCATAAAATGGGCCTCGTTCTCGGGCACCGTACAACCACCATGTCTCAAGGCGTTGAACTCGTTGAGTTGATGCTCAGTGAATTCCTCCGATAGATGCCTCTTTTGGAACCGTTCCTCGAATAGTTCCCATGACACGTCTTCGACGACCATGTTCAAATGCGGAAGGAGTGTCTTATACCATAGAAGAGCACTCCCCTTCAGTTGAAAGAATGCCATGCAGACCTTCATGTTGGAGGTATATTCGTGAATCAAAAATCACATCACCATATTCTCCAACCATGCCTCGGCAGCTGCTTCGTCCGGGGCACCAAAGAACTCGGTAAATTTGACCTTCTCGAGTTCGCGACGAATGCTACCAGTACCGACCCGAGCATGTGGTGGAACCTTAGGGGGTGTTGGCTGATCCAGATTTTATGAGAAGAATGAAATGAATACATATTATTAATAGGTTCTTAACACAAAATAATAGAGATACAGTAAAACTGGTTTCCTATTCAATAACGAAATAAGTTGAAACTGTAAAATGCAGCGGAAACAAGCTTGTTGGAATGGTGGCAGCTTATCTCTGAGAAGAGATGTGAAGGCAGTGCGCATTCGCAACAAGAAGGTTACAATGAGGATATGAAGGCATTTTTACAACAAGAAATAATTCCAAAAACCCTAGACATCCAAAAACCTACCCCTAGGAGATGAAGCACCAAAAGTCATGTGGGCCTCGTTTGGGTAAGCTAGTACATCAACTTCCTAGGGTCGTAACTTTTGCATACGATATCCGTTTTAGGTGTGTGATAGCCCGTTGGAAAGGTATCATCGAGGAGATTAATTTTGGGGGATCAATAATGCCATATGATATCATTGAGGAACTCTATATCTAAAAACCTTCATTTAGGCCCTCAAAATGGCCCCGTAAGTAAAAACTGCTAAAAATAGTAAATTGCCAAAAATGTCAAAAAGTTGTTTTGAGCCATTTGGAAAAGGTGGGTGGCCAATGATATCCATATGGATCAATCCTCCCTCCTTAGGAAGCAATGGTCTCCATTGCGTTGAGGTCCCCCATTAGATGAGGAAATTTCTGCTGAATTTGGCCCCGGGTGAGCCACTTGCCTTGGTGCAAGAGTTGCCCTGCTTTGACGACTTGATAGAGCTAGATCCTTTGTTGCCGAGTGCCTTTGATCTATCTGTCCACAATATCATCATTGGATGTCTGTTGTATGCAGTCAGGGTTGAGCTTTATTGGTGTCAGTTGTTCTGCTACTTCTGAGGTGTCCAATAATGGTGGGAAATAAGGGCGAAGGAGATCCATGTTGAACACTAGGTGCAGACCAAGGAAAGGAGGAATGTTGAGCACAAAATAATTATCCCCCGTGGCCTTGGTGATAGTGTACGGTCCATAATGGAGTGGGCGAATCTTCTATTGGGGTCTTGTAAGGCGTTCTTTCTGCAAGTGCAATCAAACTTTGTCGCCCACCTGAAACTTATGCGACACCCGATGTTAATCATGGCGTTGTTTGTACTTGTTATTGGACTTTTGTAGGATATCCTGAACCTGTTGGTGGATGTGCTGGATCCGCTCAATGAACCGAGTGGCTTTGTCAGCTTTAGTTGGAGCAGGAGATGAGTCAACCGAGGTGACCGCAAGGGGAAGTGCAACATCTATGGGACCCAATGATTGGAATCCCAACCCCACTTGAAAGGGGTTGTGGCCAGTTGAGCTATGCAAGGCTCGGTTGTAGATATGCTAGACATAGGGAAGGCTCTCATCCCATGTGCGAGGTTTCTTCGAATTATACATACGAAGGATATGCAGAATCATTCGATTTACAACCTCGGTTTGGCCATCTGTCTGGGGGTGGAAGGCCGTGGATTTGGTGAGCTTGGTGTCCAATAGTGACCAGAGGATCGAATAGAATGTGATGAGAAATAAACTATCCCGATTTGATACAATGGTTTGTGGGATTCCAAAATGTACCCAAACTCGTTCAAAGAAGAGCTTGGCAGTGGCCTCTGTTGTGATGCTCTTCTTGCAGACAACCAGAATCGCCATCTTAGAAAAGCGATCAACAACCACAAAAACACAGTCATTTCCCTGCTTGGTGGATGGGAGGCCTGACATGTAGTCCATTGAGATGGATTCCCATAGCCTGTCAGGAGTAGGAAGAGGGGTGTACAGGCCATGTTTCTTAGTGTTCGGTTTGGCAATAGTGCAGGACCTGATATACATGTCAACCTCCTGTCGAAGTTTCGGCCAGTAGAAATGTTTCTGTAGCATCGCCACTGTCTATTCAATGCTGAAGTGTCCTACCACCCGACTGTAGTGGGCTTCCCAGATCAGCTTCACTCGCTCACTTGATGGAACAAAAATATGGTCCAGACGACACAACAACCCATCCTGAAGATGGAAATTATCGACAACTGCATTTGCACCCAACATTTGGTAGGTGGTGGCGAAGTAAGGGTCTATCTCATAGAGTTGGGGCCATCCAGATGTCTCATGGATGCAAGAGTCTAGAATTGTGGTGAGTGTCGCGACGGGCGGTCTACTGAGGCAATCAACGTCGCGATTGGTGCTTCCTGTTTTATACTTGATGTTGAGGTGGAATTGTTGCAAGTATGTGGACCATTTTTTATGGTGGTCATTCTGCAGTTTTCCCTGTGTCTGCATGAACTGCAGTGGCTTATGATCGGTGTGGATGACTGTCTCCTTCCCAAGAATGTAATGTCTCCACTGGTGGCATGCTTGCACAATGGAGTACATTTATTTTTCATAAGTAGGGTACTTACAGACAGTATCAGACAGTGTCTCACTATGATAGGCCACGGGGTGGTCGTGTTGAGTGAGAACGACACCCACAACATAGTCTGAAGCATCTGTCTCGATCTCAAAGGGATGTTGCAGGTTCGGTAGTGAAAGTACTGGGGCTGAGCAAAAGCGCTACTTCAAATCATCGAACGCTTATTGTTGGGACCGACCGCACACAAATTTTGCCTTACCACCACCCATGTTTATTTGGCTGAGGGACCATGCAATATGGGAGAAACCCAACACGAACCTGCGGTAGAAATTAGC
Source organism: Picea engelmannii (assembly GCA_009831015.1). Lineage (NCBI taxonomy): Eukaryota > Viridiplantae > Streptophyta > Pinopsida > Pinales > Pinaceae > Picea > Picea engelmannii. Next base: position 1,076,267 of record ML780266.1, on the reverse strand, counting down.
AAGTCCCAAGAAGCTCTGAAGCTCAGTGAGTGTTGTTGGGGCTGGCCAGTCATGGATGACTTGGATCTTGGCTGGATCCACATGTACGCCATGTTGATCAATGAAGTAGCCCAGGTAATGGACCCTGTCCATGCTGAAGGAGCATTTTTCCAGGTTGGCGTATAGCTTGTGTTGTCGCAGGATGTGCAGAACCTGTTGAATATGCTGCAAGTGTTCGGCCCAAGTCTTGCTGTAAATTAGAATGTCATCCAGATATACCACTACAAAAGTATTGGTGAATGGTCCCAAGATATCATCCATCATCCTCATGAAAGTGGCTGGAACATTTGTCAAACCAAAAGGCATGAACAACCATTCAAAAAGTCCTTCCTTTGACTTGAAGGCGACCTTCCATACATCTGTCTATTCTATCGGGACATGGTGGTAGCCAGACTTTAGATCAATCTTACTGAATTATTTGGCCCCCGTGAGTTGATCAAGGAGGTCATCGATTCGGGGAATCGGGTACTGGTTTCTGACAGTGATTTTATTCAGAGCCTGGTAATCAATATTGAGTCGCCAGGTTCCATCTTTCTTTTGTACCAGCATGATTGGGCTCCCACAAGGTGATGAGTTGGGGAGGATGTGCCCCTTGTGGAGCAGTTCTTGGATCTGTCTCTTGACCTCCTCATTCTCTAACAAAGAGCGACGATACACTGGCCCATTGGGTAGCGGTGTGTCGGGGGTTAGATCGATGGGGTGCTTGACCTGGCAATGCAGAGGTACCCCTGTAGGTGAGGAGAAGATATCCGAGTATTCTTCCACGACCTTATCTACTTGCTTCTGTTGTGTGGAGAGGTTGACCGCAGAGACCCTAGATGTGGCTACGATCTTTCTCTTATTCTGAGAGCGAATCATAAAGAAGACAAACTTCCATGTCTGCGAGATGACCTTCCTGCATTGCTTAGTAGAGATCAAGGAAATAGCACTAGGTGGGACTGCCTCGGGTATCCTATACAATTTCCTATTCAAAGTAATAATAACACTACAAGGCCTAGACTCATATACAACATGACGTTTCCATAAATATGGTTGGCCCAAAAGAACATCACAAACTTTGAGATCACACAATACCTTGTCTTTGAAGGGTTTGATGTTGTACGACAATCGACACTGTTGGCTGACACAGAGATCGCTTCCTTGGTGGAGCCATCCAATGGTGTAGGGTTGTGGGTGCGGCATTGTTGGCAGGGACAACTGCTTGACGACCTCTGCTGAGATGAGGTTCTTCTGGCTACCACTATCAACGATGAAGTGCAACGGGGTGCCTTTTACCCACATCTGTGAATGGAAGATGCGCTCTCCTTCTTCTGGCTCATCTGGTTCACCAGGATGGATCTTTGTGGTAGCAACGGTGGCACTGGGTTCTGCATTAATGATCTGCCTTCCCCTTTCTGGTTCTATCTCAGAGTCAGAATCTGCATCTGATTCAGGGGATTTCACTTCGGCCACCAACGACTGCTTTGAGCGACAGTCAGCAGTGTTATGCCAAGGGCTCTTATGAAAGTCACACCACTTCCCGATATCTTTCTTTGTCTTTTCGGTGTCCTTCTTTGCTTAGAGATTGTATTGGTTGTCTTGATACTGTCCATATTTTCTCTGTCCTTTGTTTGATGGGTTGGGGACACTCTTTCCTGGCTTTTACTGTGAGGGGTTCCTAGGCCCAAATTGCCGTGTCTTTTGTTTGAGCTTCTGCTCGATTTTGACGGCATATCAGTAGGCTACGCCCAAGGATGAGATGTCCAGAAATTCCATTTCGATCTGGATGTATATATGCATAGCACCGCGATACTTGACCACCAGATGTTGCTCTTAATATTTGATACCCAACTTGGTGTGCAAGGTATGGAAGATATTTGTGAAATCTAGCACTGCTTGGTCTCTTTCTTGCCGCAGTGTGGTCCATTTGGTATACAGGTCGTCATAACTTCCGACATGGTAGTATTGTTCCTTAATAGCATCCCTGAAGGATTCCCAGGTGGTCATGACTGAAAATAATGAGGTTTCCTCTGTTTCATTTTGCTCACAGAAAGTTTCCCACCAATCTTTGACATGGGGAACGACTTTGAGGAGCGCAAAAGTAATATTTTCCCTATTCGAAAATTTATGAACAGAAAAATACCCTTCTAGTAGATTCAACCACTTGTCTACAACATCTGCGTCTACCTGACCTTCAAATATAGGAATATCAAAGTTTATTTGTACCTTGAAGGGGGCGGCACCTCTGTTCGAAGAAGATGTGTCGCCTGTTGGTAGTCGCCGAAGGATTTGTGCGAAACTATCCATCATATCGTTCCTCTGTTGCGTGAGGACTTCCTCAATAAACACTTTGAAAGGATCTCCTATCCCATCATCTTTCTTTTCTCCTACCATGGGAGGTCGCTTGGGCATGCGAGAGCTTCTGTCCTCAAGAGAAACAAGCTTGAGACCCAACCCTTTGTACTCTGACCTCGTTGGGGACATGCATTAAGACGACAAGGAGAAGACCGCTCTGATACCACTGATCCGGATTTTATGGGCATAATGAAATGAATACAGATTATTAACAGGTTCTTAACACAAAATAACAGAGATACAGTAAAACTGGTTTTCTATTCAATAATGAAATAAGCTGAAACTGTAAAATGCAGCGGAAACAAGCTTGCTGGAATAGTGGCGACTTATCTCTGAGAAGAGATGTGATGGTAGCGTGCATTCACAAGAAGAAGGTTACAATGAGGCTCTAAAGGCCTTTTTACAATAATCAAGAATTCCAAAAACCGTAGACATCCAAAAGCCTAACCCTAGGAGATGAAGCGCCAAAAGTCATGTGGGCCCCGTTTGGGTAAGCTAGTACATCAACTTCTCGGGGTCGTAACTTTTGCATACGATCTTCGTTTTAGGCGTGTGATATCCTGTTGGAAATGTATCATCGAGGAGAATCATTTTGGTGGCTCAATCATGCCTTCAACTATCATTGAGGAGCTCGATACTGAAAAACCTTCATTTAGGCCCTCAAAATGGCCCCGAAAGTAAAAACTGCTAAAAATAGTAAATTGCCAAAAATGTCAGAAAGTTGTTTTGAGCCAGTTGGAAAAGGTGGGTGGCCACCGATATCCATCTGGATCACTGGCACCCTGTCCTCATCTCTATCCAAACGGTTGATCAGTGCCTCATAAATCCGCTGAAAAGACCTCATCTGCCCAACCACATCACCCACAACTATTTGTTCCTGCCCAACAACTTGTTCGTCTCCCTAGGGGTTATACCCCTTAGGCATGGATGCTACTGGGGGCATCACACCTCCTCCCCTAACACCCCTTTTTCTACCTCTGCGGCATCCTCTAACCATGATTACCTGCACGAATACAAATCAAATTAATTAGCAACCTTATAATAAAAAATCAAATCAACGAAAGTCATAGTGATCCCAAGTCGTGGGTCGAACCGGCTCTGATACCATATATAACAACCCCGTCGTTACGACTACAAGCGACTCAAGCGAGTGAATTTTTTTTTTTTTTAAGCAGGAAACAATGACAACAGTTAAACAACACAACTTGACGACGAACACAACACACACATATCATGCAACAGACAACAATGACTCAACACACTAGCACATCATGCAACTGGATGAAACATGTGATAATCAATAGAAATATAAAAACAACTACCCACCCAACACAAGTAAAACAACACCTACAAGCTAAAGGACAACATCAACAAACCCGACACAACGACTTCAACGACCAGTAACTAGAAACCTCTACGACGTGCAAAACCAAACACATTGAGGCGTTACAGAACCAAGTACCAAAATCAATTACAACGAACAATATGCCCACATCGGGAAGCACAAGACTCAAGCCCGATTATCATTCACACCTATCCATCAGGGTGCGCAAGGATTCCCTCATCGGGAATCATGTCGTCACAAGGCGATAGGCGTGACAATAATCATGGCGCAACATAACGTATCTAGACCAATAACCCAAGAAAACTCCAATGTGTTAGGAGACCAAATTAATTGTCAGAAATACAAGAAGACTATATCCAAGTGCCCAATCAACAAGTCTATAATACACAAGGTGACTTCATTCAATATTTAATTGTGCAACCAACCGAAGAATTTGTGTCTTCTTATGAGGCACTTTTTCAAGGAAGTCTACCAACTCTAAAACAAAATAATTTGAATGTTATCTAAAAATTCATGTGCATGGATACTCTATTTTAATTCTCTATATAATAGAATATTATTTGAACGCTAGCTTAATCATAGTGATATAAGGAATTAGTGTTTACATTTTGTTAAGCTAAATAATGTCTCCCATCATAAACACATAAATTAATGTATTAAGAACATGAATGCAAGGGGTTTTCTTTTGGATTAACGAAAGAACTTCCACATCATCTTATCGATCAGTTAAGTAGCTATCAAGAAATAAAATCATTGTCAAAACCTATACAATATCGTTGTTTGTCATTCATATCGTTGTCTATTAATTACGTCTTCGTCTATTAATATTCGTTGTCAATCAATCAAGATTGTTGTCCATTAATGAATCTATGTCTAACAATGATATTGATGTCCCATAATAATATTTCGGTCCATTAATATTCGCTATGTTAAATACATTTCAAATGGAAATTAAAAACTCTACTAAATTAATCTATGCCAACAATATTGTTGTGTAATAATTCTTTTCAAATGGAAATTAAAAACTCTACGAAATTAATCTATGCTCGCAATATCACTATCTAAATTCGTTGTGGTTCAATGATACTCAACCATAAATTAGTTGTGTTACTCAGCCCTAAATTCGTTGTGTTACTCAGCCATAAATAAAACAGAAACATATCATTAAAAACACAGCCATATATGAAACACAGACATATATAAAACACATACATATATAAAACGCAGCCATATACATAAATTCACAGCCATATACAGAACGTTGTATATATTCACCTCTATATAATTCGTTGTCTAAATTCACATATATTTAATTCATTGTCTTTTTAAAACTGGGTTAATGCCAAGAAAAAGATGTTGATGACTCACATATTTTTTACGAATGGCAAAAACAAATTTGGTAAAAACGAATTGGGTAAAAATGAATATTGGTAACAAGAAAAATGATTTCTTCAGAGATTAATCCTTCAAATATTAATCATTCAATATTAATCTCAGTCCAAAGCAGATATGCTCATTCAACGTAGAGATTTTACCCCCAAAAAACGCAGAGATGCTCATTCAACGCAGAGTTTAAACATTCAAGGATTTAGTCATTCAAATGTAGAGTTTAAACACCCAAGGATTAAAAATTCAAACACAAAGTTAACCATTCACAAGAAGGTGCAAGGATTAACCATTCAGCAATGAATCAATAAAAAATGCATAGATAAGTAAGGGATAGATAGTTGGGAGAAAATTTAGCCTTCACTTATTATCCATGCACAGGAAAGCAAGGCATTTAAATCTCAATCTTAAACACTAGAGTGAAGACAGTCAATTAGGCTCATTTTCGACTGCTCAAGCACAAACTAATAATTTAAGTATAAGGGACCAAAAAAAAAAAAAACATTTTTTCTTCGTATTAAATCAATAAAAACAAACGCAAAGAAGTCATTGCAATCATAGTTTGGGTTCACCATGGAAATCAATTCAAAAATACAGCGAGCATAAGGTTGGGATGAATTTAGGTTCTCTCATCATAAAACGCTGGGCTCATCAAGACAATTTGCGGAAAGATAAAAATGAAATCTCTGGATAGTGTTACGCTGATTAAACATAAACTTTAACACAGTAGAAGTAAATTATTGAAGGTACAGGAACAATATTTAAACTATCATTCAATGCAAATATACACATGTGTATCGTAGCAAAATGTGAAAGCTTTGAATTCGTTGTCTCGCACGTGCTCTGTCCAGCTCTTGTTTTCCGACCGATGTGACCTCACCGGTATCTCCCAACCAACGCTAGGGGTACTCTTCTTCCCCTTGAGCCCCCCAAGACGCAAAGGGACCACACACACAATACGAAAGAATGTTAGCACCCAAATCGCCTCGCAAGGTCAAGCTACCACTCGTTACCTAAGCTGGGTATCCCAACTCCCACAAGAGAAAGTTTAGTCAAGATCAAATTTTAGCAGCGCAATGTTACACAAACAGATGAGAGATCCACACTCCTCCTCCTCCATCCTTTTTATATAGTTTTCAAGTAATTAGTTTCCCAAATTCTCATTAAATTCCTTTTTCATTAAATTAATTTCTTAAAACCTCCCCCATACACATGTCGCTCGATCCCCTAGTTGCACCAGAAAATGAATTTTATTAATTAATTAAATATTCATATTTCTCTCACCCACCTAAAAGAGTTCCCAAAAATGCTCCTCGGTGTCCCAATATTCCCTTACAATTCTTAAATGGCTTACGCCTTACTTAATTCCTAGTTGAGTTCATAAATAGAAAGTTCCCAAGGCAAGATTCCTTACTAAGTTAGACATTGAGTTTTTTTCTTTACGTTCCCCCTTTTCTTTAAGTTTCCTATTTCTTTTAAGTTTCCCTCTTTTTCCTTTTTAACTAAAAATCAATTTAGCAAGTGTATATAAACAACCATTTACCCTTTTTCCTCTTCAATTAAAAATTAATTTAGCAAGTGTAGATAAAAACAACCATTACCCCCCTTTTTAAAAATTTAATCCGCCATTATATATATATATATATATATATTACTTTAATAAATAAATTTTGAATTTCTTTACCCCTTTCTTGTAATATGTCTAATTATTTTTGTTCAGAGGTTCTGCTTAGACCTAGGTTTTAAATTCATTAGGTTGGGCGACAGTTTTCAGGGGAAAGTTGATTTTAAACTTGTCATATCATTCATTTTAAGGCCGGATAGATTTATTCACTTACTAGTTAAAATCGTGACGTGCCCTTTAGGACACACTACATGCTCCAAGGGTTCCACTCGCCTCTTTCCGTTTTCCTTTTGCAACGTGCCCTTCAAGACGCACCACATGCTCTAAGGGTGGCACTTGCCTCTTAACTGAATTTGGTAGACGTCAAACCCTTGGAGTCAATACTCTACCAGGTGATCTTGTGGGAGACTAAGGGCCTTTAAGGAATAAGGCCTCTGCCTTATTGCATGCCCCCTAGAATCATCGTGAGTGACTGTCACAATCTGCCCTCATGACATTGCGTGTCTTCTCGAACTAGGTAATCATTAACCTACATTTTGAGCCATGATGAGAGTGCTAGTAGGTTGTGGCAGGGTCACTGCCACACCTCTCCCTCAAAGTCTCTAGTTGTCGTGCATGACCCCTCTACTCAACATGTGAGTCTGGTCAACAAGCTATCGTCGGCCTGTATCCATCAACGAATCATGTCAGCAATAATAATCAATCATCATAACATCGAATCATTTGTACATATGTCACATCAACAACATTTAAACCCCAATTGTCCACTCCCTGAATCGATACAGAGTCCAAGGGGTTTCATCGATGCCTCTGCATCCTCAATGTCCAGAGTCTTGCACACTCAGGAGAACCCAGTCAATAACACCTGTCTATGTAAATACAACAAAATAGCATATCATCAAATCCATCATATCTCATAATCATAATCAAAACGACCAATAGTATAATAACCTGGATCACTTGTAAGCAAGTGTCCTCAAAGAATAAGTTTGCTCAGTGTGGGCAAGAGAGGGATGTTACATACACCCCCTCATGGTCTAAACTTCGTCCCTAAGTTTCACAATATATAAGTGTCAAAATAAAGTGTATCACAATATCATAATTCTATATATCAAACAAAAATGGAAACTGCTGACACATATCATTTGCATCCTCCCAGGTCGTCGAGTGTTGACTATAGTTGTCCCACTGGACCTTGACCTGATCTATTGTTTAACGTCATAGTTCTCGAACGTGATGGTCCAGGATGTGGATTGGATCCTCCGTGAGTGCACCCTCATAATATACCTGCAAGGAACTCATGTCAATAACATGTGTAGGATCACTAATATAATGTCTCAAAACAGATACATGAAAAACATCATTCATATGCCTCAAAGAATCAGGAAAGGCTAGTCGATAGGTCACAGGCCCCTTCTTTTCCACAATCTCGAAAGGTCCCACGAAACTAGAAGATAGTTTATCACCCTTTCCAAACTTGATTGAACTCTTATGCGATTTCACTCGCAAGAAGACTCGATCTCCAACTTCATAACTATGGTTGACACGATGCGCATCGAAATAACTCTTCTGTCGATCATGTGCTTCCTTTATCCTTTGTCTTATTGTTTGCATTTGATCTTCCATTTCTTGGATCGCTTCTGGTATCACCAGGACCCTATCCTCAAGCCGATCCCAAATCAAAGGTGTTTGACACAGTCACCCGTAAAGAAACTCGAAAGGCCATATTAATGGTGCTTTGATAGCTGTTGTTATATGACAATTCTATCAGTGGCAAGAACTCTTCCCAATGCTTTTGTTGGTCCATAATGTACATACGCAACATATCCTCCAAGATTTGGTTTGTTCATTTGGTCTGTCCGCATGTCTCCGGGTGATACGTGGTACAAAAGTTCAGTTTGGTTCCCAAGGCCTCTTGGAAACTATTCCAAAATATTCCAGTAAACACCGATCATCGATTGCATATAATCCTCTTAGGCATGCCATGCAACCTCACAATCTAGATGATGAAAACTCTAGCTATGTTACGTGCCTAATACGTCGTGCACACATCAGAGTGTCGACTGCCACATAAATCGATTCGTGTCCCCTTGCCATCTGTGGAAATCCAACAATGAAATCCATCGAAATGACCTCCCATTTTGATTCTGGAATAGCGTGTGGCTGTAATAATCTTGTTGGATGTCTATGTTCAACCTTCACCTTTTGACATTCTAGACATATTTCCACGTAGTTGACTATGTCTGCCTTCATTCATTTCCAGAAGAATAAGGGTTTAAGGTCTGCCCTCATCTTTGTGATTCCCAGGTAAGCCATGTACACTTCTCTGTGAGCCTCGTTTAGGATCAAACTCCTCAAATTGTCTTTGGGCGGTACGTAAATTCAACCTTTAAATATTAATAATCCATCGTTGTCCATAGAAAATCCTTCAAATTTTGGTACCATCATTGTGTTTTGTTCGATAAAATCCTTGACCTCTTTGTAGCAGTCATCCTTGCACTGTAAAGTTAGAATATTTTTGTGTATATTCGTCTGAAGAGGCATCACTGAAAAGATGTGTGGTCTCCGACTCAACACATCCGCCACTCTATTCACTCTTCCTTTTATGTAAGTAATCCTGAAATCGTACTCACTAAGCAATTCTGGCCAACGTTGTTGTCGTGCGTTCAAGTCGCTTTGCATAAATATGTGTTGTATTCCATAGTGGTCCATTTTTAGTTCGAATTTTTGTCCAATCAGGTAATTTCTCCAAACTCTCAAGGCATAAACAATGGCTAACAAATCAAAATCGTGCGATGCATAGTTCTCCTCATGCCATCTCAAATTTATAGAGATGTAAGCGATCACTCGACCGTCTTGCATCAAGACTCCACGTAAGCCTTCCTTGGATGCATCAGTGCATACCAAGAATTCTGCATCCATGTCGGGGACCTTTAATATCGGTGATGTTATCAACAACTCCTTGAGCCTATGAAATGCTTCCACGCCTTTCTCAATCCAAACAAACTTCTTGTTATTCTTCTGAAATTCTATAATCGGATTTGTTATCTTCGAAAAACCCTCGACGAACCGTCGATAGTATCTTGCTAAACCCACGAAGCTATGCACTTCGGGGACATTCATCAGTGCATTCCATTCCATAATATCCTTGACCTTTGCTGGATCCACAACGATACCTTTGTCGGAGATGACATGCCATAAGTAAGGAATCTTCGATTGATAAAACGAACATTTAGACATTTTTTTCTCTCATAGACACTGTAGTACCAAACGCAAGTGCTCGCCATGCTCCTCCAATGTCCAAGAGTAAATCAAAATATCGTCAATGAATACTTGGACGAACTTGTTCAAGTATTCGTGAAACACCCCGATCATCAAACTCATAAATACCCCTAGGGCATTTGTCAGTCCAAACGGTGGAAAAATAAACTCTTAATGTCCAAACCTCGTCTTAAAGGCGGTCTTAGGGATATCATCCTCCTTGATCCATAACTGGTGATACCCTAATCTCAAGTCGATCTTTGAAAACACCATCATGCCCTTTGTCTGATCGAACATATCATCAATCCTTGGCAACATATATCGATTCTTGATCGTTGCCTTGTTCAATTGATGGTAGTCAATGCAGAGTCTCCACAACTCATCCTTCTTTCGTATGAAAATAATAGGTGCACCCAAAGCTGAAACACTCGAACGTATAAGTCCTAGGTCCATCAACTCCTTCAATTGCATTTTCAACTCCTGTAACTCCAGGGTCAACATTTGATAAGGCATTCTTTCTATCAGTTCATTCCCTGGTTTTAGATGGTAAATTCCAATTCCCTCTCCGATGGCATCCCAGGTAACTCCTCAGGGAATATGTCTACAAACTCTCTCACTACCAGAAGGTGTTCTAGAACTTTCGCTAATCCCTTATTGTTTAACACAAGGATCACATAAATCTTACATCCCTTGCGCATGCTCTTCCATAGCTGAAAGGAAGAGATGAACCTTAGGGAGACTCCCTGGTTCCGACCTACAATCACGCATCTCTGTCCCTCATCATCGACCAAGCTCAATTGTTTCGTCTTACAGTTGAGTATCACCTCATGCGATTCCAACTAGTCCATACCGATCACGACGTCATAAGATCCTAAGATCATGATGTATAGGTTGGCCCTAGTGACAAACTCTCCCAAGTTAAGGCTATAGCCTATAACCTTCCCTCCAACCTTTTGTTTGGCTCCATAAGCCATTTATACAAAGCTAAACTCCTCCTGTTCGACTTCCTTTACCATAATTATTTTTAGCGTTTCATCGAAAATGAAACTCTTAGTAGAACCAGAATATATCAAAATACTAAGGATCTGGTCATCAACAGTACCTGACGTCTCAATCATAGTCCACTTGTGCTTTGTCTGGCGGTTATTCACTGCTGCATGAATCCGATGGGCCTTGCCCAAATCTCCCATGGTAGTGGGTCTAGATGATCTAGATGTTGTAGTCCTCTCCACTGGGCAGTCATGCTGGTAATGTGGCTCCCCACATGTCAAACACCCTTTCTTCGGTCCATTACTCCTGGTACCCGAAGTAGAAGCCGAAGGCCCACCGACCTAGAACACTGGTCTATTCTACTGAACATGCCTAAATTGTTGCTGATGTGGTTGACACTGTTGTTTGTGTTGTGGTCCTCGGTAAGGAGTCTATCGCTGAGGTGTTGGTCACTGAGGTGTAGTGAAAATGGATCCTCTCTAGAAGCCATGATATCCTAGTGAGTGTCTAGCTAGTTTCTAATACTGTTGTGCACGAGATGACCCCTGCCCCGCTGGTCTCGCTGGAGTTCTTCTCTGAACCTCGTTGATAAGCTCCTCCTCTACTATGAGGACATTATGGAAAACATCATGCAAGGTCCGAGGCATCAGAATCCTAACCTTTGCACGAATGTTGATATTAAGTCCAAACAAGAACCTATTGACCTTAAGTTTCTTGTTATTCAGGTGCAGAGCATACCAAAGCAACTCCATAAAATGGGCCTCGTACTCGGGCACCATACAACCACCATGTCTCAAGGCATTGAACTAGTTGAGTTGATTCTCAGTGAATTCCTCCAATAGATGCCTCTTTTGGAACCGTTCCTCGAATAGTTCCCATGACACGTCTTCGACGACCATGTTCAAATGCGGAAGGAGTGTCTTCTACCATAGAAGAGCGCTCCCCTTCAGTTGAAAGACTGCCATGCAAACCTTCATGTTGGAGGTATATTCGTGAATGACAAACCACATCACCATATTCTCCAACCATGCCTCGGTAGCTGCGTCGTCCGGGGCACCAAAGAACTCGGTAAATTTGACCTTCTTGAGTTCGCGATGAATGCTACCAGTTCTGACCAGAGCGTGTGGTTGAACCTTAGGGGGTGCTGGCTGATCCAGATTTTATGAGCAGAACGAAATGAATACAAATTATTAACAGGTGCTTAACACAAAATAACAGAGATACAGTAAAACTGGTTTTCTATTCAATAACGAAATAAGTTGAAACTGTAAAATGCTGCGGAAACAAGCTTGTTGGAATGGTGGCAGCTTATCTCTGAGAAGAGATGTGACGGCAGTGCGCATTCGCAACAAGAAGGTTACAATGAGGATCTGAAGGCCTTTTTACAATAAGCAAGAATTCCAAAAACCCTAGACATCCAAAAACCTAACCCTAGGAGATGAAGTGCCAAAAGTCATGTGGGCCCCGTTTGGGTAAGCTAGTACATCAACTTCCCGGGGTCGTAACTTTTGCATACGATATCCATTTTAGGTGTGTGATAGCCCGTTGGAAAGATATCTTCGAGGAGATTCATTTTGGGGGCCCAATAATGCATTTGGCTAACATTGAGGAGATCTATATAAAAAAAAACCTTCATTTAGGCCCTCAAAATGGCCCCGGAAGTAAAAACTGCTAAAAATAGTAAATTGCCAAAAATGTCAAAAAGTTGTTTTGAGCTAGTTGGAAAAGGTGGGTGGCCACCGATATCCATCTGGATCAATCCTCCCTCCTTAGGAACCAATGGTATCCATTGCGTTGAGGTCCCCCATTAGATGAGGAAATTTCTGCTGAATTTGGCCCCGAGTGAGCCACTTGCCTTGGTGCAGGAGCTGCCCTGCTTTGATGACTCGATAGAGATGGATCCTTTGTTGTCGAGTGACTTTGATCTATCTATCCACAATATGATCATTGGATGTCTATTGTATGCAGTTAGGGTTGAGCTCTATTGGTTTTAGTTGTTCTGCTACTTCTGAGGTGTCCAATAATGGTGGGAAATAAGGGCGAAGGAGATCCACGTTGAACACTAGGTGCAGGCCAAGGAAAGGAGGAATGTTGAGCACAAAAGCATTATCCCCCATGGCCTTGGTGATAGTGTATGGTCCATAATGGAGTGGGCGAAGCTTCCGATGCGGTCCTATAAGGCGTTCTTTCTGCAAGTGCAATCAAACTTTGTCGCCCACCTGAAACTTATGCGACACCCGATGTTGATCATGGCATTGTTTGTACTTGTCATTGGACTTCTGTAGGATATCCTGAACCTATTGACGGATGTGCTGGATCCGCTCAATGAACCGAGTGGCTTTGTCAGCTTCAGTTGGAGCAGGAGATGAGTCAATAGAGGTGACCGCAAGGGGAAGTGCAACATCTATGGGACCCAATGATTGGAATCCCAACCACACTTGAAAGGGGTTGTGGCCAGTTGAGCTATGCAAGGCTCGGTTGTAGCTATTCTAGACATAGGGAAGGCTCTCATCCCATGTGCGAGGGTTCTTGAATTATACATGCGAAGGATATGCAGAATCATTAGATTTACAACCTCGGTTTGGCCATCTGTCTGGGGGTGGAAGGTCGTGGATTTGGTGAGCTTGGTGTCCAGTAGTGACCAGAGGCTCGAATAGAATGTGTTGAGAAATCAACTATCCCAATCTGATACAATGGTTTGTGGGATTCCAAAATGTACCCAAACTCATTCAAAGAAGAGCTTGGCAGTGGCCTCTGCTGTGATGCTCTTCTTCCAGACAACCAGAATCGCCATCTTAGAAAAGCGATCAACAACCACAAAAACACAGTCATTTCCCCACTTGGTGGATGGGAGGCCCGACATGTAGTCCATTGAGATGGATTCCCATGGCCTATCAGGAGTAGGAAGAGGGGTGTACAGGCTCTGTTTCTTAGTGGTCGGTTTGGCAATAGTGCAGGACCTGATATACTTGTCGACCTCCTGTCGAAGTTTCGGCCAGTAGAAATGTTTCTGTAGCATCGCCACTGTCTTTTGAATGACGAAGTGTCCTGCCACCCGACTATAGTGGGATTCCCATATTAGCTTCACTCGCTCACTTGATGGAACACAAATATGGTCCAGACGACACAACAACCCATCCCGAAGATGGAAATTATCGACAATTGCATTTGCACCCAACATTTGGTAGGTGGTGGCGAAGTCAGGGTCTATCTCATAGAGTTGGGGCCATCCAGATGTCTCATGGATGCAAGAGTCTAGCACCTTGGTGAGTGTCATGGTTGGCGGTCTGCTGAGGCAATCAGCGTCGCGATTGGTGCTTCCTGTTTTATACTTGATGTTGAGGTGGAATTGTTGCAAGTATGTGGACCATTTTTTATGGTGGTCATTCTGCAGTTTTCCCTGTGTCTGCATGAACTGCAGTGGCTTATGAGCGATGTGGATGACTGTCTCCTTCCCAAGAATGTAATTTCTCCACTGGCGGCATGCTTGCACAATGGAGTACATTTCTTTTTCATAAGTAGGGTACTTACGGACAGTATCAGACAATGTCTCACTATGATAGGCCACGGGGTGGTCGTGCTGAGTGAGAACGACACCCACAACATAGTCTGAAGCATCTGTCTCGATCTCAAAGGGATGTTGCAGGTCCGGTAGTGAAAGTACTGGGGCTGAGCAAAAGCGCTACTTCAAATCATCGAACGCTTATTGTTGGGACCGGCCCCACGCAAATTTTGTCTTACCACCACCCATGTTTATTTGGCTGAGGGACCATGCAATATGGGAGAAACCGAACACGAACCTGCGGTAGAAATTAGCAAGTCCCAAGAAGCTCCGAAGCTCAGTGAGTGTTGTTGGGGCTGGCCAGTCATGGATGACTTAGATCTTGGCTGGATCCACATGTACGCCATGCTGATCAATGATGTAGCCTAGGTAATGGACCATGTCCATGTTGAAGGAGCATTTTTCCAGGTTGGTGTATAGCTTGTGTTGTTGCAGGGTGTGCAGAACCTGCTGAATATGTTGCAAGTGTTCGGCCCAAGTCTTGTTGTAAATTAGAATGTCATCCAGATACACCACTACAAAAGTATTGGTGAATGGTCGCAAGATATCATTCATCATCCTCATGAAAGTGGTTGGAACATTTGTCAAACCAAAAGGCATGACCAACCATTCAAAAAGTCCTTCCTTTGACTTGAAGGCGGTCTTCCATAAATCTGTATGTTCTATCGGGACCTGGTGGTAGCCAGACTTTAGATCAATCTTACTGAATTATTTGGCCCCCGTGAGTTGATCAAGGAGGTCATCGATTCGGGGAATTAGGTACTGGTTTCTGACAGTGATTTTATTCAGAGCCTAGTAATCAATACAGAGTCACCAGGTTCCATCTTTCTTTTGTACCAGCATGATTGAGCTCCCACAAGGTTATGAGTTGGGTAGAATGTGCCCCTTATGGAGCAGTTCTTGGATCTGTCGCTTGATCTCCTCATTCTCTAACAAAGAGCGACGATACACTGGCCCATTGGGTAGCGGTGCGCCGAGGGTTAGATCGATGGGGTGCTTGACCTGGCAGTGCAGAGGTACCCCTGTAGGTGAGGAGAAGATATCCGAGTATTCTTCCACGACCTTATCTACTTGCTTCTGCTGTGTGGAAAGGTTGACCACAGAGACCCTGGATGTGGCTACAATCTTTCTCTTATTCTAAGAGTGAATCACAAAGAAGACAAACTTCCCTTTCTGCGAGATGACCTTCCTGCATTGCTTAGTAGAGATCAAGGAAATAGCACTAGGTGGGACTGCCTCGGGTATCCTATACAATTTCCTATTCAAAGTAATAATAAAACTACGAGGCCTAGACTCATATACAACATGACGTTTCCATAAATATTGTTGGCGCAAAAGAACATCACAAACTTTGAGAGGAGCAACATCACACAATACCTCGTCTTTGAAGGGTTTGATGTCGTACGACAATCGACACTGTTGGCTGACATGGAGATCGCTTCCTTGGTGGAGCCATCCAATGGTGTATGGTTGTGGGTGAGACATTGTTGGCAGGGACAACTCCTTGACGACCTCTGCTGAAATGAGGTTCTTCTGGCTACCACTATCAATGATGAAGTGCAATGGGGTTCCTTTTACCCACATCTGTGAATGGAAGATGTGCTCTCCTTCTTCTGGCTCGTCTGGTTTACCAGGCTAGATCATGGTGGTAGCAACGTTGGCACTGGGTTTCGCATTAATGATCTGTCTTCCCCTTTCTGGTTCTTTCTTGGAGTCAGAATCTGCATCTGATTCAGACACTTTCACTTCGGCCACCAACAACTGCTTTGAGCGACAGTCAGCAGTGTTATGCCAAGGGATCTTATGAAAGTCGCACCACTTCCCGATATCTTTCTTTGTCTTTCTGGTGTCCTTCTTTGCTTGGGGCTTGTACTGGTTTTCTTGATACTGTCCATATTTTCTCCATCCTTTGTTCAATGGGTTGGGGCCGCTCTTTCCTGGCTTTTGTTGTGAGGGGTTCCCAGGCCCAAATTGTCGTGTCTTTTGTTTGAGCTTCTGCTCAATTTTGACGACATATCGGTAGGCTGTGCCCAAGGATGAGATGTCCAGAAATTCCATTTCGGTCTGTATGTATCTATGCATAGCACCACGATACTTGACCACCATATGTTGCTCTGAATCTTTGATACCCAACTTGGTGTGCAAGGTATGGAAGATATTTGTGAAATCTAGCACTGCTTGGTCTCTTTCTTGCCGCAGTGTGGTCCATTTGGTATACAGGTCGTCATAACTTCCGACAGGGTATTATTGTTCCTTAATAGCATCCATGAAGGATTCCCAGGTGGTCATGACTGAAAATAATGAGGTTTCCTCTGTTTCCTTTTTCTCACAGAAAGTTTCCCACCAATCTTTGACATGGGTAACGGCTTTGAGGAGCGCAAAAGTAATCTTTTCCCTATTCGAAAATTTATGAACAGAAAAATACCCTTCTATTAGATTCAACCACTTGTCTACAACATCTGCGTCTACCTGACCTTCAAATATAGGAATATCAAAGTTTATTTGTACCTTGAAGGGGGCGGCGCCTCTGTTTGAAGAAGATGTGTCACCTGTTGGTAGGCGCCAAAGGATTTGTGTGAAACTATCCATCATCTCGTTCCTCTGTTGCGTGAGGACTTCCTCAATCAACACTTTGAAAGGATCTCCTATCCCATCATCTTTATTTTCTCCTACCATGGGAGGTCGCTTGGGCGTGCGAGAGCTTCTGTCCTCAAGAGAAACAAGCTCGAGACCCACCCCTTTGTACCCTGACCTCGTTGGGGACATGCATTAAGACGACAAGGAGAAGACCGCTCTGATACCACTAATCTGGATTTTATGAGCATAAAAAAATGAATACAGATTATTAACAGGTGCTTAACACAAAATAACAAAGATACAGTAAAACTGGTTTTCTATTCAATAATGAAATAAGCTGAAACTGTAAAATGCAGCAGAAACAAGCTTGTTGGAATGGTGGCTACTTATCTCTGAGAAGAGATGTGACGACAGCGCACATTCGAAAGAAGAAGGTTACAATGAGGCTCTAAAGGCATTTTTACAATAAGAAAGAATGCCAAAAACCCTAGACATCCAAAAACCTAACCCTAGGAGATGAAGTGCCAAAAGTCATGTGGGCCCCGTTTGGGTAAGCTAGTACATCAACTTCTCGGGGTCGTAACTTTTGCATACGATCTTCGTTTTAGGCGTGTGATATCCTGTTGGAAAGGTATCATCGAGGAAATTCATTTTGGGGTCTCAATCATTCCTTCAACTATCATTGAGGAGCTTGATACTGAAAAACCTTCATTTAGGTCCTCAAAATGGCCCCAGAAGTAAAAAATGCTAAAAATAGTAAATTGCCAAAAATGTCAGAAAGTTGTTTTGAGACAGTTGGAAAATGTGGGTGGCCACCGATATCCATATGGATCACTGGCACCCTGGCCTCATCTCTATCCAAACGTATGATCAATGCCTCAGAAATCTGCTGAAAAGGCCTCATTTGCCCAACCACATCACCCACAACTATTTGTTCCTGCCCGACAACTTGTTCGTCTCCCTAGGGTTTAGACCCCTCAGGCATGGATGCTACTGGGGGAATCACAACTCGTCCCCTAACACCCCTTTGTCTACCTCTGAGACGTCCTCTAACCATGATTACCTGCACGAATACAAATCAAATTAATTAGCAACCTTATAATCAAAAATCAAATCAACGAAAGTCGTAGTGATCCCAAGTCGTGGGTCGAACCGGCTCTGATACCATATGTAACAACCCCGTCATTACGACTACAATTGACTCAAGTGAGTGATTTTTTTTTTTTTAAGCAGGAAACAACGACAACAGTTAAACAACACAACTTGACGATGAAAACAACACACACATATCATGCAACAGACAACAATGACTCAACACACTAGCACATCATGCAACTGGATGAAACATTTGATAATCAATAGAAAGATAAAAACAACTACCCACCCAACACAAGTAAGACAACACCTACAAACTAAAGGACAACATCAACAAACCCGACACAACGACTTCGACGACCAGTAACTAGAAACCTCTACTACGTGCAAAACCAAACACATTGAGGCGTTACAGAACCAAGTACCAAAATCAATTACAACGAACAATATGCCCACATAGGGAAGCACAAGACTCAAGCCTGATTATCATTCACACCTATCCATCAGGGTGCACAAGGATTCCCTCATCGGGAATCATGTCGTCACAGGCGATAGGCGTGACAATAATCATGGTGCAACATAACATATCTAGACCAATAACCCAATAAAACTCCAATGTGTTAGGAGACCAAATTAATTGTCAGAAATACAAGAAGACTATATCCAAGTGCCCAATCAACAAGTCTACAATACACAAGGTGACTTCATTCAATATTTAATTGTGCAACCAACCGAAGAATTTTTGTCTTCTTATGAGGCACTTTTTCAAGGAAGTCTACCAACTCTAAAACAAAATAATTTGAATGTTATCTAAAAATTCATGTGCATGGATACTCTATTTTAATTCTCTATATAATAGAATATTATTTGAACGCTATCTTAATCATAGTGATATAAGGAATTAGTGTTTACATTTTGTTAAGCTAAATAATGTCTCCCATCATAAACAAGTAAATTAATGTATTAAGAACATGAATGCAAGGGGTTTTATTTTGGATTAATGAAAGAACTTCCACATCATCTTATCGATTAGTTAAGTAGCTGTCAAGAAACAAAATCATTGTCAAAACCTATACAAGATCGTTGTCTGTCATTCATATCGTTGTCTATTAATTACGTCTTCGTCTATTAATATTCGTTGTCAATCAATCAAGATTGTTGTCCATTAATGAATCTATGTCTAACAATGATATTGATGTCCCATAATAATATTTCGGTCCATTAATATTCGCTATGTTAAATACATTTCAAATGGAAATTAAAAACGCTACTAAATTAATCTATGCCAACAATATTGTTGTGTAATAATTCTTTTCAAATGGAAATTAAAAACTCTACGAAATTAATCTATGCTCGCAATATCACTATCTAGATTCGTTGTGGTTCAATGTTACTTAGCCATAAATTAGTTGTGTTACTTAGCCCTAAATTCGTTGTGTTACTCAGCCATAAATAAAACACAAACATATCATTAAAAACACAGCCATATATGAAACACAGACATATATAAAACGTAGCCATATACATAAATTCACAGCCATATACAAAACGTTGTATATATTCACCTCTATATAATTAGTTGTCTAAATTCACATATATTTAATTCATTGTCTTTTTAAAACTGGGTTAATGCCTAGAAAAAGATGTTGATGACTCACATATTTTTTACGAAGGGAGAATGGATAGAAGGTGGGTACGCGTCACCCAAATTCTCTGGGAAGGAAGAAAATGAATTTTGGCAAAAACGAATTTGGTAAAAACGAATTGGGTAAAAATGAATATTGGTAACAAGAAAAATGATTTCTTTAGAGATTAATCCTTCAAATATTAATCATTCAATATTAATCTCAGTCCAAAGCAGAGTTGCTCATTCAACATAGAGATTTTACCCCCGAAAAATGCAGAGTTTAAACATTCAAGGATTTAGTCATTCAAATGTAGAGTTTAAACACCCAAGGATTAAAAATTCAAACACAGAGTTAACCATTCACAAGAAGGTGCAAGGATTAACCATTAAGCAATGAATCAATAAAAAACACATAGATACTCATTCACAAGAAGGCGCAAAGATTAGAGATTAATCATAAAAGAAAAATGCATAGATAAGTAAGGGATAGATAGTTGGGAGAAAATTTAGCCTTCACTTATTATCCATGCACAGGAAAGAAAGGCATTTAAATCTCAATCTTAAACACTGGAGTGAAGACAGTCAATTAGGCTCATTTTCGACTGCTCAAGCACAGACTAATAATTTAAGTATAAGGGACAAGAAAAAAAAAAACATTTTTTCTTCGTATTAAATCAATAAAAACAAACGCAAAGAAGTCATTGCAATCATAGTTTGGGTTCACCATGGAAATCAATTCAAAAATACAGCGAGCATAAGGTTGGGATGACTTTAGGTTCTCTCATCATAAAACGCTGGGCTCATCAAGACAATTTTTGGAAAGATAAAAATGAAATCTCTTGATAGTGTTACGTTGATTAAACATAAACTTTAACACAGTAGAAGTACATTATTGAAGGTACAGGAACAATATTTAAACTATCATTCAATGCAAATATACACATGCGTATCATAGCGAAATGTGAAAGCTTTGAATTCATTGTCTCGTGCGTGCTCCGTCCAGCTCTTGTTTGCCGACTGATGTGACCTCACCGGTATCTCTCAACCAACGCTAGGGTTACTCTTCTTCCCCTTGAGCCCCCCGATCCGCAAAGGGACCACACACACAATACCAAAGAATGTTAGCACCCAAATCGCCTCGCAAGGTCAAGCTACCACTCATTACCTGAGCTGGGTATCCCAACTCCCACAAGAGAAAGTTTAGTCAAGATCAAATTTTAGCAGCGCAACGTTACACAAACAAATGAGAGATCCACACTCCTCCTCCTCCATCCTTTTTATATAGTTTTCAAGTAATTAGTTTCCCAAATTCTCATTAAATTCCTTTTTCATTAAATTAATTTCGTAAAACCTCCCCCATACACATGTCGCTCGATCCCCTAGTTGCACCAGAAAATGAATTTTATTAATTAAATAAATATTCATATTTCCCTCACCCACCTAAAAGCGTTCCTAAAAACGCTCCTCGGTGTCCCAATATTCCCTTACAATTCTTAAATGGCTTACACCTTACTTAATTCCTAGTTGAGTTCATAAATAGAAAGTTCCCAAGGCAAGATTCCTTACTAAGTTTGACATTTAGTTTTTTTCTTTACGTTCCCCCTTTTCTTTAAGTTTCCTATTTCTTTTAAGTTTCCCTCTTTTTCCCTTTTAACTAAAAATCAATTTAGCAAGTGTATATAAACAACCATTTACCCTTTTTCCTCTTCAATTAAAAATTAATTTAGCAAGTGTAGATAAAAACAACCATTACCCCCCTTTTTAAAAATTTAATCCTCCATTATATATATATATATATATATATATATTATTACTTTAGTAAATAAAGTTTGAATTTATTTACCCCTTTCTTGTTACATGTCTAATTATTTTTGTTCATAGGTTCTACTTAGACCTAAGTTTTAAATTCACTAGGTTGGGCAAAATTTTTAAGGGAAAATTTATTTTTAAACTTTACTTATCATATCATTCATTTTAAGGTCAACTAGGTTTATCCACTTACCAGTTAAAATCACGACGTGACCTTCAGGACGCACTACATGCTCCAAGGGTGCCACTCACCTATTTCGGTTTTCCTTGCGCGACGTGCCCTTCAAGACGCACCACATGCTCCAAGGGTGCCACTCACCTATTGATTGAATTTGGTAGACGTCAAACCCCTGGAGTCAATACTCTGCCATGTGATCTTGTGGGAGACTAAGGGCCTATAAGGAATAAGGCCCTTGCCTTATTACGTGCCCCTTAGAATCATCGTGAGAAACCATCACAATCTTCCTCACGACATCGTGGGTCTTCTCGAACTAGGTAATCGTTAACCTACAGTTCAATCCACGACAAAAATGATAGTAGGAGTTGGCAGGGTTGCTGCCACACCTCTCCCTCAAAGTCTTTGGTTGTCGTGCGTGACCCCTCTACTCCACATGTGAGTTTAGTCGGCAAGCTATCATCAGCCTGCATCCATCAACGAATCATGTCAGCAATAATAATCAATCATCATAACATCTAATCATATGAACATATGTCACATCAACAAAATTCAAACCCCAATTGTCCACTCCCTGACTCGATCCAAAGTCCAAGGGGTTTCATCGATGCCTCTACATCCTCAATGTCCAGAGTCCTGCACACTTAGGAGAACCCAGTCAATAGCACCTATCTATGTAAATACAACAAAATAGCATTGTCACACACCCACTACAACAACTTAGATTTTTCGTCTTTTTCTTCGAGGAACAGAATCCTCGAGACTTCAATGGGGCTTAGCACAAACCCTCTCTTTCCTTATCCTCCTCCAAACAACCACAAGTTGGCTTTAGCACAAGCGCCTTTCACAACTCGCAAGTCGGGAATCAAGACTCTCGACTCCCTTTTCTCAAAACACCGATACCGGAGATGCTATATGGGTATGGATCCCTCCTCACTAGCGTCTGCTACATGTAACTGTAGGCTAGGCCAAACACTAGCACCACTCGCAACCTCACCATTTGAGGTGTTGATCTCTCGTGCTCCTCCTTCGCGAATCCTCGAGACGTGATAGGTCAATGTTGCGTGGACTCTGTCAAAACGATGTGCACACGCCACTTGTCAACCCTGCTATACTCTGCTCACGAGATGTGTCACCATCGCCCGTGACCTTGGCTCTTGGATTTTCACAGCCTTAGCGATCAAGGTGCAGCTTCTTCATCCTGCAAAACCCCGAGCCATGATAAGTCAACAATGGGTTGACTATTTCCCAGTGTGACACATGTCCACCATCGGTTACCTGCTTCCTAGGCTAAATACTAGCACTACTCACATCTCGCGACTTCGCGAGTTGGAGTGATGAGCCCTCATGCTCCTCCTTTGCGATTTCTCGAGATACGATGAGTCAACAATGGGTTGACTCCTTCCCAGGCAACATGTGTCCATCACCCGTCACCCGTTCCCACCTTTCTCTGGGCAATTTTTCGTTACGCCACCTGTCAACCACGCAGTCCCCACTTACAGATGGGTTATGTGTTTACATGATCCCTCGGTGCTTGGCACTTCGTGACTTCTACAATCGAAAATAAACTCTCTCAAGTTTCGAACCCTCGATAGGCGATACCCACAAAGGTTCTAAACCAATGGTCCTCCCGTGCCTTGGATCCAATGGTCACGATCACGTTGCAATCTTGTGAATTGTGTGTTCATGTAGCCCTACCCTTGACCACTCCAAGTCGCGAGTCAGCGAAATGCTACTCTCCTACCTAAACAAAGGATAAGATCAATAGTCAATAGGGCTCTGTCAGATCCTTGGATATACGGTCCGAGATCCCATCGCTACATGCGAAGACTGAAAGCGTCAAGGTGTTAACACCTATGCTCCTCCTCTCAATCTATCGGTCTCGACAGATTTAGGGCATTCCCGAAAGGATTCCAACTGTTCATCAATCGAATTATAGGGTATTCTCTCTTTCTATAATTGAGCTCGCTATCCCTTCTGATCTTGAATCATGAAATTCAACTTCTAGGGGCTTCAAAATCCCACGACTCTGAGACCTTAAAGAGATACCCTTATGGCCCCAGACTTAACCATTGTACATAAACCAACGAGGACATATAAGCATACACATACATCCATTATTTCCAGTTTAAAACACCAGACAATCATCCTACACAGAAATTATTATGGGCATATAAACATAAGCATGCATTCATGATATTTAGTTTGAAATGCAAGGTATAAAACACTTATCAAATCTACCAGGCATGATGCAACTACTGAGAGGGGTGCTCATTTCCACCCAACCGTAGGCTTAATGACTCCAAACGGATTTACCACTAGCCACCCCCGAGCTAGACCACGATGCTTTGAGGTCCAGTCTCCTACTTCCAGCGCAATAGAAATCAAGGACGAAGGTTAATCTCCTTCTCCTGATGTAGAAAAATAATCTAAGACGAAGGTTACTCTTCTTCTCCCGGTATTCATAACTCCCTGCATTTCCAGGGTTTCTCCAGTCTCTTTCGTGATCCCCGTCGCGCACACTGCTCTCTCCCTCTTTCTACCACATTTCCAGGTCCCTTCCACCACCTCTCATTAATCATGGTCTCTTTTAGCACATCCCCCTCCAAACAATCATGCAACACATATTCATAACATAATTTGCATTCACCGGCCTTTTATACAAAGGTCCATCAAATCAAACATTCATGTCTTTGAGTTTTCCATAGTTCTTGGCCAATATAAAAAAATTTACAGACTGGGGGAAACAGGTTGTTACAATTCCCTCCCCCTTAAAGGAACAGTGTCCTCGATGTTTTATCTATCAACATGATGTGTATGTACTAAAGTAAACAAAATTAGATATGCATGTTTCATGGCATCTTCCATTTCCCACGTAGCCTCATCTGGGCCAAAATGTTTCCACTGCACCTTGACCTGTGCAATGGTTCGGTTCCTAAGTGGGGTTTCCTTTATGTCCAGTATGCATTGAGGTTCTGGCAGGAAGTATCCCTCTGGTTCCACCTGGATCACATACCAGTCAATTATATGATTATAATCATGTACATATCTCTTCAATAATGAAACATGGAAAACTATATGTGCTTTTACTGTGGGAGGAAGTGCTAGCCTATGGGCTACAAGTCCTATTCTATCTAGAACTTCAAAGGGTCAACAATACCGAGGTGCCAACTTGGCAAGCTCCCATCCTCAAGGAACTCTTCCTGGGTCTAACTCTGAGATATACATGGTCTCCCGTCTTGAAATCTCTCAGAGTTCTCTTTCGGTCGGTGTAACTTTTCTGTCTGTTATGAGTGACCTTTAGATTTTGTTTTATCCGAGTCACTTGTTGTTCCATTTATTTCAACATGTCGGGTCCAATAGTAACTCTGTTCATGGGATTACTCCAACTGACTGGAGTATTGCACGATCTACTATAGAGGACTTCGAAAGGGCTCATCTTCAGGGATTCTTGGTAGCCATTGTTGTAGGCGAATTCCACCATTGGCAGGTAATCTTCCCACTTTTTGGGTTGGTGCATTACATGCATCCTTAGAATGTCTTCTAATATTTGGTTCACTCTTTATGTCTTTCCACTGGTTTGAGGATGATAGGCTGTGCTAAACAACAATTTGGTCTCCAGACCAACCATCAAGGATTTCCAAAAGTTGGAACTAAATTTTGTGTCTCTATCAGACATGATCTCTTTAGGCATACCATGTAGTACGAATATCTCCTTCATGAATACGTTGGTGATGTCTATTGCCTTGCAAGTCGATTTGACAGGGATAAAATGAGCGGACTTGCTCAATTTATCCACCACCACCATGATGGCGTCATTCTGTTTGGTCAAGGTTGGTAATCCGGTGATGAAATCCATGGAGATGGTTTCCCATTTCCACTCCAAGATTGGCAGGGGTTGTAATAATCATGTTGGGTGTCGGTGTTCTGCTTTAACCAATTGGCATTCTATGCATTTGGCTAAGTATTTAGCTATGTCTTTCTTCAATCCAGGCCAATAGAATTGTCTCCTGGTGGTTGTGATCATATTCTAGTATCCTGGATGACCAGTATATGGTCTTTTATGTAGTTCATCCATTATGAACCTCTTCAAGTCATCACAATCTGGAATATACAATCTATTTCTGTAAGCTAGTAGACCTCCATCTATCATCTGGTAGCCTTCATACTTTATCCCTGTGGGTTCTTGCTCTAGGTACAAGGTCATGGTCTGGAAAAATGTGTATGTTTCTTGTGCATTCCTGACTCTTTCCTTGACATTCGTCTCACAGGTGCTCACCACTACCAGATGAATTGTTTTCATACTTCTGCTAAGGGCATCGACCACCTTATTTTCTTTTCCCTTGATATGTTTGATTTCAAAATCAAACTCACTAAGAAGGACCATCCACCTAGCTTGTCTAGAATTGAGTTTTGGTTGGTCAAATAGATATCACAATCCACAGTGGTCTATCATAAGTACAAATTTCCTTCCCAGGAGGTAATTCCTCCACATTTTTAAGGCATGCACTATGGTGGCTAGTTCTAGGTCATGGGTCACATAGTTGACTTCGTGCTCATTCAATTTTCGGGATTCATAGCAAACTACACTTTCTCCTTGCATAAGGACTCCTCTAAGACCTTCCTTGCAGGCATCTGTGCACATGAGGAAGTCGTTTTCTGGATCAACGATATTCAACACGGGTGCATGGGTCAGTAGATGTTTTAGGGATTGAAATCTTTCTTCACATTCTTGTGTCCACGTGAATTTAGCTCCCTTCTTCTGGAGGGCAGTGATTGGACAACCAATTTTGGAGAATCCTTTTATAAATATCATATAGTATCCTACTAAGCCCATAAAGGATCTGATATCTAAAACATCCTCTGGGGTAGGCCATTCCATGATAGACCTAATCTTGCCAGGGTCTACTGCTACTCCTTCTTCGGATATGACATGGCCCAAGTAATGTATCTGCTTCTGGAAAAAGTCGCGCTTGCTGAATTTGGCATAGAGATGATGTTCTCATAGCACTTGAAGAACAAGTCTAAGATGTTCCTCATGTTCCTCTCTATTCTTGGAGTAAATTAATATATCATCAATAAAAACCAGTACAAATTTGTCTAGGAATTTGCTGAGCACATTGTTCATCAAGCACATAAAAGTGGCAGGGGCATTGGTTAATCCAAATGGTACTACCACAAACTCATAGTGACCATATCTCATCTTGAAGTCAGTTTTGTGGATGTCTTCACCCTTGATTCGGACTTGATGGTATCTAGATCTCAAGTCAATCTTTGAGAAGATGGAAGCACCTCCCAGTTGATTGAACATGTCATCGATTCTGGTTAAGGGGTACTTGTTCTTTATGGTTACCTTATTGAGTTGTCTATAATCTATGCACAGTCGGAGGGTACCATCTTTCTTCTTTACAAATAGAACTGGTGCTCCCCATGGAGACACGCTGGGCCGGATACAGCGTTTGTCCATCATTTATTTTAGTTGTAATTTAAGCTCAACTAGCTCGGGTGTGCTCATCCAGTAGGGTGTCCTAGACACTGGCACCACTCCCGGTGCAAGTTCTATTGAGAAGTCAATGCCCCTTCTCGAAGGTAGACCTGGTACCTCTTCCAAAAATACATCTCTATATTCTCTTAGTGTGAGGTGGTCTTCGAGGCTTGGTTTGTCATATTCAATTGATTCCAACACCTGTATCGCATAAAGTAGACATCCCTTTCTGGAATACTTTCTCATTTGAAGGGTTGATATTCGTCTCACTAAGATAGGTTTTTGGATCCCTCGAAGGGTTATC
Organism: Picea engelmannii; assembly: GCA_009831015.1. Classification (NCBI taxonomy): domain Eukaryota; kingdom Viridiplantae; phylum Streptophyta; class Pinopsida; order Pinales; family Pinaceae; genus Picea; species Picea engelmannii. The sequence continues at coordinate 1,048,654 of ML780266.1, read as the reverse complement.
CTTCTTTCTTCTTCACTTACACATTCTAAAGTTTTATGGTAACAATCCAGTCTGGCTTTATATGTGGCTAGCCAATCCATTCCAATCAACAGGTCATATGATCCTAGGGGTAGTATGTTAAGGGTTGCTTGGGTGGGGAATTCACCCATAGTGAATTGGCAAGCTGGTATGACCTCCGCTACCTTTATTTTGGTGCCAATGGCTAACTGTACCAACCATGGCTTGGCATTTTTATGTGGATGTAATTTACACTTATCAACAGCCTTAGGAGCTATATAACTCAAATTTGAACCAGGGTCAATTAGAATAGACACTAGATGGTTGGTGATCATACCTTCCATCTCCTCCACTGAAGCTTGGTGGTCAGCTTGTTTATTATCCAAGGCTACATAAATTTGTGGCACACTCTTGGCCATGTCATTGACGGTGGTAGCTTCTTGAACATTGTAAATTCTCCGACTGTTCTGTTGTCGGTGCGGGCAGTCCCTCAGTAGATGTTCTTCTCCAAAACCCCAACATTTCAAGGGTTCTCTCTTTGGGTTATCAATCTTTCCTAGGGTAGATCCAGAAGGTTTATTTCCGCTCTGGGAGGGGAAATTCTGTTGGTGTACACTTCGGGTTGGGAAGCTCGTCCTTGAGTCTTTTTTATAGTTTTTAAATCTTTTGGATTTAAACCCCTTTTTCTGGAATCCTGAACTATTCTTCTGCTTCCATTTTTCGCGAGGTTCTGTCCGATGTCCCAGTTGTTCGTAACAATATCTTGCCTTTCGGATAGTGTCTTTCTAGGGTCTTTGGCTCATCAAACTCAATCTTGTTCTGATAGTCCTTAGGTAGTCCACTAATGAATCGTTGCACCTTTTCCTTTTCTGCTTTTATATAGGGTACGTACCTCAGCAACTTGAGGAATCTACTGACATATTCCTCTATGGTGAGTTTCCCTAGTTTGAGTTCATATAATTCTTTAGTCTTCTCGTCGAAATACTTTTCCGACAAATACTTCTTTCTGAAGTATTTCTCAAACCATTCCCAAGATAGTTCCTCTTCGTGAATCTCTTTTACATTCTTAAGGTCTTCCCACCAAATGGAAGCCTTTCCATTCAAGTTGAAAGTGGCTACTCGGGCCTTCAAGTTTTCTGAGAAGTCATGGACTCTAAAATACTTCTTTAGTCCAAGAAGCCAGGCCTCTGCTTCCTCCCCTTTATTTATTTCACCATCGAAAGAGGGTGGTTTGGCCTTCTTGAATTCTTCGAGATTGTGACTTTTGGAATGCTTTTTCTTCTTCCATTTTCTTCGGGAATAAGAACTAGTTCTGCTACTAGAATATCCCTCCAAGTCGCCAGTTTCCTTTCCCAAGGAATCATCCGATGCTTGTCCCTTATCTCTGGGGTGGACCTTTCTCGAGGTGCTCTTCCCAGTGTGGCCACTTAAAAGACAATGTTTATGTATCTTAGGTGGACTTCGACTTTTCTTTATCTGTCGTCGGTCCACGTGACTAGTGTCAGGTTCATGCTGCAATTGTCTTTGTATGTCAGATAAACTCTGCAGCAAGACTGCATTAATTTATGTCTGCTTCTCTTTCTCTTTTATCAACCTCTCGTTGTCGGCCTTACAACTCTGTAGTTCGACCATGAGGCTTCTCATAGTCTCAGCTAGATCGGGAGGGGTCTCTACCGCTCTCCTTTCGTCAGACTCTTCATCTCTGTTGTGGGAGCCATCCCCCACTTTGTGGTGCATCACCATTCTATGCATCTGCAGTTTCCCATGGTTGATCGTCCACTTGTTGTGCAAGAAAAACACTTATTGTTAGTCAATATTTACATTCATTTACAACCAGCGCATAATTCATATTTTTCAATTGCATACACACAATAGGAATTTTCATTCTTAACTTTGACTTTTGATAAGGGGGTTAAGATAGAAGGTTACTCTTTTTAAGAGTACTTCAAATGGATTTTTTGCGCAACTCGTTCATGAGCCCAAGCAGGCCAAGTGTTTTAACCATGCTCTGATACAAATTTGTCACACACCCACTACAACAACTTAGATTTTTCGTCTTTTTCTTTGAGGAACAGAATCCTCAAGACTTCTATGGGGCCTAGTGCAGACCCTCTCTTTCCTTATCCTCCTCCAAACGACCACAAGATGGCCTTAGCGCAAGTGCCTTTCGCAACTCGTGAGTCGGGAATCAAGACTCTCGACTCCCTTTTCTCAAAACATTGATACCCGAGATTTTATACGGGTATGGCTCCCTCCTCACTAGCGCCTGCTACATGTAACCATAGGCTAGGCCAAACACTAGCACCACTCGCAACCTCGCCAGTTGAGGTGTTGAGGTCTCGTGCTCCTCCTTCGCAAATCCCCGAGACGCGATAGGTCAATGTTGCGTGGATTCTACCTAAACTATGCGCACACACCACCTTTCAACCCCGCTATACTTTTCTCATGAGCTGTGTCGCCGCCACCCGTCACATGAGACCTCAGCTCTCGACGTTTCATGGCCTTAGCAATCAAGGTGCAGCTTCTTCATCCTGCGAAACCCCGAGCCACGATAAGTCAATAGTGGGTTGACTCTTTCCCAGTGTGACACGTGTCCACCACCAGTTACCCACTTCCTAGGCTAAATACTAGTGCTACTCGCATCTCATGACTTCATGAGTTGGAGTGTTGAGCCCTCATGCTCCTCCTTTGCGAGTTCCCGAGATACGGGTTGACTCCTTCCCAGGCGACATGTGTCCATCACCCGTCACCCGTTCCCACCTTTCTATGGGCACTTGTCGTTACGCCACATGTCAACCACGTGATCCTCACTTATGAATGGGTTACATGTTTACACGAGCCCTTGGCGATCGACACTTCGCGACTTCTACAATCGAAAATAAACTCTCTCAAGTTTCGAACCCCCGATAGGAGATACCTACGAAGGTTTTGATCCAACGGTCCTCCCGTGACTTGGATCGAACGGTCACGATCACATCGTGATCTCACAAATCATGAGTTCATGCAGCCCTACCCTTGACCACTCCAAGTCACGAGTTAGCGAAATGCTACTCTTCTGCCTATACAAAGGCTAAGATCGACGGTCAATAGGGCTTCGTTAGATCCTTGTATCTATGGTCTGGGATCCCATCACTAAATGCGAAGGATGAAAGGGTCAAGGTGTTAATGCCTAGACTCCTCCTCTAGATCCATCGGTCTCGACAGATCTGGGGAATTCCCGAAAGGATTACGACCATTCATCAACTGAATGATAGGGTATTCTCTCTTTCTATAATTGGGCTCGTTATCCCTTCTGAGCTTGAATCACGAAATTCAACTTCTCGAGGCTTCAAACTCCCACGACTCTGAGACCTTAGAGAGCTACCCTTTTGGCCCCAGACTTAACCATTGTATATAACCAATGAGGACATATAAGCATACACATGCATCCATTATTTCCAGTTTAAAACACCAGGAAATCATCCTACATATAAATTATTATGGGCATATAAACGCAAGCATGCATTCATGATATTTAGTTCAAAATGCAAGGTATAAAACACTTATCAAATCTACCAGGCATGATGCAACTACTAAGAGGGGTGCTCGTTTCCACCCAACCATAGGCTTAGTGACTCCAAACGGATTTACCACTAGACACCCCCGAGCTAGACCACGATGCTTTGAGGTTCAGTCTCCTACTTCCAGCTCAACAGAAATCAAAGACGAAGGTTACTCTCCTTCTCCTAATGCAGGAAAATTATACAAGATGAAGGTTAATCTCCTTCTCCTGGTATTCATAACTCCCTGCGTTTCCAGGGTTTCTCCAGTCTCTTTCGTGATCCCCGTCGCACGCACTGTTCTCTCCCTCTTTCTACCACATTTCCTCTCTTGCAAATTTATGTCTGCAAGGTTGTGTGTGGCATGAATTCCACCGTCTGTGGTCAGGTCTGAGGGCTGTTACGGATGGGTAGTTCACCCCCATCCCCTCATTTAACTCTTTAGGAGCCTCCCCACTTACCAATCTGACAGGAAATCCATTTCAGGATCAGAGAGCTGCTTTGGTTTGTGAGCAAGTATAAACCAGTACAGTACTGGCTCGGTGGAAGTTAACGCAACCATTCCAGGTCCCTTCCACCACCTCTCATTAGCCATCATGGTCTCTTTTATCACATCCCCCTCCTAGCAGTCATGCAACACATATTCATAACATAATTTACATTCATCGACATTTTATACAAAGGTCCGTAAAATCAAACATTCACGTCTTTGAGTTTTCCATAGTTCTTGGCCAATATAATTTTTTTTACAGACTGGGGGAAATAGGGTGTTACAAGCATATCATCAAATCCATCATATCTCATAATCATAATCAAAATGACCAATAGTATAATAACCCGGATCTCTTGCAAGCAAGTGTCCTCAATGAATAAGTTCGCTCATTGTGTGCAAGAGAGGGATTTTACAATGTCCATGTTTGTTTTTGTTGTTTTGACTCAAATCTACATTCTTAAAAAATAAATGTGATATGTTATTTTTTCATAAGCCCTATGCTTGGTAGACAATATGATATTTCTTCATTCTGTAAACTATATCCTTCACTTTCAAAAGGTGTATAAACTAGCCATAAAATTTTCAAATATAACCCAAGCCATTACCATGATAGATTAAGGGGCTCCAACATCACCCTTCACCTGAAATAGGCTCCAACATCACCATGCACCTAAAATAAGCTCCAACACCACCCTATAGAACATAAAAATTAGTACATAAAATTGGGTTTACACTAGATTTCATCATCTGATTATCTTTGCTTCTTATATTCCATCACAAATTGATTTGGTTGACTACCTATTTTCCTAAACTTCACATATTGTCTTGCATAATTTTTCTTCAAAAGACTTGTATAGGCATGTTAAAGGATCATATCCAAAATATTAAATGGGTGGCCTTGATTTGTTATCCTATAGGGTTGCCAAATAATTATAATTATTGTATAACATCTCTTAGCCAACACCTTTAAAAGTAATATCTGATTCCATAAGATTAATGCTTATTTAACCAAAAAGGTAGTTTTCTTCTAGGAAATTCAATTATAACAAGAAAACAAGGCTTCCCAAAAAGAGAATATAAAATAGTGGCCATAGAATAACATGAGAGAATGGTATTTGCTTCATTAATTACATTCCATTCTTATGTTGGCTTCATGTATGTCTATGTTGTCACTTACCAAAAGTGAACACACTGACATAACGTTCTAACGAAGCTTATACATATTACAACTACATATGATGCTCTCTCTTTATTCTTATTGTCCACTCTTTATTCTTATTGTCCACTGAGGTAAATTTTTTTATCTATTGCACCATTAAAGTGAACTCTAGTTATGAAGGGAAAGTTTACTCTATTTAAAGGTTGTTTCTTAGTTTTTTTCATTACTGAAAACACAATTTTGGTGTAAACAACTTGATAAATGTGCATTTAACATTGAGTTGTTAAGATACTTTTATGATCAATAATTGTTCTTCATGGATTTGGTCGTATGCATTTCCCCACAAATAGATATATATGTTGATTGTCTAGGTATTATTCTCTTTAGGTATTCTACATGCCTCTCATTTAATGTTCGACCACAAAGATGATGTTATATATTCTTTTGGATTTTTTTTGAAAGTAATTGTTGGATGATTTGTCTAATTTTCAAAGAGGATGTTATATATTTCTTTGGATTTTTTCTTGAAAGTAATTGTTGGATGATTTGTGCAATTTTCTAGGTGAGGAGTCTTTTATCTAGTTATGTCTCGACTTTGGTGGGTAGGAAAGAAGCTTCTGTACAACAATAATTTATTTTACCATGCTAGAAATAACGAAAAATGGAGATATAAAATATGATTGCAATGGTGATATTCTAAAGAATCATATTTTTTCTCCCATTTGTAGAAAGATAATATGATAAGGAATCCTTGGGGTTATGACATACCATAGCCAAGCTACAAGCAAGAGGTAATGGTCCTCCTCCACATGAGTTTGCAAGATACAAATATTTTTCTAAATATATTCCACTAACTTGTTCTAGTCAAATAATATTTTGGCATTTGAAATGCGTGTAGAGTTGTCTATTTTATTATTTATTGAAATATTTGGTTCCTTTCATGAAGTTAAGTAGTCACATTTTCAATACTTGTAATTGTTTTGGTCAATATTGAGTATTTATGGACTGATTAAGTCAGAACTTGTCTTTGTACTTGTCTTTGTAGCAACCTATAAATCAAGAAAATCAAAAGACATTGTTGGCCCAATATTACAAACAACAACAAAATAATGTATCTTCAAACTTTATAAATAAATAACATCTTGATGGGCATTGTTGTCCATTTTAGTAAATATGTAGTGACTCTAAATTGACTAATTGAGTGCTTCCTTATTCTTTAAAATTTAATAAAATAAATAACAGAACTTGTTTATCTCATGCAACCAACCCTAAAATAACACACAATAATTCAATTTATTCCCAAAAAAAATTACTAAATTCATCAATGAAATATCCTTCATGAAGTGATTAATAACTATAATATTTATATTGTTACTTTTATTCATTATCTATCAACAATTTTGTTGTATTCAATTGTTTTCATCACCCTTTATACATGTTTGTTTTATTAAAAAATCTAGCAAGTTATTATGACACAATTCAAATATTTAATATGACAATGTGTATATCTTAATATCTTTGAAAATGAGACAATGGGTCGAAACCTGGAAAATTCTCATAATCGAGGTTAGAGTCATATGTCTACTTAAAATATGGTCAAAAATTCAAGACATCATTAAGAACACAATTTCCTTCTAGATCCTACATTGTCATGTTCATAAGAAGTCAATTTGTTATGCAAAGAGTAATCACCTTGGGCTACTATTTAGCTAGGATCTAGTCTCACCATGGATATGGTTATGTTAAGATTAGTGAACTCCAATTCTATTTTTTTTACTTCAGTTTGATAATCATTCTTTTAGCCAATTTTTTTATTTGTTTAGCGGGATGTGTTCTTTTAGGTTAGAGTCACATTTCTACTTAGAATGTGGTCAAACTTGTCAAACATCATTGAGAATAAAAATTCCTTCTAGTTCCTATTTTGGCATGTCCATAAGAAGACAAGTTGCTAATCCAATAGTCATCAACATGGGTTTCTACTTAACTAGAAGCCATAGATGATTTTAGGGGCTAAATTTTAGAAATAGTTTATTTTTTCATGGTTTTTCCTAAAACAAGATTTGCTAATTTCCATTTTTCCTAAAAACGATTCGCCCAAATTCCATATAATAAAATTATTTTACCTTAAAAATCATCAAAAATTTACAGAAACTATATAAAATCCTCATAAATTTGAATATTTTTACAAAACTATTGCCAAATCTTTTACATTTTTTTATATTAAGGACTAGTAATATTAGCCCATGTTTCTACATTTTAATATAAATTCTCATCCTTAAAATCATCCCTGCTAAGAGCTAATCTCACCATGGATACAATTAAGCTGAGATTGATGAATTCCGATGTTGTTGTTTTTACCTCAATTTAATCACTATTATTTTACAAAAAAAATTATTTATTTAGTGGGATGTGTTCTTTATTTGACACTAGTTTGTGTGTTTCCTTTGAAAAGAATTGGGGTAACATATTTCGTAGATTTAATCTCAAGTGTTTTTCAAAAAGTATATATATATATATATATATATATATATATATATATATATATATTAGGAATATGTATGAAGAGATTGGGAGCTAGAAATGAGTTCTAATCAAAGGGATATAATGGGTTTTAAACTGTGTTTCCCTTGAAAATAATTTGGATTAACTCATTGTGTGGATTTAAACTCAAGTGTTTGTCAAAGAGCATTTTTTGTTATTATATCCTTAACTAAATTTAATTAGGAATATGGATAAAGATATTAAGAGTAAATTTAATTAGGAATATGGATAAAGATATTAAGAGTAAATTTAATTAGGAATATGGATGAAACAATGAGTTCCATTCAAAAGAATATAATGGATTATAATTAAATGTTGCACCCTCTTTAATTGACAATAACCCATTTTGAATAGGTGCCATCCTTATCATGAATCAGTCCCTCTAGCATAATCATAGACAAAATATCCTAATTAGATCAAATGGGAATTATCCCTATAATCAATATCTATTTTCAAGTTAGTCATCCCAATAACCAACATAAGGATATTCATCAACTCTTTTAATACATATGATGTCAATATTTTAATTCATTGATCTCTACGCATGTTCATGTGTATGTATTAGGAGTTAGAATTTCCTTATTATTTTTACAATGTACAGATTTAAAAGGACTATGTTGGAGATCATTTAAACAATGAAAATATCCTTGAACATTGTAGTAATGCATTGATTGTAAACTAAGTAGTGAATACCAACAATGCAATGCCTTGTACACTATGACGCTATTTTAATCCATTCAAAGTATGTTCTTTTCATTATTTCGGCCTTAGATTTAGAATCTAGATTCTCTTTTTAGTGCTCTTAGATATTCTTCTTAGTTCTTGTATGATTTTGTAGGGGTTGACCATGATGCCTTTGCATGGAATAGAGATATGGAGGATTTCTATATTTCCATTTCAATAATTAATAAAAGCACACTCAAACTACTTGTTGTTAGGTGTTGTTGCATGGGTAAATTGATAAATGATTAGCTAAGAATTGTTGAAAAACTATTTGTTGTTAGGTGTTGTTCCATGGGTAAATTGATAAATGATTAGCTAAGAGTTGTTGAAAAGGAAGAAATAGATCAATATTTTTCTCAATATCCATCCATAGAAATTATCGTATCGCTTATAAAACATTTTCAAGATAAATTTGGTGCAAAATGTCTTATAGAGAAATGATTGAATGTATGAAAGCTCTATATCCAACATTGGATAATGACATTATTCTTATTAACATATGCTTATTTATGGAAAAAATATCACTAAAATTGAAAAGGTGTTTTCTCCTTTTTCTTCTGATTGGTTTTAGCCATATTTACAAATTGTTCCGAAGGACCTTGATCATTTTGGTGGAAGAAACTTTTACTACATGCTTAGTATATTAGTGTTGAACCTTCCAGCTCCCCTTGATATGTCTATTGCTTCTAGTTTTGTTAATCACTTAATATCAAGGACAACCCATAATTTTAAAGTTATTTTTTACTGCTAATTAGAAATGACAGGGCTTTACCTCCAAATCTGGAAATATTCAATAAGCCTTCACAAAATCACTATCATTATTTAACTCATGATCAGTGGAAATGGTCCATGTGCAAATGATAAATCTAATTGAATTGTGACTTAGGTTGAATTGCGACTTCTAATTAGTTATTGGAAGTTTCTAAAAATAATGATTTTTGTAAACCCCTTCTGAACAGAACTGCTTGAAATAATATTCAAATATCTAGAAGAAAAAAAGCTCAACATAAATGCACAAATGTTGGTTATCATTTTTCGATCCGATTGGAGCCATTGCTCAACAAAATACATAATAAAATTCCCATTCCTCTTATGATTTATTATGCACAAATATAAAATGGCAATTATTATTCCTCTTGGAAAATTTTATATTTGTACATAACAAAATGCATAATCTACATAAAATGACATCTTGTCTCACTCAATCTCTTAGTCTATTATAGTTTACTGTTTCCTTTTATAAACTTTATGTTTCTATCACTTTCAACACAAGAAACTTTCTAGTTCCATTACAAATGTTTTTTGCATTCCTAAAATGTAACATGTTATTAACAATATATTTAATAATATTGATAGTTTTCATTGCTCATATTTAGTATTAAATTAGGAACATATCTTTTGAGTACAAAAATCAACATCAATATCTAAACATCTCTTCCCTTGCAAATCATGTCCAATTTCATTATTTATCTAGATAGTCTCCATATTTAATCAAGTCAACTCCCCTCAAAGATCTATTCCCTTAGTACCCAAACTCACATCTCAACTCTTCAACAAGTCCATTGAACACTTGCAAATATATGCTAGAATATCTTTTGAGTTGACATCATCATCTCTAAAAATCCCATGTCATTCATATATCCTTACATCACTCAACATTCCCACGGGTCTAGAAAACACATCAAGAATGTCCCTATCTCTCATCCGTCCCAAGGTGAAATCTCTCAACTCTCTCCAAAAATTGAAACATGTGGATTTGGTACAGATGTTGTCATGTGGGTAATACTTACATCATCATATGTTGGATTAAAAAAAAATACTTATAATAAATAATAATAGTAATACTATATGTTGAAAGTGGAAATTACGCTTAATGAGAGGAGACTAGATACTTTTTGTTATTAAGGAAAACAATGGAAGATGCACATCACTTGTTTTACTCTCTATAAATTGTATACAAATTGAGTCATGAGGAGTGAAGTAATAAACTAAAGTGTTTTTTAATACATGTTTGTGTTCAACATTGAAGTGGTTTCATCTTTCGGTATATGTTGGCCCTTGACCAAGTTTTGAGGAAACATTGGTCGTGTTTGACCACTTTTGGGACTTCGACAGGCTGGTCAAAGATGGAGCGCCCATGTGGAGTGGATATTGCGGGATCTCACTTATTTTGCGGGCTTGTGGACCCAGCAAAGGTTTTTAGGGTTTATGTAATGGGTTAAGGGATGTCGGCCCATGGGTTTACCCATGCTTAGGCCTCTTTGCAAATATATAAATAAGTAGCTAAGTGATGTGAGAAGTAAATCTGGTATTGGATATGTGCACAGTATGTTTGGCTTAGTGAAAGAAATTGAAAGTTGTTTTGTGTAGACAAACTGTGTAAAGTAAGGCTCTGTGCTAGTAAGGAGGGGCTCTGTGCCTTGACCTGATTTTGGGAAGGAGGATCTGGTGCACTGCATGTAGATCTCTTGTCCTCGGTGGAATTGGCTCTCTAGCTTTGTGCACAGGAGAATATGAATGTAATAATATTGAAGACTATAGCCCCACACTGGGGTGAACCACGTATATCCTGTGTCTTGATGTGCTTTGTGCAATGTGGTTTATGACTTATGTTGTTTAATTTCTTAGTGATGTTGTTATAATGTATAATGAATGGATCTGATGTTGTTTCTTAGTGCTTAAGGATGAATGAATGCTAGATCTGAGCTAATGCTATGTGCTAAGTGAATGAAAGTACTTGATCTTTATGGTTACTGCGATGTGAATGAGATTCAAGAACTAATGCATATTGGTGATTAAGTGCTTTGTTAAGTATTGTAATCACAGATCTGTGTCCCAGCTTGGTTGTAGACACTTGAGTCTTGCAACCCCCCTGCCTCTACCTCGGGTGAGACTTCATCTGCTTCGCAGGTGTTGTCGAAAGGGTCGGTAGTTAGGGTTTTGTTGGTGTGCTATTGAAGAGTTGAACCCTGGGTTTTCCCCTGTGCCAAACCCTTAGTTACAAGAATCTTGAAAGAAAAACAACGCATTGTTACAAGAATAGATCTTGAAAGAAAAACAACGCATAGTTACAAGAATAGAATACTTCGACATAGACTGTATATTGGATGAAGAAACACATGTGAACATTATTCCATAAAGCACTTGCAAAATTTTGGGAAATTCTGCTATGATACCTTCATTGGGAAGGATCGGCTTTTTTAAAGGAAAGATGATAACCCTATGTGGAATAGTTACTAATATACATATGATTGCTCATGAAGCATCAAATGAAGAAGAATTTGAAGTCATTAAGTTTGTTGAGAACAACGTCCCTTTTCCACTTTTGTTAGGAAAGATTTGGATGAAGAAGGATCAGATCAGAAGGAAAGAAGAGGAGGAAGCCACATAAAAGAAAAAGCAAGAACTAACGGATCTCATAGCTAGAAGAATAGATCGATTTTCAGAAGAACGGGAAGTTGAGTCAAAGCAAGAGAATGAAAGAGAAGTAATTGTCGAAGTTGAAAGAAGGCAAGAAGGTTTAAAGGACCTATCCATGCAAGAAGAAAGTATGTCCACCCACGACCTAGTAAGAAAAGAGGTATTACCTTTGAACCCTTTGAAAGAACATCAGTAGAGCGAAGTCATTATTCTAAGAGAAGATAAGAATAAGAATGAAAAGAGGAATACATAAACTTAGATCACAGGAAAGAAAGCAAGAAATATCAGTAAGAAGAAATCCAAGTTAGAAAATCTACGGGAAGTTCCAGAAAAGACTTCGCAGGAGGCAGATCTGAAGAACTTGAACCTTGACGGAATAAAAAAACCATGTAGAATGGAACTTTGTCACGGCGAAGCTATATAACCATTGGAGGCACCCCGACCGTTAGAATAATGCTCCAGAACGAATAAAAATGCAGTTATTGATGGAAATATCGTCGTTGGACCGTTGGGACTCTACCATAACGAACGGATTTGTATTGATTGAGGCATTCCTACCCATTGGAGGAAGTGCAGAACATAGAAAGTGATGAGGAGGATAGCGCCTCATAGGAAAGTAGGCATGATTCATCCGCGGGAGGAGGAGGAGGCGAAGTGAATCCAGAAGAAGGAGGGGAAGAAGGAGAAAAGAAAGACAAAGGTGAAGTTACATTGTCGAAGGATCCCCCTATAGAGGCCTTGAAGTAAGAAAAGGAGGAGATCCTAGATCAACTTCGAGTTGCGCAGAAGGAGAAAAATGAAATTTGGGCGAAGTTCGAGCAGGACAATGTGAAGATACAAGAAGAAAAAGATCAGTTGCTCGCAGAGCAGACTGTAGTCAAAGAAGCGGTGACTAAAACACTTTGCTCTGTGTCGGGCTTGGCACAGAATAAATTAGAGTTGACCGATATGTAAGTAGGGAAGCTTGTCGAATCCATTCAACATCTTCAAGCACGGATAATGGAGTTGGATCCCCAAGAAATATCGAGCACTCTGCAAGAAGTGTGTGACCAAAGGGAGGAAGCTGTCAGGAACGTAGTAGAAAGAATCAGGGCACTTGCTTCATAGTGTAAGAAACTGAGTGATCGAAGTGCGTAGACCTATGAGCACGTTGCAGAAGATCTGGAGCTTAGGAAACTGGAAGCACAACTCTAGGAGGCGCAGAAGCAGTAATCCACCGTGTAAGCACAGATGAAGCTACTTATTGCAATCGAGAGAATGAAAAGATCACAGGAACAACACGTAGTCCAACAATAGATTATTTCCATCTAAAGCAAAGTCATGGAGGTTACATAGAGATTACAGCCAGTGCAGGATGAATCCTGGACGATTTTTTAAGAGATTGAAGGACAAGGCTCGCAGTTGGATCAAATGGTTGCGACAGTGGAACAACACTTGGAAGGGCTTGTTACAGAACAAGTGATTCAGGAGTTCATCGAGCAGGAGGCTCTGGTGAAGCAACAAGTCGAGGCATCTTGAGCTAATCTTGTGGACTTTGAAGGTACGTTTCCTAGATCTAAGTGACTCGGGACGAGTCACAGGTGAGTGTTGGGGGCATGTTGGCCCTTGACCAAGTTTTGAGGAAACATTGGTCATGTTTTACCACTTTTGGGACTTCGACGGGATGGTCGAAGATGGAGCACCCAGGTGGAGCGAAGATCACGAGATCTCACTTATTTTGTGGGCTTGTGGACCAAACAAATGGTTTTAGGGTTTATGTAATGGGTTAAGGGATGTCGGCCCATGGGTTTACCCATGATTAGGCCTCTTTGTAAATATATAAATAAGTAACTAAGCAATGTAAGAAGAACAATGTGTTTGGCTATGTGAATAATAGGTTAATGTTGTCTTAGTGAAATAAGTTGAAAGTTACTTTGTGCAGACAGACTGTGTAAAGTAAGGCTCTGTGCTAGTAAGGAGTGGCTCTATGCCTTGACTTGATTTTGGGAAGGAGGATATGGCGTGCTGCACGCGGATATCCTTTCCTCGGCAGAGTTGGCTCTATGGATTTGTGCACAAGAGAAGTTGAATGTAAGAATATTGAATACTAATAAAGAATAAGAAGAAGTTGGTGGATGTAGCCCCACACTGGAGTGAACCACGTATATCCTTTGTCTTGATGTGCTTTGTGCGATGTGGTTTATGACTTATGTTGTTTAATTGCTTAGTGTTGTTGTTATAATGTATAATGAATGGATCTGATGTTGTTTCTTAGTGCTTAAGGATGAATGAATGCTATATTTGAGCTAATGCTATGTGCTAAGTGAATGAAAGTACTTGATATTTATGGTTACTGCATTGATCTGTATTGCGATGTGAATGAGATTCAAGAACTAATGCATATTGTTTTTTAAGTGCTCTATTAAGTATTGTAATCACATATTTGTGTCCCATCTTGGTTGCAGACACTTGAGTCCTGCAACCCCCCCTGCCTCTACCTCGGGTGAGACTTCATATGCTTCACAGGTGTTGCCGAAAGGGTCGGTAGTTAGGGTTTTTTTGGTGCGTTTTTGAAGAGTTGAACCTTGGGTCTTCCCTTGTGCCAACAAATGGTTCTATTGTCGATACCTGAAACTGTGATTGCTAGGAACTGACGAAAAGAGAAAGCTTTGCGCATAGATATATTTTTGTAGTTCACAATATTCTACTTGACTTGTGAAGCTATGTGCTAAGAAAGAAGCTGGATCTGAAAGAAAGAGGTAGGATATTAAATCTTTGTGCTCTGGTAAAGGTAAGATAAGTGGAATTTTTTGCTTCGAAAGTATGAATCTAGGTATGTTTGATAGATTTTGTCCTAGCCTGAATGTTAGGGAAAACTTATAAGAAAGAGTTGATCTGAATAAATTTGATATAAATAGAGAAAAATATGCTCATTTAGGTTTCTGTGGTGAGAGATTTGTATAGAATTTGTCGGAAGAACCACAGTGCTATTGACAGCTTGTCGTCGACGTTTCGGATCCACAACAGGATCCATCTTCAGGACAAAAAATCCTGAGGAAAAATAAGAGAGGAGCCTTTAATAAATAATGATGAGGCGGGTGGAAAACTAAGGTCGGTTAAGTGAAACCCTAGTTTTGAGGAGATTTTTCCAAAATAGGTAATAAATAGTGATTTAATTAATGAATTAAGTGGT
>ML780266.1:980463-1008453 GCA_009831015.1 Picea engelmannii | reverse complement strand
GATGGAGTGATCAGTACTCTTGTGATTCAGTGGTGACATAATTTCTATGGTATGCTAGATGCTTATACATGTTTGAGATAGCATTCATATTGATCTATTGTGGAGAATGAGAAAACTATTGGAGAGCTTGGAGATGTTGTGACTGGATGTGGGTCAGTTTGGACAGTGGAAGACAGAAGAGAAAGTGATTGTAGGTTGCAGAGGATCTGAGCATGTGAAGCAAAGCAAAACCCTAGTTTCTCAGAAGCATCTGCATGTTGCATTATACACTGGCCGCGTGCACATGTGGACTGTAGTGAGCCATGGCGCGTACACACACGGGTTGCACTACTGACAGGTCGTGTACCTATTGACATATTGATATCTGTTGAGGATTGTTGCCTCATCTCAGTTGGTGCTGAGGGTGTAAGATGATTCTTTCATTATAGAGCTGGTGCTCTTGTAGAGTTGTACTCTATTCAATTGTTGTTGATAAACCCCAGATTGTTGTCCAAAATAAAAAGAAAAAATGTACATACATCTTGTGTTCTTTGTGTTCCTTGTGGTGATGACTTATTGATGATATGTGTTTTTGATATATGTTGTTGATATATGTTCACATCTAACTAGTTATAAATGAAAGCAATGGGTAATGAATAAATGTTGAAGGTTAACTAATGAGTTTTGGGTAAGAAGGAAATTTTGGGGAAAATATCCCCACACTCATTCACCCCCCCTCTAAGTGTGGTAGGTGTGTCCAACATTATCATCCTCATCATCATTGTCTTCCCATTTTGCATATGATAATTTAGTATCAAAATGTCCTATTCTACCACAATTAAAATATTTGAAGGGTAGCTTACCTTTGTATTTTACGGATCCTCTTTTTAGCTTTCTCACAAATTGTGCTTCTTCTGTATTTGATTCATGGTTGGAGCATTCAAAGAATTTGTGTCCTTTTGTCTTATTTGATGCTTTGTGTTAGCTTTATGTAAACTTCATTCGGCTAAGAAACAAATGACAGAGGCAACCTACAAACCAACTTTGAAACCCAAAACTAGCCTTTTGGACCTGGAGAGGGCTCTCTCAGGAGACGTTGTCTCGGTACAAGATATGGCTTTAAGTTGTCGGCTAGATTTAACACCTTTGAATAATAATTTCTGGTTCTATTGGTGAAAGAGAGTAAGACCTCAGACTATGGAGTCGATTTAAGAAAATGATAGAAACAAATGACTTGGTGACTGAACTTGAGAGGATAAAGGATAAGTAAGAAACAATTTTTAGTTTAAAATCATTGTGTGTGGCGAGGGGAAAAAACACATGAAGCAACTCAGAGCACTGATGAGGATGAATTCAGAGTTAACTTAGAGAAAACATGGTTTGTCTAAATGGCGTGAATCCCAGGATGTTGCGCAACGAATCCTAGGTTCAAAATTACATTTTGATTTAGAGAGAAATAGATATGAATAAAGAATACAGGAAGTACGTACATAAAGAAAGGAAACAATACATCCAACTGCTACAATTAGACTCTTTTCATCAAATCTTCAAGACTTTTGCATTAAATTTCGATCGAGCTCAAACTACATTCAATAGTCATTGTCTACACTAGTTTTTTCAACCAACCTGGCTTACATCAAAAGGAAAAAATATATAGGCTAGGGCGCCGCTTGGGCTGCCCTGCTCTCTACCTACTATCCCTAGTATTTAGGAAACTACATGTTCTCTGTTAAATGGCCTTTCGTATGACACCTTTACAGGAATAGAAACCAATTGTATTCGGTCACATAATAACCTCTTGTCTTTGCCACAGGGGTTCGGTTATTAGCAAGGTCTCGTCATGGGGAGAGCGATGTGTCGATGCCTTCCTTTGACAGGGTATCTGAACGATCAAGCTCTCTATCAAACTCTCACCATCCATTGTAATGGCTTTGATTTATGCCACGTGATCATTTGTTGGGGTCTGTACGTGTCGAGTGACTGTTGACTATCATTGTCATTACAAAAATGAAAAACCATCTAAGGGTGACACCTTCTTCAAAACTGTCAAAATCCGCGCGACATTTGAGAATACAAGAATGGAATCAGTTAATCATATTTCTTTTGTGTGCTGGAAAGAGTTGTGCGGACTTTCTCCCTGGTCGCTTCACATTCTCTAAAGTGCTTCACATTCCTTTCTTCTGACATCCTCTTTGTTTCCCGCAGCTGTACGATTGTATCATGTGCTTCCCTGAGTTGTCTCTTGAGCCACGTCACATTTCCTTCATGGCCTTGTGATGCTGACACTTCAAGGGTCTTTGCTACAAACTGTTGTCTTAGTTCCCTATTTTCCTGGTAAATCTCGACGATAGTGAATTGTGCTTATTTCAACTTCTAAGACGTCTCACGAACATCTGTGCCTCAGGTATCTTTCATCCTCATCTTGATCCATCTTTCTCTACTTGTACCTTCGACAAGTTCCAGCTGAATGGTGTGCATGAGCAATTCTTCGATAATCGACTTTGCGTGCGTTTCACTGGGGACTCAGGCTTCCCCATATTCCTTGTTATTCCTTGGCATGCCCCTTCTCTGGGGTATTTTTTGTTGGGGGGACAGGGGTTCCAACATCATTCCTTCATGTGCAGCCTTTCTCGCTCCAGCCTCTACGTGATGTGATATTATCCTTTCCACGGGCGGAGGGAAATATCCCTTTGGATCCTTGGGAATTCTCGTTTTGAGCAAAAACAAATCCCAGTTGCTTCCTGCCCATTTTAAATCCTCAACTACCAGCAATTTAATTAGCAAGACATGAGATATTTTCCTTTTCGGTTGATCAGCTTCAACCCGGGTGTTGTCTGCCATCTCTCGGAGGCTCTAGTGTAAGAAAAAGGGCATATTTAATGGTCTCCTTCACGTGAAGTGCATCAGCAATATAATGTGGTGCGAATGTAGTATGTCAAACCTCCCCTCACAAGTGAAATATTTCCCAATTACTCCAAGGAGTTTCTGAAAAGGTTACTGTAAATGTCTACTCGAAACGCCCGTCTCGACCTTCCCATCTAAACATTCTTGCTTGATGAAGTCTTCATAGCACCATGCGTCCAAGGACATGCCTTTGAACCACCTTTCGTCATGCAAATGGATATTCGTTGTGGTCTATAGAGTTTCTTATGCTACATGGATAGTGACACCCGCAATCACCGCGTAGAAACCGTCGAAACTGAGTGTGAACTGCTCGATCAATCTCATATTAAATCCTTGGATTTTCTTGCAAAAGGCCATGCATCCAAACTATTCAAACGACACTCTGACCTCCAGATCTTCGTTTATCAATGTCAAGCTTTGGGGCTCGGGCTTGGCGCTTTTTCCACTTCGCACGCTTTTCCTTCTGCTCTGGGAGGTTTCCATGGCACAACTTGTACTTGTTTTGCGCGCGTTGGATTCGATACGGGCCCAAGGAAGGAATATCGCTCAAGCTGGGCTTGTGAGAAGCATTATGCAGTGCATAAGCATGGTTGGTAACCAGAATGTATGCAGAACCACTAGAATTTATAGCAGAGCGGGCAAGAGGTGGAATCGTGTTGGGGAACACTGAATTCATGGCGACTGGAGGTTTCGAAGCAAAATGAATATTTTCCATAGCCCATTTGTGCGACGAGCGCACTTCGGGGTGTGTAAAGTACAACTAATAAGAGTTGTAGAGCATACATGATACGAGCGTTGTGATTTTTTATTCTTTCAGTCCTCATAATGAGTTGGTGATGGTCATTGCACTTGCCAACACGACTTCTATTTAACAACTTGCCTCGACCCTCATCACGTAAAACTTCCTTTCTGATAGGACCCGACTCTTTGGGAACATACTTATACCATTTACACATGTTTTGACTCTGACATCCCTTCTCGAATCCAAGGGCCAACCAGCCACTCGCTGACCTCGACCCCTTTTTTGTTCAGTACCTGGCCTCACATGCTTTGAAACACGGACCCTGACTCGACTAAGACTGACCCTTACTAAAAAGAGAAATGACAGCGCTAACAGCTGGCTCCAACGAGGATGTTATCCTTCGAGTGAGGTAGCAAATACTAGCAGACCAGGTGCCTGGCCATTGGGCTTTATTCAACTTTTAGACACTTAAATATGAAAAACAAAACACAACCTAAACTTATTGAAACAGCTTCTAAAAGACTCAGCATAAACTCAGGGCCTTCGCTTCAGGCTTCAATTTTATGCTGACACACTGACTTGAAAATGCTTATCTTCAAAACAAAATAAAATGACTATTTAGAATGACATGTGACTTAGACAGAATTTATTGCACGAGATAGTGTTTGAGGAACCTATCATTTGCAGGACTCCAACCAACGCATTCTCCATTAGGCTCTTCTAGAAAATAAGCGTTGTTCCCCTGATATGCATTAATTCTGAATGGACTCGTCCAAAGATGATCGAATTTTATGTGCTTTCCTTTATCTTCGTTCCTCGCGTCCCATTTCAACACCAGGTCCCCCATCAGAAAATCCTCCTACTTAGAATGATTATTGAATGTTTTCTTCATCCTTTCCTGGTGGAGTTTTGATCGATTGTACACCTACTCCCTTATCTTATGTGTGTGAATCAGCTAATGTATCCTCCTTTGGGCGTCATTTGGCTCGGATTCCTACTCTTGCAACAAATTTCTAATGGGTAACCCCAGTGAGGTGGGGAAAACCGCATTTGCGACGTATACGATCTGGAATGGAGAGGTCGAGATGGACTTCTTGGTAGTTACCCTGTCTTCCCATATCGCGTAAAAATATTTTTATTCCAGGCCTTCTTGTTGTCTTGTAGGAGTCTTTTGATGATCTTGGTCAAGCTTTTATTTGACGATTATGCTAACCTATTTCCCTGTGGGTAATACATTGTAGAATGTCCCAGGGTTATACTGTAATCCTGAAAAAACTTCTCTATCTTCTTGGACTTGAATGCGGTCGTGTTATTTGTTATGATATTGATAGGGCATCCAAATCTCGATAGGATGTTTGTCTCCAGAAATTGAATGATGACTGTGTCAGTAGCCTACTTCGTTGGAATTTCTTCTATCCATTTCATGAAGTAATCTGTGGCCGTGAGTATCCATCTGTGTTTCTTCGAGGATGGAATATGGATATCCCCTATAAATTCTAAGCCCCATTGCATGAAAGGTGCTTCGATCAAGATCGGCTTCAGCGGTAGGGGCTGCAACTTTCTCCTTCCATTGAAAATCTGACACTCGTGGCAATTGGAAACTTCATTGTAAACGTCTGCGAAGATGATAGGAAAATAGTAGCCTGCTCTTAGGATTTTATGCACGATGGTTTTCCAGTAGTGATGTACTACGCAGTCACCTTTGTGGAATTCCTCGATAGCTCGTTTCGTGTCATTTTCCAGCAAACAACTCAGCAATATCCCTCCAAGATATTTCAAGTACAATGAATTATCCAAGATGCAGAACTTAACAGCTTTGAGTTTTAAGAATCTGGCCTTGGTCTTAATTAAACCCAGAGGGGCTTGCAAATTCCTCAACACATAGATGATGTTTGTATACCACGGTGAATCGATGAAATTTTGAGACACCTGCACAGTTGTTTCTTCCTGAGGATTCTCTGACAAATCAACGATGAAGTTGATTCCCAAAATGTCGCATTTTGACTGCACCATCAACTTTGCAAGGCCTTGACCCTTAATCAGCTTCTTGGGATTGATTTCGAGGTTGTATTCCATCATGGCTGCTTTCCACTTACCTCTTCTTCCCTCAGGGTCAGGCCGAGTCAGAATATTTTTGACTCATTTGTTGGGCACGTAAGCAATAATGTGGGAGTGTAATATGTACCTTAGTGGAGAGTCCCTCAGCGTCCTGCTGAAATAGGCTATAGGATTCTCAAAGTTCTAATTGTCATTATGTAACAAGACAATGGCAATTGTATGCTCTGAGGCGAGTGAAAACAAGATGAAGTATTTCGTGAAGTCTGAGCTAGCCAGCATGGGATCTTTAGTCAGCACTACCTCAATATATTCAAATGATTTCCTGGCTTCCGAGTTCCACTTAATCTCGTTCCCCTTTTTGAGCATGCAGGTGATATGTTTTATAATTTTTTCTAGGTTCGAGATTAATCTTCTCAAGAAATTTACTTTTCCCGGGAAGTATTGCACCTCCTTCTTACTGCGCAGAGTGTCGATTTTTAGGATTCTGTCAACCCTACTGGGGTCTATCTTAATACCCTCCCTTGAGATGATGTGCCCCAACATCATCCCTTGTTGCATCCCAAAATGTGACTTTTTTGGATTCAATGATATGTCGAATTTCCTTCATTTATGAAAGACCTTCTTCAGATGCTCGAGGTGTTGTTCGTCGGATTCAAAGTACACTGTGATGTCATCTAGATAGATCACGATAAACTTGTCCTTTTTGATCACAAATTTTATTTCCATCGCCCTCTGGAAGGTAGCTCTGACGTTCATCAGGACGAAAGGCATCTTAGCATACATGAACGTTCCCGATGGTGTCATAAAAGTTGTATTTTCCCTGTCATCCGGGTGTACCATGATATGATTATAACCCGAAAAACCATCCAGCATGGACATCTTCTGGGACCCCACTACCTTTTGCAAAATATAGTCCATTTAAGGGAGAAGATAATGGTCCTTGAGGGACACTTTGTTCAAGTTTCAAAAATCCACACACAATCTTATTTCGCCGCTCTTTTTTCTTGCAGGCACCAAGTTGGCAACCCATTTCGAAAACCTCAAAGAAATGATAATTTTAGCTTCGAACAATTTCTTTACCTCCTTTTAGATTAGCGGCAATAACAAGGGATTTACCCGTCTCAGCTTTTGTTTGAAAGGCATCTGGTGGAAAATTTTATGGACGCTAAAATGCCCTTCAAAATCTCAAATTTTTGTGTGGTTGGCCCTTAAAAAAAAGGCACTTACTTGAGATAACTTAGAAAAAAGAGGTAATCAAGGCCCTATATGATGCATTTGTGTAAATAATTTGATGAGTCGATAGTTCATGTGTTCATGTTTTGTTCTTTTACTCTTTAGGTGTGGAAATAATTAGAGGCTATTATAGGCTTAAGGGAGGGCTAGGGGAGACTCTCAATATATGAAGGTTTGCACTACTAATGCAATAATCCTATTTTCAAAAATTATAAAGCTCTTCCATTGATTGTTGGGTATGGAATTTGGCTAGCTTGTAATGCTTATATTTTTAATGTATATTTGTTCCACCAATTAAATGTGATGTTTAGAGCATGTCCACTCTCGAAGGTTTTGAGCAACCTACCAAAGAGAGGCCACAAAGACATATTACAGTGGAACAAATTGACAAAAGTGGTTCATGGGCTTATTTGATGGGGATTTCCAAGGTTATCCTCCACGATGTGGCACATGAGGTGTTATTTTCTTCTATGATGATGATTTCATAAATTTTAAAGCTAGTTTGGGTGGGGGAATCAATAATAGTGTAGAACTTATGGCTTTAAAGTTGGTGTTAATGTTAGCTACTAAACAAATATGTTCACATTCTTCAAATTTTTTGTGACTCCCTAGTTTGTATTAATTGGATGAATGGGGTAAACACTTTGGACAACTACATATTGAGGCTCATATTTCATGAGGTTTAGCTTGCTTGATCAACCTTTAATACTATTTATTTTCATCATGTGTACAAAGAAAGGAATGTGGATGTTAATTTGGTCTTTCAAAAGTTGGATTGCATTTAGATGTCAAAATTTGGTTCATTTGGGAATAAGTGGATGGTCAATCCACTGAATAGTATCATGTCCCTTTTATCTAGTGTCTTTGTTGTATTATACAATCCATCCTATATGTATAATTATAAGGATTTTATATTGGATGTCTTCTAAATGGTGCTTTATGGTGATCTACATGGATCTTGTTGTACATTTTTTATATTGTTTTAGACTCTTTTTTGAGATATTTGATGGAGTAGGTATTATATGACATACTTTTTTTCTCTATTCGTAAGGGGACTTTTGGAAATGTGATATCACATCTACGAAATGTAATTTTGTTATGTTCCAAGTAAAAAAAGTAATAATATATGTTATCCAAATATAGATACAAACAAAAATAAAAGTAATTCCATAGATATGAAAGATAAGGACTTGATATGTACACATAATATAAAAATTGTGATATCAAGAGATAAAAAGAAAGATACTAGATTTGCACATAAATGGAAATATTATAATGTCATATTTATATAAAAATATTGTTACACTGCAAATGTAAATATCTTAATAATAATCAAAATTGTCATATCCATATATCCATAAGTTGTGAGTTCTATAGAGTTGAGTGAGACTACAACCAGTGTAGATTCATATTAAATGATAACAAAAATGGCACTTTAAGGGATTTGATCATTCTCAACACTTGATATATAAGGGTTAATATAGATGTACTCAGATGTTATAAAAAAACAAGGACATGAGCAGACTCAAACCCTATCAATGTATAAATCTCCCAGACAAAGTGCAGATGTTGCTAGTAGACAAATATTTTGAAGGTGAAGAATAATTATAATGAGAATACGTGAGTCACATAAGACAACACAACAAGCCCTATACCTACAAATACATCATATAAAGGAGGAAAAAGAGCATAATGTGAGCATTATAGAAGACCAGTATGCAATCTTTACAAAAATCCTAACACACATGAACATATCAAAATTTGAGTGATACGGTTAGAAAAAAGTAGTTTTTGAGGGTTTATCATGAATTTTGAGAGACAACGAGATTTGCTTAGACCAATATTCAGAGCCCAACCTTCTTGAAATTCACAAACTTAGAGATAGTCATATGCCACTGATATTCCTGGGGAATAGATCTAATGTCAGTGGGAACTATTTATGGAAAAAACATGCCCTATTACCTTTGAGATAAAATTCAACCACTTCAATGAAGCTCGATATTGTAGTGAGTAATAAGAACCTAGTTGTATAGCATTTAATTCTCTATGCTAGGGTGTACATCGTTGGATATAAATTTACTTTAGATCCAATGGTATATAGGCTAGCATTCAAAATATTAAATGTTGTACAATTGAGTACTTATTTCTCACTTGATCTTACATCCCACACTAGAAGGAGAGGACATAGTCATTTGGGTATGGCCACATGGTACATGGTAAGCCTATTTTATAAAAAAAGTTGGCATGTACTTACCAAAGTATTTTGAAGAGAGGTTTTATTATATGTTTTATGAACATAATATGTTTTAGTGAGGGGGACATCACTTTTGAAAAGGTGGGTATTAACGTTTAGGTGCATGATTTAACTTCCCCCTATTCATATAACATTTGAAAAGGGAAAACATTTTGTTTAAAAGAGGGGACATTAGTTTAGGACCTAGTTACTAGGTCTTATTAACAAGTGTTTTGTGGGGGCTCTCTCACTTTGTGTGCCCCAATCACATACTATGGGTGTTATTAACAAGTATCATAAATTGAAGATGGAATATGATTGTATTTTCTCTGGGGTGGATGAGAAGGGAAAGATGATCAAGGTCTTGCATGCATGACCTCAATAGGGACTTAGTTTAGGAAGTCACCAAGTTAAGAAGAAATAAAGTTAATTTGAAAGATTGTGTCAGTAAGTTAAAAAGACTTATTTTTAAGAAGTATATTGACCTTGTTGAGAGTTTGATACTGCATATAAATGATCTAAGATTATTTCAATGAAGAGATTTGTCAAGATCTCATGAGTGAGTATAGTAATACAAAATAATACTTGATGCTTTGGAAGAAGAAGTTAAATGTCTTTGTCAACAATGTATTGATCACGATGATGTTTCTAATGATACTTTTGAAGATATTTATGGTAGTGGTGATGCATGTAAGAAGGATGATAATGTTGATGTGTCTTCTTCACATTCTTTGTTGGCTACTAATGAACTAGTTTCTCTTGCATTTGAGGAACAAGCTAGAGGTATTGGGCCATGGTTGTCGTGCCAGATGGGATATACACGTGGTGGGATTAGGAAGAGTGGATAGGGTATCATTGTTCCAATTGATCCTGATATGAGATAGATTAGAGTAGGACTTGGATAAGGTGACACTTCATTTCCAAATGGAGTACATTCTACCTATAATTTGCATGAAGGTTATTTTGTATCCACTATTGTTTTGTTTGTCACTAAAGGTCATTGCACTGACTTACAGTGATCATAACCTGCATTGGCTATTCATTTGGTTGATAATAGTATGCCTAAGTTGGAGACAAATGACAACATTGTTGATTTGCAGGGACACCTTGCACCTTTGGTTGAGAAGGAATAACATCCCACACCTTCTATTATGTAGGAATAAGACTATTTCCCATATTGACATCATCATCATAGAGACATGGGGAATTCATCCAAGATTCAAAAATATTGGTATGGTGGCAGTGATGCTTATGAAGCTTCGCAAAAGTGGCATAAGAGGAAGAGTTTTGGACTAGTGTTGACTACTAGGATTGATTGTGGTTGGACTAATGATTGGTCATGAAAACATTTGAGTAAGTGCTTGAGGACTTCATACAAATGTGTATCATTGATTGTACAATAATTTGTATCATTGTTAATCGATTGATTCATTCATTTGTGTCATAATCATTGCTAGATTGTTTTGTTGCATAGTGTTGTTGGCATGTGAGCATGTAGGACAATTTTGATTAGAGGCCTTGTATGTGAGCCTTATTAACTATTGTAATCCCCCATGTTGTGTTTAAGGGGGGGATGTCATTGAGCTTATTGTGATGTATAAACCCAACTTGATGTTGTTAAAGACCCGCTGATGGTTTCAACACGTTGAAATTTTTTTTTAATTCCATTATTGTAATACCCCCATGTTGACTCCGAGTGTAAATATACTTTTGTTATATAGGCTGGTGAGCCAGGATATTATACGCCAAGTTCCTTTGTGATTATTGGGCATGAGATCCTAGATGTTAAAAATCCAGTGAGCCTATTATTGTAATATGAAATCATTCATATTATTAATAAAATCCAACATTGTTGCAGACCAGCCAGACAAAAAGATTACGGGGGGCTAAACTCCACTAGAAAGGGAAAGGGGGTCTAAGAGTCTAGTAAAAAGGGCTAAGCTAAGGGGGATTAATCCCAATGGAATATTGTATTAATATCCCTTAAATCCAAAGTTATGGATATAAATATATCATAATTTCTAAGGATGGGGAAACATGTCACCCAAGTGGGGACAAGCTAGTTCCCAACATGACAAGTGTTAAGTTGGTAACATGCATACTTAAAGTGGAATTTTAGTACATTTTCCTATTATTCGCCCATTGTTCCATAAATTTATCTTATCCTCCATACACATTCTACAATCATGAGCCATAATGGAATTTGGAAGCTGGGAAGCGGTTTCTGGGTAAAATTGAGCTGAAGAGACGGGTTGTCAAGCCCATGTGATACTAAAGAAGTGGGTTGTCAAGCTCGTGAACATTCTCTCTAGCTAAGAGAACTATTGGGAATTGATTCCCAATGTGCCAAGCTACAACTACAGGGTTATGAGACTTCATGTCTGTCATATTGCTAAAGCCCCGAAGGGAAGTGGGTGGTCAAAGGACTATTGAGCAAAGAAGGGGCACACTTCCTACGGTGGGGCATTCATGTGGGGAATGAGAGACTGTAGGTTGTTTTCCATATTTGACACCTTAGTCTGATAATTTGACTATAGGAAAACCTTAGCCTTGATTAGGATTCATTTTCCCCAATGGAGTGTTAGCCCCAGCTCAAGGGTGACCCACTACTGACAGTTATGAGTAGGGTGGTTTATGGCTAGGAGGAACGTAGAAGGTATGCATGCAGTTGGTGTTTTGTTCATAATATAAGTGTATTTCATGTGCTCAATTTAATTATTGTGTGTGATTATGAGTTTATGTTATGGAATTTATGTTATAATTGTGTTTACGAATTATTAGTGTTAGCTTGCATAACCTTGTTCATATGCATAACTTTATTTAATAAATTTATTGCTATCAAAGGTTGAAATTATAAGTGGCATAGCCCAGCTTGGAGCTGGGGATACTACAAAGTGGTATCATAGCTCCAGTTTCAAAATTGATCCTGCATGGTTCAATTAGAAGAGTGGAGAAGTGAAATTTATAGATTATGCAGGCAAATTGTTTGACGGAGTGCCAGAAAGGGATGTCTGCAACTTGTTTGCCAAAATTACTATAGTGAAATTGTGGAAATTTCACAAGCATTTTGAGGGGAATTAACCAGGGATTGGAATTAACCAAATTTTAATTGCATAATGAACAAATTTGGGCCTAGAGATAGTCAAATTTTAAATTTACAGTGCAACAATGGCGATAATTGTAAAAATTTCCCAATTTGTGAATAAATTTTAATGAGATTCATACCCATGAATATCAACCAATGGTGAACGTGAGAAATTGATTTCTACAGTGGTTGAATTGGAATTAATTGGGATGAAATGGCTGAAATTTTGAAAGTTGCAAAGCGACCATGGTGAAATTAGGAGAAATTGGGCAAAAGCCCCAATTTTCGTAGAGGAATTCATGATGAATTTGATGTGAAAGAGTCAAATTTTAAGAGTGGGGATCATCGTCCAATAAAAGTGACATGTAACTTCATGCACCCATATGAGTGGGTGCAGGATGGGGCATGCCCATCCCCGCGATCCAATACAAAGGCACCACATGGCAACCAATGACCGGTGGGGCCTGAAATATACAATGTGTGCACCATGGAGGTAAGGAAGAGAAGGAAGGAGGTGAGGGTTGAAAGGGAAAGGCCATGGTGGTTGGAAGTTGACAGGGCACCACCTCAAAGTGCTAGGTGGACTCAGGATTCCATGTCAATATCTCAATCAGCATAATTCAATCAAATTAAGGTGTTTTCCAAGTCATGTTTTTTGAGGCCATTTTCAGAGGCCTAAACAACATTTTTAGGAAATAAAAATCATATTTCATATTAAATAACATAACTCGGAGAGAGATTTCTAATAGTGTAAATCATTCATCAAATGGAGATTGTATGAGGGAGTTATAGGCCAAATAGTGGAGGTAAATTTTAAGACCCAATTAACTTCTGAGTGCCATAACTTCTTGCTCCAGAATCCCATTGGGGAAAATGAGTATTCCATGGAAATATCTTGAACCATAGACGACATCCATGGAGTCAAAATAGAAATCTAGGCACATAAATGCATAAGAGGAGGTAGAAGGTACATGTAGCTTTCCAAACTAAAAAGATAGATTGGCCTTAAACTTCAACAGGTTGTATCTAGCAACCTCGAGTCCAGATGAAGGTGAAACTTGGCTAGAATGATAAAAATATGATCATGAAGGAACCTTTTTGAGATCCTGTCAAAACTGCAGAGGATCGGGTGTAAATATGCATGCACACAATTAAAAATTACACCTCGTTAAAGGGTGTACAGAAGTAGAAACTGGGTAATGGTTAAATGGTGATAACTTTTTGCTCAAAACTCATAATTGAGAAAGAAAGTAGTCATTGGAAAGGTACTAGATAGAAGAATTCAATTATACACTCATAAATATGAATTAAATAGCACAATTCATAGGAAGACAGAAAGAATATTTATGGTGACCATAAATGGGAAAAAGTGTGCATATGTTACCAGAATTGTATATTATGGTTTTAGCTAATAAATGTTGTTGTATTCTTATTTTCAAATGTTATGATTATAATTAAAAGAGAGAAAGTGCTAGAGATGCATTTAGATAAGAGGATAAAGGCAGGGACAGTTCTTCAATATGTGCATTGATTGTTTGAGGAAATTGTCAGCTAAAGACATCTAGACTTGGTATGCAATTTGGAAGAATTCCCATGGAACTTTGATCTGGAAAAGGATCTCCAACTGACAAATAAGCATATCAATTGTAGGTTCTAAGTAATAAAACCCATCTATAGTTCATGATAATGCATGTGCAATGGGAAAAAATGGAGATGCAAAGCATAGGTTCATGAAAGGTGGGTTAGACAGTGGGTAAAAGAATTTGAACGTTGGTTAAAGATGAGAAGAGACACTCAAGGAGAGAGTGTTATGTCAAATATTCCTCACAAGAATATCAAAAGACATGAATGAATAATATCGATATTTGAATCTGGGTACAACCATGAAAACTTGGGAATACAAGAAGATAAATTTATTTGTAAGGGAATTCATTGCAAGAAAGCCACTCATGCTAATCAAAGTGCTCAATGGAATCAAGGTGAAAAAGAATATCATTTAAGTGGAGGAAGTAGTTGTTAAGTACCAAAAATATGAATACAAAATACACCAGAATAGATCCAAGAATAATATATGAAAACCACACTTATAAGAAAACTCTTAAGGTAGGGCAACACCATACAATGGATCATGTTATGGAAGGGATCCTCTCATGTTCACTTGCCTCTTCAATGGGGATTCCTCCTATTGAGATACCACTCCAAATACAATAATTCTCTTCATATCCCATTACATTGCTTGAACCCCTTTATATAGTGCTACCAACCACCTAAGAACATTCTAGAGGAGAAATTTTCTAAAAGTATAACCTTCTAGTAAGTCCTCTTACATTTATTATATCTAACTACCATAGTGGGCCTTATTTAATACTATAGTGGACTTAGTCCACCTTACATTGAATGGCCTCCACTATTATCACTATGGTCCCTCTAGGCCCCCCACTACCTCTCTAGCTACCTAACATTACATCCCTCTTATGAAAGTGTTGCTCTCAATACTTGCTATGAGGGTGTACAACCATATACCAGGGTCTCATGGATAAGTGTGGACCATAGTTCGGAAGTAGACTAGAGAACCAGGGTCCCATGTAGGAATGTGAGCCACCATGTTGAAGTAGTCCAATCGCCACTGTAAATTGGGGTCCCATGTCCAAGTGCTCATGTGAACTCCACATTGAAGATATCGAAACACCATAGCCAACTGAAAATGATTCTCCAAAGAGAGACATTAGTCAAGTGGATCAAAATATGTAGAACTGGCAAAAAATTCATCCACTACTACTGGAGAATAATAAAAATGAAGAAGTGTGTGCATAGAAATCTCTTGTCTGCTCTCTAGGATGTGCTCTACAAAAGGTGGAGTAGAGTCATCAAATGGAAGATGAAAATGGTTTTCATCCCAGAAATGAAAACTATCCATATACCAATCATAAAAAGCATCCTCAAAATTATGCCAAGCATGTGCTTCTCAATTATATTCATCCATGGTGTCCTGTATAATGTATCTCTCTTGCATTGCAAGTGTGATCGCTTAAAGATTTTGAGCACATGTCTCACGTGCTTCAATCTTTCATCTAATTTCCATGAGAAGTAAAACATCCATTGGAAATACCACATATAATATACCAAAATAAATATCTTAAAATTATCTATCCAATGGCACTGATCTAGTAGCAATCTGAGCACACTCTGAAAAATGATGAGCTATGCAGTCCCGTCGTCGTCACGAAAAACCCCCAAAAATGACTAATTTTAAATCAACGATATCTTCACTTCCGGAGCTCCGATTTGGGTGATTTTTTTTTGAAATCAACTATTTTTAAAAGAGGAAATCAGATATGTAATTTTTTAAGCAAATTCATCCTTCAGGTTCTACACAAAAAAATAAATAAATAAAATAAAATTCATGTTGTCGTCCGCAGAAAAAAAACCATGAAAAAATTGCAGATATTAAAATGTCGATATCTTGACTTCCCAGACTCTGTTTCGGATGATATTTTTTTTTAAATTCGGTGTTTTTATGAAAGGAACTCATATATACAACCCGTTTCTGCAAATTTTGCACATAAATGTACAAAAATTGTCCAGAATGTCGCGTCCCTCTTTTTCTTCTCCGAAAAAAACAGTAAAAAAAACAAAAATTGCCCACACTTTTTTCCAAGGAAAATGCTCTGATACCACTTATTAAGTACCAAAGACATTAATAAAAAATACACCAGAATATATCCAAGAAGAATATATGAAAACCACACTTTATTATAAGAAAACCCTTGAGGTAGGGCAATACCATACAATGAATCCTATTATGCAAGGAATCCTCTCTTATTCACTTGCTTCTTCGAGGGGGCTTCCTCCTATTGAGCTACCACTCCAAATACAATAATTATCTTCATATCTCATTACATTGCCTAAAACCCTTTATATAGTGCTACCAACCACCTAATAACATGCTAGAGGAGGAACCTTCTAGAAGTACAACATTCTAGTAAGTCATCTTACATTTATTATATCTAACTACCATAGTGGGCCTTATTTAATACTATAGTGGACCTAGTCCACCTTACATTGAATGGCCTCCACTATTATCACTATGGACCCTTTGGGCCCCCCACTACCTCTCTAGCTACCTAACAGTAGTGAAATATTATTCACTCCAAAGGAAGCCAATATAGAGATAAGGTAGTATAGTGTGGGTGTATCTTCTCTAAAAAGATTGACATGCTAAAATGTTATTTTTATAATAAAGAGAAACAAAGGGTATATTTGGAGACAAGGGAAACATCTACAAGGATCGATCATATAGTTGTGAGGGTAATACACCCATTATTGTTATTAGAGTAGTGCATTGGAAGCATGGTATGAAAGCTAGAACTACAAGGGTGAAGTAAGGAAGAACACATGTGTGATCAAGAGTACCAACTGATGCATAAGCAATGCATTATGTACATATTAGATCTAGAAGAAATCCAGTCAGGTTTCAAAGAAGGGTTTTTCCATAAAGGAAAGAAATATTCTAGGATGGAGTCAAGTCCTTAAACACATTAAGATAATGGAAGAATAGATCATGGGGTGGATGTAAAGCTACTAGGGGTGCATGACAACACTCCATGAGGGATGACAACAATAGAAGAGGATTGTGTATGCATTTCAAAAGTGACGAAGGTATTTCCCAACTAGCATGGAGATATCAAGTCAAGAGGTACATAAACAGGAAAATGAAGTTCCTGAAGGGAAATCAATAAGGAACCATGAATAATCAAATGGTTCTATGCTTAGTATAGGATGCAAAGGAGATAGTACCTAAAAAAGAATCCATCTCAAGTGAAAAAGAGCCATGGGTGGCATTCTAGGAGGTTGGAAGTATCACTGGAATCTATGATGGAAAGTAAAAATAGTGTCAACTACTTCAAGTTAATCTCTAAGAAGCTAGAAGAGAAGGCATTTGGGAAGCATTGCAACATGTTGGAAATTGACTATGCAAGTCAAGTTTGAGGCTAGGTGGTTAAGAAAATAGAAAGGAATGTGCAAGAACCGACAAGTATTGAAGTGTCCAGTCAAGGAAAGGATGGAGTAGTATAGTTCCGAAAAGTAAATGGATATTGAATATCCAAATGCTATAAAACAACATGATTGGAAATATAATTTAATCATGTATGTTTTGGCTTAGATGGATCCAGGAAATAGATAAATGTTGAAGATTAATATCAGCATAGTACAAGGCTGAAAATTGTAAAGCGGCCAAGATTGGTTGGGCTAGAAAAGTGCTCAGTACAAAAATAATCATGTGAATTTATTACAGTGAGAATTAAGGACAACCAGTAAAAACAAAGAAAGCGGTACATGATGGAAAGGGGGTTGCTACAATTGTTGTAGCAACAAATATGATGTGGCTTGTTGGACAACCATACATAGCCCAGAAATTTGGAATGAAAATGCATGTATGGCCATGCTAAGGATGCATTCTTAGTGTATATAAATGTGTATTAATGAACGTATATATATATATATATATATAATGTCGGTTCTTGTGTAAGGAAAGAGGAAAGTGATTGCATGATTGCAAGTGTTTCTAATGATGTTGCTCCATATAAAAGGAATCAACATAAAGATGAAATGTTGCATAATAGGTTGGTGAAGGAGGCTTCAAAGATCCTAGTTCTACCAACAAATTTGGTAGCATCGTATTTGTTTAAAGGCAACTATGCATGTATGAATTTTATGAATTTGTGTTGCATAATTTCTTAAAGGAATTTAGGTAAAAATTCCCTCAGCCAGATTTTATTTTATAAAATGACATTAGTGTATAATTTGAATGCATTAATGGAAATAGGATACCACTAGGTGTGGAAAAGGCTGAAGGCATGTGATAATTATAGAAGTTGTTAGTTTTTTAATGCATACATGTGATATAATAGCATGCCATGAATTTGTTGGTTATGGGTTAATAACCAAAGCAATAAAAGGGCATGACTCTGTTACATGAATGAATGCTAGTACAACAGGTCATGTATGAGGCCATGACATGGTTGTATATGGAAAGGCTTCAGGGCCACACAAGTATCCAAGGAAATTTCTTACTTATAGCTAATGTTTGGACTGCAACATTTTTGCTAACACTAAAGAGCACCGTATAATTATAATTATATTCTTGGTGTAGTGTTTGGGTTGGAAAGGAAGGCATCCAAATGGTTAGATAGGTAATAGGAAGTGTATGGATGAGGTGTCAAGGCATTGGCCAAACCTTCTAATTTACCATGGTGGGATGCATGACTTAGAAAAAGGACATTCTGAAGCCAATGCAAGGGTACATTGAATAGTATGCATGAATAAATCATGAAAGTATGAAAGTGGTAAATTTGCACACATGCATGATAAGATAGAATTGTGTATGCTTTAAGGCATCATTGAATGTATTTTATTTAATGCATGCATATATTGTATTTTATGGAAATGATTATGCTAACATATGAAATTTTGTTCTTAATACTAACTCATAAAGTTGAGAACATTTCAAGAGTTGTTAGATAGTGCAACAACATAGTTGCAAGTTAATGTAGTCACATGAAGATGGAATATAGGAATTCTCCATCAAGGAAACAAAGTAATATTGGTTAGAGAAGGAAAATCATAATTCCTGAAAATACATGTGTAGGGAATGAAAATTTCATTCTAATTAATTAATGGATTGAAGTGATTAAATTGTTAAGTGCATACAATTTTCATATGACTTTATGAACTTTTGTAGTTATTGCAATAAAAGTATATCATACAGAAAATACTAACAATCTATTTTGTTGAATGCAAGATGGAAGTATTACCGAAAAAAAGTGGTTTCAAGTATGGAACTGCTATAATCCCTAATAAAGAATGATGTCTATTGCCGCAACAACCAAGAAAATATGAGGGAATCTCATACTTGGGAAAATTTTTGAATTTCCTTATGAAACAAATTTAAAATTCTAAATGAAATTGTTATGATGTTATCTCATGTTGATTGTATATGTGTGATACAGATGAGATGATGGTTATTGAAGCTGGAATACTTGGGAAGAAAGGCTATTGTTGGGACACTGGAGTCCTATGATTGCCAAAAATGCAGATCCTTAGTTGGAGGTCTGTTAATGAGTTGGTGCGCTCCTTGTGTGTAAAATCCTTGGCAATATGGATCATTGAAGGAATGTGTAGCAGTGAAAGGATGCCCGAGCCTGGAAGGGTGAGTGCAACAAGGAAGAGGCAACTCAAGAATGTTACATTAAGATGAATTCATGCATGAAGCAGCTCTATGGAATAGAGCAAAGGACTTCTAGTTGAAGTATGATGACATGAATCTGGTGCTTGGAAGAATAGCACTAGGAGGATAACAAGCTTCAAAAGAAAAGGAAAGGAGCTTTTTGAAGAATTTGGGATTGTACATTGTATATAATGCACTAAGGATAGTGCATAAATAAGTGGGAGGGGAATGTAATACCCCCAGGTTGATCCCTAGTGTAAATATACTTTTGTTATATAGGCTGGTGAGCTAGGATATTATAGGCCAAGTTCATATGTGATTATTGGGTCGGAGAGCCTAGATGAGTTGGCCTATTATTGCAATATATTATCATTCATATTACTAATAAAATCCATCACTGCTACAGACCAACTAGTCAAAACGGGTATGGGGGGATAAACTCCACTAGAAAGGGAAAGGGGGTCTAAGAGTCTAGGAAAAATGGCTAAGCTAAGGGGGATTAGGCCCAATGGAATATTATATTAATATTCCTTAAAGCCAAAGTTATGGATATAAATATATCCTAAGTTATAAGGATGGGGAAACATGTCACCCAAGTGGGGGAAAGGTGGGGACCAGGTAGTTCCCAACATGACAAGTGTCAAGTTGGGAACATGCATACTTAAAGTGGAATTTTAGTACATTTTCCTAGTATTCACCCATTATTCCATCAATCTATCTTATCCTCTGTACACACTCTACAACCATGAACCGTAAAGACATTTGGAAGTTGGGAAGCGGTTTCTGGGTAAAACTTAGCTGAAGAAGCGAGTTGTTAGGCCTGTGTGTGATTGAAGAAGCGGGTTGTCAGGTCTGTGAGCATTCTCTCTAGGTGAGATAACTAATGGTAATTGATTCCCAAGGTGTCAAGTTGCAGCTACAGGGTTTTGAGACTTCATGTCCAGCATATTTTTGAAGCCCCAGAAGGGAAGTGGGGCAGTCGAAGGAATTTTGAGCAGAGAAGGGGAACTCTTCCTAGGGTGGGATAGGCATGTGGGGAATGAGACACTGTAGGTTGTATGTAATAGTTGGAACCTTAGTCTGATCATTTGGTTGTAGACAGAGTTTATCCTAGCTTAGGATTCTTTTGCTCTAGTGGAGTGTTAGCCCCAGCTAAGGGGTGACCC
This sequence comes from Picea engelmannii, assembly GCA_009831015.1. Taxonomy (NCBI): domain Eukaryota; kingdom Viridiplantae; phylum Streptophyta; class Pinopsida; order Pinales; family Pinaceae; genus Picea; species Picea engelmannii. The sequence continues at coordinate 987,825 of ML780266.1, read as the reverse complement.
AATGTTAAGAGTTATGAGCAGGGTGGTCTATGGATGGGAGGAATGTAGAAGGTTTTCATGCAGTTGATGTTTTATTCATAAGATAAGTGTATTTCATGTCATCATTTTAATTACTGTGTAATTATGAATTTATGCTATGGAATTTTTGTTATAGTTGTGTTTACGAATTATTATTGTTAGCTTGCATAACTTTGTTCATATGCAAAGATTCATTTATTAAATTTATTGTTATCAAAGGTTGAAATTTTAAGTGGCATGGCCCAGCTCATAGATGGGGATGCTACACTTATGGTGAGGGAAGTCGAGGAAGAAGCGAGTGAAGGCCCGGGAACTACTTAGATCTGTGACATACCTAGGAATTTCTTGTTAATACACATTAAGAAACCAAAAGGATTTTTGAGAAAAGAAAGATAAGTTTACTTTGTTTTCAGTGTTGCACTAATATTCATAGCTCTAAATTATCTATGGTTGATGCTTTTGTTGCATGATTTGGGAGCATTTATGTCCGTAGCTTCCATTGTTGAGATTGCTTGGTTGATAGCACCACAATTTTAGAGACTATTGTTGTCATTAACTTTTGGGAAACTTATTTTGATTGTTTGTGAATAGGATTTTGTTGCTCCACCTTTGTGTGTGGAGATTCTTTGGAGTTTTAAGTTCTAAAGAACTCTCCATTACAAGTCTTGTTGTAAAAAAAATTCTTCACTACGTTCCAAAGAGAATTAGATGGAGGTGTTGTGGAGGTAAATGTTTTATTGTACCTCTTCATGATAAGTGTGTTGGTTTCTAGTGTTCTTAACCCTGTAGTGTTAAAGGGGGGAAATCGATAGGAAATGTGATAACTCTGTAATTTTTTATAAGATAGGTTGTTGTAAATTTGAGTTTCTCTACAAGACGCTATCAATAAGGGTGGTGTTGAGATAATGCCACCTTCATATATCCTCCAAGTTGTGTTTAATGGAGGATGTGGGAATATTTAATGTAAACCCAACTTGAGTGGTTTGTCGAACCTTTGGGACCACTTCATTTAGGGTTAACCACTTTAGTGGTTACTTTTGTCCCACCCTTTATAGTCTTAGGGGTAATCCCTAAACATATTTATTAGTGGGGATGTAGCCCCATTCGACATGAATAATGCACATATTTCATATGCATAATTTATTGTTCTCTTTGGGATCTTCTTTTGAATATGTGTTGCATTGTTTAAGGGTGTTTTTTAATACCATCGTTCCACTCAGTTACCATGAGCTCATTGTCAAGACCCTGACATGTTAGTTTCATGCCTATCTACAAACCATAGCTTGACACTTGTTATAAAGTGAATGATATATAATGCATCAATGATATATACCTAAAACCTTAGTCATATAACCGTATTGAACTATAATCAAAGGTATGTTCCTTCAAGGATATAGGCCAATGAGATAAAACCATCAATGAAATGGCAATGTCACCAAAAGCTTAGTACCATATAAAATCTTCAACAATGATGAGAGAACTTAACCATCTCCTTACCAATCAACATAACCAAAGAAACAATTCTAAGAGAATAACACATTATGGCATGCTTCCAATGTTTAAATGCTTTGATGTTATAGAAAAATGTATTAGGCTTCCACCTTAACCCAAAGGGATGTTGACTACCCATTTCCCTATGAAAGGTTCTTAAAATGATGCAAAAAATTTCACCTCGGGGTTTGGGCATGTTGATTGCAATGAAATCATTAGAATGTGAATATGGGACCATCTAAATTGAAAACTATTTATTGGGAGAAAATGTCAACAAGTATCCCAAATTCATCCAAAACTTGTAAAATCGAGAAGGATGAAGTTATAATTGTTATTCCATCTCTTCACATGCTACACATATCACAATAATGAATCATGTGATCTAGAAACAAACAAGAGGCCACCAAAACAAAAGCCATCAAACATTCATAAACTAGAGAGAGAGAGCCAAATTAGAACACATTGTGACCCAAAACATGTTTTTGGGTCAATAAGGAGTTGAAAAAAGGATTCCTTGTGAAAGAACAAGAATATAGTAACGTGTTTGTCCTTGTTAAAATCTTAAGAGAATGGAATGAATTTTATGGAAGAGATTAAAGAATTGAAAAGGGGGGCTTTATCTTGTTATGCCCAACCATAACTTATAACCAATGTTACCAACATCGACAATGGAAAAATATCGCTGAGGGTCCGAAAACGAAAATATCGGCAACATCGGGGAAAATATCGGAAAATGTCGTAAGAATGAAAAAAAATACGAAAAATATTCAATTTTTTTCATTTTTTTAAATATCTAAAGCATTAACAACATCAAATAAATGCATTTCCACATAAATATGAAAAGAGAACTGATATATAATATGTATAAGATGTCTAGTAAACTCAAATGCATTACAGATCAACATTGAATCATGTCCTGGCTCTAAAGCCTCAAAATATCATCAAAAAATACAATAAATGTATCTCATCATCATGAGTTATCTACAATGAAATCAGATAAATAAACTAACAATTCCCTCGGCCCCTTTTATGGCCAAAGTTTATGGATCTAGAAATCGATTTTCCTTTAGAGGAAGAAGGTCTTGCGGCTGGCATTGGACTCTAATGTACTATAGAAGAAGAAAAATCTAGACTCTGGTGTCCTCTACTAGTGCTACTACCAAGTACAACTTGCTCTGTGGAGTTCGTGAAGATATATTCATGTGCATCCATATGAATCCAAACCATTATACACAAATATGCAAAGTTTCTCTTGTAAATAGCAAGGGTGCATATAACCAAAATAGCACCGAGTGCAATGCATCTCTGAACCAAAATACATCAACAAAGAGGTTGTAAATGGTCTCTAAAGTCCAAAAAAAATCATGCTACAAAAAATAACTACATATCATCAAAATCATTGCCTATATTAGGATCCTCATCATCAGTGTCACCCTCTAAACAATAAAATAAGATAGAAAAATCTTAACATGCCTATTAAGTGATTTTACTTGAGTGAAGGGTACATTTTTACTAGGTTCATGACAGAAGAGTTCAACAATCAATGCCACCAACATCGAGGTACATAGAGGGCTTGGTGCTCTTGACTAAATGCCAGTTCCATACCCTCATACATGATAGAATCTAGTGGAAATGTTGCAATATTGTCAATCTTGAAATATTGAAAACCATTAAGTCTGTTGAATTTTGAATGGGACCTAAAATTCTACTTTCTTCATATGAAGTCCAATGAGGTTGGAACCACTCTCAAACATCCTAAAACAATTAATGGTAATGTTAAAAATTTAAGTAAAAGGATGAAAATGAAAGATAAAGGAGAATGTCACTTTTACTATAAGAATTTAATATTACCATTAATCAGTATATTACTAGCCTCCTTAACTACGTTTTCGGATCTTGCTCGCCTCTTGCTCCTTTGCTCTCCAAACCCCACACTTTGTTTGCAAAATGACACTTTAAAACCCAAAATTGGCTTTTAATCCATGATTATCTATGACATTTTCCATCAAATCGCTATATTATCATATATTATCGCCAAAGGAAAATATCGCGATATTTTCAGCCAATAATATCGCCAACCCTCAAAACGGCGATAATATCGCGATGTTGGCGATATTATCGCGATGTTGGTAACAAAGCTTATAACTACATGATTTTAACTAGTGACATTAAGATTTATGATGCCGAATAACTTAATGAGAGGATGGTTCAATCACAATAAATTAGATATTAATTATAAATAATTCTATGTATGTCCAACGGATACCTTGCACTAAGACAATTGTTTATCTCATTATGATGTGTTTTTGATACAAATTACACAAATTAAAGTGTACTTATACTCATGGAGTCATAAAATGTGTGTCCAGGTGTACTACACAAATACACAAATTAACTTAAGTTGAAACATAAATCATAACATAGGAAACCAAAATAACTATAGTGAAACCACACTAGAGGTAAATTGGGCTTCAAATAAACTTCTACAATTGTTGTAAAAGTGATCCATTATTGAATTTTAATTATGTGTTAATTTTTTTCTTTTACGAGTACAATATCTTTGCAATTTGGTTGTTGGCACTTTACATGAGGCATTTGAAATTACGGTTGTCAATAGATGCATCCACAATGTTTGTATTATAAATATTTTACTAAGGGATTTCCTTTTGAAGATGTAGAGTATATATTTGGATTTTCATTCATTTTAGCCCTTTGAAACCTTATTGGTCTTTTCATATGATATATGGATCATTTCTAACCAATATAGAACATGTTCAACTTCCTAAAATACCTCCAAACATTATAAATCATTTATAAGGTGTTTTCAAGCCATTTTCAAAACCATAATGAGGTTATCTCTCACAGTTTATGATGTTTTAACTCTTTTTTTAGTTTAATAAAAAGAATGCATGCAAAAAATGAAGGTTTTGCGTTAACCTACTTGACCCATTCAACCAAGCAAAAATTTTAACATATGAAAACTCGACAAAAATAATGAGTTGAACAACAAAATTAATAGTGAAAAAAATAATAGATTTACTAAATCATTTCTTCCCATTTCAAAAACTTGTTTCAACATTTCCCTCTTTTCATCTAATTTCGTATGAAGTCTACCCCAAATTTCATGTTTTTACTAGACCCTAGGCATTCCCAATTATGAAAACATGTTTCTTATTATTTATCGCATCCCATCTATGATAACATGTTCAAACCAGTTTGTGTATGTGAGTTCCCACACTCCCTAAAGAGTTATCCCTTTCTCATAGAGAAAACGTTATCCCAACCCTTTGCATATATTAGGAGGAGGACCTAAGGTTTTCCTAAATAATATGAACCTAACTGTAGAATTTTCTGAGGTCCTATGAGGCTGCCAACTAAGGTTTGTCTTTGACCTTAGTTTGGCTCTAAGTTTCAACTATGTGGTTGTTTCTTGCTGTTTTTTTAGGAAAACAAATAGTCACCAACTTTCAACTCAATATTTTGATGGTTAAGTGTCCTTTTGAGGTGTCCTTGCAAGTGTTTTCTTTACTCAATGTTAGCACATGCAATATACATCAAAACACATAACACTACCTCTAGATCTTTTAACTTTAAAATTATGATCTACACTTCTAAGCATGCACAAAATTGACACATGTGTTTTTGGTCAACATGACCCTGGAAAACCCCCCCCATGGGGAAAACCAATTTGGAGCAGATATATGTAGAAGGCCTCAAAGCAGAAAGTACAACACATGAAACATATACAAGTGATCCTGGTACAATAGAAAGCACTCTTGGATGCCTTGGAGTTCCTTTAAGACCTCCCCACAAGCCTTGTGAAGTAAGGTGCCCCTTGCCTTGGTGTGCCTTTCTTCTCTTTTATTACTTTGTCTTTATCATGAGGCCTTTGCCTTGCCTTTTTTCTTTCTTGACCTTTGAAATCTTTCTTTCCTTCGCCTTTCCCTTGTAGTAGCCTCATCCTCTCAAGAAAGCCTCCCACAAGATGATGGTGCGCCACTCTCCTCCAATGTGCCCCCTCCTCATGCAAAACACCAAATAGAGTGCCCTCCTTCACCCTTGCGCCCTCTAAGCTCTAGAGTGCGCCTCTCCAAGGTGAATGGGTCTCTCATCAAGGTGAGGGCCTCTCCCACACTAGAATTGATCTAAAAATGAAGAAGACTTGAAATTCTTGAAATTATTGCAATGTAAATGTTATGTGTTTAAAGCAAATGGATCAGTTTGCAACACATAGATTAAAGGATTACTCATGAAAAATACACATAGACAACAGCATAATCAATGAACATAAACACAGCAATTTGATAAAGGAGTTCACCCCTCTCTTGGGTTACATCTCCTGGTCCATCTTCCAATGGATCATTATTATTAATTGCTCAAAGTGCTCAAAAACATGTCTTACAATGCTCAAACTGACAAACCGACTACTCCAATGGCTTCAGAGCGTCCAAAAACCCCTGTCTGGGCTCTTTCGGCACCTCAATCAGTCGAAAAACGAAGAAGTTAGGCCTCCTGGAAGTCTCCCCCTTCAAGCTTGTTGTCTCTGCATCTACAAATTGCACCCTTGTAAAATGAACCTGGCACACACGCAATTTAAAGCGTGAAAACCCAGCACCGGGCGCAACCGCGCCAACGGTGCAAACCGTAGGACGGTTAAGGGCGTGTCAGCCCCTAACTGCCTAGCTCCTGGGCGTATGAAGGTCATGTGACCGCGCGCTATGGTAAAAAGAGCCAAACGGTTACAACCATGCCAACTTCCCACTCCGGTCATGGGCATATGGTGTATAACATAGAACCACGGGCTTGGTTTTAAAAACCCCACGCACCAACTGTCGGTTATACAATATATATATGGTATGGTCATATGTGCAATCAAACGACCACGAGTCGGGGCTAAGCCCCGGCCCGACCCCCCGCCAACGGTTACAAACATTAAACTTAAATATATATGAGTTGGTATATATAACAAGGCAAAATTTATAGTCCGTTGGTCTGACGGTCCTTGCGAAGGCGCTCAACCGGTGGGGAGGTCCGGGGGTCAAACCCCACGAACTCCAATAGTTTTACATAACAACCATAAACCAATATAAAGGTGCCACGTGGCAGCCCTTGACTGGTTCACGTGGCATCAAACCACCAACCATATGCTGACACATGTCAAAACATCATTCGATCTCAACTACCAACCAAAATTTTCCATGTCATCATATGCCACATCATCGTACGGTCTGTACGGCCCTGCCACGTCAACATGTACGGACTGTACAGTCAGCATCATTTTTTTGCTTGTTTGACTTGACGAACAGATTACAATATCTCTCTCTCCCGACGTCCGTTTGAGACGAAATGAGTTGCGTTGGGTTCGCAACGACGAGGCCTACGCTCTCGTCCGGTTTGAAGCGATTCCGAGCACTTTGAATTTTTGAGCAAAATTTGATCCCCTGATCACACCTCCCCATTGGGAAGCTTTTGGACCTCCAAAAGACTATTTTCAGTCTATGTGAAGATGAGGGTAAAGTTCCCTCACCCTTACAACCTCAATCCACTTGGCCTTGCTTGGATTCGTCCCTTTAAGACCAACTCGAAGATACTCCACATTTCCTCGTTTTGAAGTTCGCATTCTCCTGTCAAGGATGGTGTCTTCCTGCAGTTATGTTAGATACTCTGGAGAAAAATCATCTATGGAAGGAATTTGAACATGCTCTCCTTAATCATCAATCAAAGGAGGCTCATACAACTTCAAATTCTCAACATTAACAACTGCATACATCTGCATATAAGGAGGCAAATCTAAACGAAAAGCATTGTTACCAATCTTGTCGATAATCTTGAAAGGACCATATCGAATCGGTT
>ML780266.1:932699-956011 GCA_009831015.1 Picea engelmannii | reverse complement strand
GTTCCAAACCTGCAGTTCATAATTTAAAAGTATTTGGGTGTAAGGCTTTTGCACATATTCCAAAGGAGAATAGGAAGAAATTGGATGCTAAAGCCATTAAATGTATTTTCATAGGGTATTGTTCTGAATTCAAAGCATACAAACTATTTGATCCTTCTACTCACAAAATATTTGCGAGTAGACATGTACTCTTCCATGAGCAGGAAACAAGAAATCATGACGACAACAGTCATGGGGAATGGAATAGACTTCTTGATGAAGAAGTTAAAGAAGAGCAGCAGCAGCAATCATCGCAGCAGCAACCACAATTGCAACAGCAGCCACCGCAGAAACAATAGCAGCAAGAAGGACTCAATGATATGGACACTTCAAGCAGTCAGAGTTCACCTAGTGGTGAAAACAGATCTTCACAAAGTGGGGAGAAAGATAATCAGTTGAGAATATCTTCAAGACAGGTTCGACTCCCTGAGAGGTATAGAGACTATGCCCTAATGAGTAGCATTTCAAATGTCATAGAACCCATGAGCTTTGATGAAGCCAATGAACATGATGAATGGAGAAATGAAATGGAGGAAGAATATGAATCTATAATGAAAAATAATACTTAGGAATTGGCTGAATTGCCTAAACATAAAAAGCCTATTGGATGCAAATGGATATATAAACCCAAATTTAAATCAGATGGTAGTATAGACAAATATAAGGCTAGACTGGTGGCAAAGGGGTATTCACAAACAGAAGGTATTGATTATGCTGAAACATTTGCACCAGTAGCTAAATTGAATACTATCAGATTGTTAATTGCTTTAGCTACAAAGTACCATTGGAAGCTACACCAATTAGATGTTAAATCTGCATTTTTGAATGGTGAGTTAAAGGAGGAGGTTTACCTTACTCAACCTGAAGGGTTTGTGGAACATGGGCAAGAACACTTAGTGTGAAAGTTAAAGAAAGCATTGTATGGACTGAAACAGGCACCTAGGTCATGGTATGAGAAGATAGACTCTTTCTTTCTTCAACAGGGTTTTATGAGGAGCAAGAGTGATCCAAATCTGTATACCAAATTTGATGAGCAGGGGTATATAGTATTGATTTCCTTATATGTTGATGATTTAATAATTACAGGAAATGCAGGGAAATTAATTGATGAAATCAAGGAGCAGTTGTCACAAGTTTTTGAAATGAAAGATCTTGGTGAGTTACATTACTGCCTAGGTCTTGAAGTTTGGAGAAATGCAAGCCAAACTTTTGTTTGTCAAAGTAAGTATGTTAGAGAAGTACTTAAGAGATTTAAAATGGATCAGTGTAAATCTTCTATTGTTCCCATGCAGCAGAATGTGAAACTTCTTGTGATGATGGTTCGAAGGAAGTGAATGCCACTATGTATAGACAGATGGTGGGTAGTTTGAATTATCTCACCACAACCAGACCTGATATTGCATATTTTGTGAGTGTGTTAAGTCGGTTTATGGCGAAACCTCAAGAAAGCCATTGGAATGCAGCAAAGGCGGTACTCAGGTATCTAAAAGGAACACTTGATTATGATATTAAATATAATGATGCCTCTGATGTTGAGTTAACAAGTTACTCAGATTCTGATTGGGCTGGCAATCCGGATGATCGAAGATCAACCACTGGATATGCTTTGACATTGGATCCAGGGTTGTTTCATGGAGCAGTAAAAAGCAGCCTACTGTATCTTTGTCTTCTACTGAAGCAAAATATAAAGCTTTGTGTGCAGCAACTTGTGAAGTTGTTTGGTTGAGAAGACTTCTTCAAGATGTTGGAGAAGAACAAAAGGAACCTACAATGATCAAATGTGGTAATCAAGCTGGCGAATAATCCGATTTTTCATGCAAGGACAAAGCATGTTGATGCTCAGTTTCATTTTGTTAGAGAAAAGTTGCATTCAAATGAAATAGCTCTTATGTATTGTAATACTTGTGAAAATACTACTGATATTTTCACTAAGCCTCTTGGAAAGATTAAGTTTGAGCTGTTTAGGGAGATGTTAGGTGTAGAAGTCAATACATTCTCCATTAAGGGGGAGATTTGGAAATAATGGAGCAAGAGTTAGTTTCGTAGATGAACTCTACTAGTACTTAATGTAGATCCTAGTTTTCGGTGATTTGTTGTAACCGCCAAGTAGATATGTTTCCTATATAATGATGTAATTAGTCTTCATTGAATAATATAGATTGTGAGCGTAGCCTCACCAGTGTTTGTTTCTCCAAATTCTAAGTCTCTCATCCAATGACAATGTTGCATTCTCATTTTGAAGAAAGGCCATATCTTCAAACAAGTTAGTGATCTTGAGGAATTATCCAAGGCCAAGCTATATAAAGCTAAGTTTGCATGGATCATCAAGAGGAAGCCTAGGTCTTGTAGTGTATGGAGGCATTCTTAGGAATGAAGAGGTAACTCGTAAGGGCCTTTTGTTTATTTTTGGCTTTGTAGACCAGACCACCAACAAAAGTATAGAGGAGGCAGATTGGGATTGCGATCAAGGTTTTAAAGAACTAGAAGTAGAGGGAGGCTCCAAAATAATTGTCTCCCTATCAAACATATTTCAACTTTTTTAACATCTCTATCCATCGCATGAATGATGGTTGCAATAAAGTGGCAGAACAATTCGCTTAATGAAGCTATTGATAGCTATGTTACCAAAAACCTGACCAGCGGACCAATTTCTTGCTCTAATCTTGTTCCTTCTCTCATTCCCATTCCTATCTTGACATCATATTATTATAATACTAATCAATTTTATATGCATAATATATGCTAGGAGGGGGAGTATATTCACATATCTTATCCCTTGAAACCCTCTAGGGCCATTTTTCATCTCCTTCCTATTTCGCATTCAGTTTCACATTTCCATATTTTGGTAACACAGATTATAGAATCCTACCAGAATATAACAGTGAGTTGGCAGGTACATCCACCAATAATGATGATATTAGACCTTTGTTCCATATCTTGTAAATGAGAATCTAAGTATGGTTAACCACATCGTAATTGTTTTCCCCTCATTTTGACTAAGTATAGGGTAGTTCATGTTGAATTTGGGTGTCTACTTGAATGGGCAATCCCTTCCAGTGTTGCAAGAGCATGAAGTGAAGCAAGGAGCAGGAGTGCCGAGAGAAATCCTTCCTAAAAAATCCTAGGAGCAAAGAATTCCATATATAATAAATATTTTTGTATATTATAATGTGTGTGTGTGTATATATATATATATATATATATATAATATAATATATATTCAAAAAACACGTGCAGAATGCCAAATTAGTTGCAGAAAGTATAAGATTGGAGATTTGAGTGCTACTTGTAGACAAATACCACATTATTAGGAAGTTAGAAATATCATCCATGGTAGATTAGAGAAGCAACGATTTAGTAAACAGTAATCACTGTATGGGAACCAAATGGTATCCCTGTTTGGCCCATGGGCAGCTTGTGTCAAACGTCGTCACGAACTCCAAGTGATGGACATAGTGAATAGTTAAAAACATTTATTAACACTCCATTTAGGCCATTTGATTAATAAGCAAAGTCACTGGATCCTAGATCAAAGGTGCCTCTAAAATGCATATCCCCAATGTCACATAGAAATCAGTAATCATCTATCAGTGGAGCCAAACAAGGTATTGATTTCTACAATGAATTTGGAATGAAATTGGTTTGTAATCCATCAGTGGTTATGTTTGAACTTTGTATCTTTATTCTTTTATGCCCACTTCTGTGAAAAAACTACTTCAGATCTATCCTGTATTCCGAAAAACTAAAAAAATTGCTGCAGTAGCATCCAACTCACCTCTCATTTCTTCCTCAACTAATGTTTCCCGTAACTTTGATAAAATGTTCCGAGAAGGGAAACTTAAACCCTTCTTGAAATTTATACAGCCCATACTTCACAGGCTATATACTTAGCCCCCAGCATTGTGCAATGTTGATTGTATGAGAGCAGGACCATCATCACTGTAATGTTTAGGTTAGTTAAATATATCTGGTGACAAGGCTTGTGGTCAAGTGATAGAGGCTTCTAGGTTTTAGGCTGATCGAGCCATACATTGCATACGCATTTTCTGCAATCTGGATGGATGATGTTAGTGTAATTAGTGTTTATGGTCATTCTTCGTAAATAGGAGTTCATTTTACATAAATAAAAGTACATTAAGGTACTTTAGTATAACAAATAATTCAAGGGAAATGGAAAGATGTTATATAAACTCTTTCCCTGTTCATTTGCATAAATGTATGAAGACCTATTCTACTTTTAATGAGAAAATATTTGACAGTTATCTCTTCCCACTGTACGGCTCCCTCTCTTCTCTTCTAGTTTATTTTTCTGATATGATATCAGAGCTTGTTTGTGAAGAAACAAACGCTAAAAGAGAGTGAAGGCCCTACGGACAGGTCTGTTCAGTGATGGTCCGAGGAATTGCGTTATAGAGCAAAGAGATTTGAAGTTGAAGCCACCGTACGGATTTTTAAAGATCGTAGAGTCCAGATTTATAGTCTGCAACGGCCGTAAGAATCATTTAAAGCAGCCGCAGTCCTGGTCGTCGTACAATCAAATCATACGATTAATTTCATTACCGTAATATACGTATTATTTCAGCCTCCGTACAACGTTGAAAATGTACGGATTTTGATCGGCCGTCGTACCATTTCTGAATTTTGATAAATGGTCGTACAGCTAAACAACGTCCGTACGCTTTTGAGAAGGAGCCGTGTGGACGCAATTGCTGATAAGCAACAATCTTTTTGATAAGCTATAATTTTTTAAATTTTGCTGTACAGTCGTATTTTAAAGAACATTAGTGTGTTTTCGCTGTGTAGGGATTGGTGTAAGACGATGGCCACTTTCTCCAATATATGCTATGCTTGAAGGTAGTAAAAAATTTAACGGACAGATGGAAACAGTAGATGCTTGCTATCTTTGAGTACAAGGGTTTGGACAAGTTGATTTTGGGAAAAGAAATTCGGAGTGAAACTGACGAAGATGCCCAAGCAAAATATGATGCGAAGAATAGAAAGGTCATCATGCTCATTAAACTCTCTATCACGGATGAAATGCTTCGTAAGGTTCAGATTGAGAATGCAAACTCTTCAAAATTTGCATGAAACCTTTGATAAAGGTAGAGCCTTTTTCTTCTTGAAGAATATTTTGTTTTCTATTAAGATAGAAGAACGTGATTCTTTTCCCAGTCATTTATTGAAGATTAAAGAGATTAGATATCAGCTAAGGGCTATTGATAGGAAGGTGGAAGAAGATCTTGTTATCACTGGAGAGTTTGCCCTCTAAAAATTTTATTGAGATGTTGAATATTACTTCAAATGATGAGTTAACGTTAAATTAACTTAGCAATAAGTTTTTGTAGAAAGGTAGGTGGAGAAAGGAATTTGGAAATAACAATGGTCACGATACTTCACGGTAGCCTTAGCAGCTAATTCGGAAGGAAAAGGCAAGGGTAGCAAGAGGACAACTGGGAAAAAAGAAAGCTGCAAGGCAAATGATTCAGGTAATTCAAAAACTAGAAAGATTTTTGAAGGATTTTATTGTGGAAAGCTTGGTCATAAAAAAACAATTTTTGTTCGACGAAACTGTGAGATGACAAGCACAAGTAGGGGGCTCGTCAAACTGACTAGAGGCATGCCAAAGTGGCTAAGCATTATGAGGATGAATGTTATGTCTTTAGGGCTAGAAATAAGGAGGCCAATGTAAACAAGGCTGATTAATATATTGGTTCTGGTGCTTGTTGTCATTTCACTAATAGAAAAGATTGGTGTTTAGATTTTAAAGCAGATAAAACAAGTTTAGACTCTGTGATTTTTGGTGGCAAGGAAGTGTTATCTTTCAGATCTGTTCGAAGCAAATCTAAGAAACAACTGTGAGTAATTAGTCTAAGGCCACTACTAATTACTCCTTTGTTCAAACGGGAGCTTCTCCAGCCACAGGGGAGTGTCCTTGGAGTTAATGCACTGCCAACACTTAAAAAATCTATGTGGTTAGTACGAGTGATTAGCACACAAAGTAGTTGTCCTTGATGTGTGTGCAAACAACCAAGGACACAAGAAAGTTTTAAAATTAAATAATATGAGAGATTCCACTTCACAACAACTAAACTATGAAAGATGAAAATAGATGGGCATGTGCTTTAAGTGAATAAAATCATAGTAAAGGCACTTAGGCCACCAACACCAGTGCAACAAAGCGAGACTATTCAACTACCGAATTTGAAGCATTGTAAGAACACTACATAATCAAACCCTATCAATGTATTAGTCAAAAGATTGTTTGCATCCAGGATACAAAATACAACATTGGTTACAATCAGAAGCATGCGAAGACCTGAGATGAAAATCTGAACTATATTCAGTACTCTTGTAACAGAGCAGTCCACACTTCCACTGGTAAGTCACCTTTTGAAACTTACTTTGGATATTTGCTGCCTTCACCTTGGATGTTGTATATAGACAGCAAGGATGAGTGAGGGAAGACATCATAGGAGAAGCGATGAAAGAAGAGAAATTTGTTGAAAAGATTAGACAGATCCATTTGCAAGTACATGAGACATTGAAGAAGTCACGGGAAAAGTATAAGGCCAAACATGATCAACACAAAACCGAAAAGTCATTCAAAGTGAGAGACGTTTGGTTACAGCTGAACAAGGAAAGACTACAAGGTCCTGGTAAGAAGATCAAGGCTCTGCGGTATGGTCCTTTTGAGGTACTAGAGTTGGGAAATAATTCCTACAAACTCGGTCTACCTCCATACATGTGCATTTACTTAGTAGTGAATGTGGAGAATTTGAAACTCTGAGTCTTCCATATTGTATCAAGAAGAGGAGCAGGTCCTACCTACCATAGAGGACTTAGCACCAGATGCTTAGGTAGAGTTGGCAGAAAACACAATTTTGCGAAGGAAGTTCATAATTACAAGACAGAGGAACATGATCTTCGACGGATTGGGTTGAAAGGACAACTCCCAGGCAAAGTAAAATGGTACTCTAGAGAGAAGGTAGAGGAAAAAATTCCTCACCTCGTTTAGTAAATATTTTGGGGACCAAAAGCCTCCCTAAATGGGGAGATATGATCCAGATTGGATCATCATATAATTGGTACTTTATGGGTGGAAAATTGGAGGAATCCGCTTGTAGGGCTATTTTAGCACAAGTCACAGTTTGGAAAATTGGATCTGAAACCTTCTAGATCCATTTTGAGGAAAACGACATTTTTTGGCCAAAAAACTCGAAGGACACTCCCGACAATGTTCTACACATCGAGACCTTTCCAACAGTGCAAGAATCGTCTCAATTGAAACTCGTATGCGAAAGTTATGTCTCTCACAAGTTGACCTACCTTATTGACCACCATGGTACAAGTGGATGCCACATCAGCCGGTGTTTTCAAACTCGAACCAAGTTGACTCGGACTCGGTCAACTCAGTCAAGTTAACCCCCGCCCATATCGACTCGGTCTATGAATCGACTCAGATGACCGGTTTAGTGCCGAATCAGCTGAGTCAAAGGATGACTCAACCGGTTCGGTACCAAACTGATACAACTCAATTGAGTCCATCATAACTTGACCGAGCCAATGCTTGGACCCCACTATGTGGCCTGTAGGTGATTAAATCATTTTTTTTAATTTTCTTAAAACCTAATTTAAAGCATCATAAACCCTAAAATAAAACTATAAAGACACCCCCCCCCCCACTCCTCTATTTGCTTCACATCTCTCTCATTGAGCATTTGGATTTTTGGAGTAGCGTTAAAGAACAGTGATTTAGAGTGAGCTTGGAGCTTGTTTGCCAGTGATCTTGACCTGTATGACTTTGATGATTGATCATGTTGATCAATGATATGTACTATGTATTATGTAGTAGACCAATGGCTTGTAGCATGTTTTTTGGACTCTAGAGGCCATTTAGAGCCTCATTGATTATGTATTTTGTTGCTGATATGTATTGCACTCGGTGCCATTTTGATATATTCACCCTTACATGGTATACACATGAATAGACTTCACATATTTTGTCTCTAATGGTTTGGAATCTTTAAAATATATTTCTTCATTAAAATTTAAATATTTTCTATATTTTTTAGTAAACCAAGTCATTGAAATCAGATTGGTTCGAGTCAATCCAAGTTCGAGTTGACCCTTGACCGATTATGAGGCTGAGTCCAAGTTTTAAAACTATGATGTCAACCCCCATTACCCAAAAGTGTGGGGCTAGCCATGTGTGGATTTTCAAGAAGATTCTAGAAGGTCCAAACCTAATTGAGGGTTGATGAAATCAAAACCCTAACCCTAGACAACTATCGGGTTATGTTAAAGATCGAACCACTCGAAGGAGAAGGGGTTCCATTCTTTAGCATTGTACTTGTTCCATAGTTGAGCAAAGACATCTAGGAGTGGTATTTTGAAAGCATAAGAGAGGAGGAGGAAGATTTTGTAAAAGTATTTCAGGCCACAGTGTCATAGGCGACTCCATAGTGAGTACCCATTCCTTTGTATTTGCATTTTGATAACTGAAGCAAAGAGAGTAGAGCATAGGCCTCACCTTCGAGCTGTGTTTTCTCCCGTATTGGGTTTCCCAGGGCACCAAGACGCTTCCAAGGAGGAGGAGAAGAAGTGGAAAGGTAAAGACAAGAAGACAACAGTCGTTGCACATCAGTGCAAGAATCCAAGTAACCACTTTAACCATTGCAATATCAATGGTCACACTGAAAAAAAGTGTTGGAAACTACATCCAGAGATAAACCCTAAGAACCATAAGAAGGATGTCAAGAAGAAGAACCTTCTAGCCATGGATTCAAGCAATTAGATAGAGAGCAATTCATATGTGGATGAGAAGATTGTCTTCACTTTTGTGCATAAGGAGGTGAATCTGAGTAGCCTTCATCACAAGGAAGAGAAAGAGGTGACAAAACCCTTCCATATCAAGATCTAGGTCAAGAAGAGCAAGATAGACGCTCTATTTGATTTCGGTTCACAGGCCAATCTCATAGCAGCCAATCTGGTCAGCAAGCTTGGGTTGGAGGTTCATGATCACCCTAGCCCATGTCCATTTGGGTGAGTAAACAAGGATGCATAGATCAAGGTCACGAAACAGTGTAAGACCAAATTTGTTGTAAGTGCAGATTTTATTGATGAAGTGAACTTAGATGTAGTACCCCTTGACGTGTGTGGAGTAGTGTTTGGAATCCCCTACATGTATATGAAGGATGCAATCTTCATGAGAAGAGCAAACCAGTACTGCTTAATCAAGGATAGAAAGTCTTTCATCATCAATGCACATAAAATCGAAAATCTCATTGGTAAGTGCCAACCAAGACAAAAAGTTGATTAGTTCAAGTAAGAAGTATGTTTTGCTTTTCTTCCGAGAGAATCGGTCGGGTGATGAATCGGTAAGAGAAAAGGCATCTCTGGAGGGATGTACTAAAGAGCAAAAACATCAAATGGAGGAGTTGCTACAAGCATACTGAGGAGTGTTCTAGGAGCCTAAAGGGCTACCACATAAGAGGGAAGTGGAGAATGAGATACAATTGTTGTTTGACTCCCCGTTACCCGATATTGAGTTGTATAGATAGTCAATTCTTGAAGCAAATGAAGTGAAGAAACAGTTATAGTAGTTGCTAGAGCAGGGAGTAATTCAACCAAGCACCTCACCCTATGGGTCACCTATTATCATAGTACCCAAGAAGGATGAAAGTTGACGGATGTGTATCGACTACAGAGCTTTGAACAAGATTACACTCAAGAATCGGTACCCTCTGCCCAAGATCGACAATTTGTTTGACTAGTCGCAGCATGCCAAGTACTTCACCTAGTTGGATCTCAAATCGGAATACCACCAAGTACGTGTCAAAGAAGAAGACACCTAGAAGATTGCCTTCAAAACAAGGCAAGGTTTGTGTGAATGATTGGTCATGTCATTTGGTTTATGTAATGCACCAATTACATTTATGAGATTGATGAATGATGTGTTGCACCCATATTTTGATTCATTTGTTATAGTGTATTTGGACAATATATTGGTTTATATCTCTACCTAGGAGGAGCACATCTCACATCTCATGTAGGTGTTAGAGACTCTAAAAAGCACTTGTTGCTTTAAACCCAGCAACAGAATATTAATGCCAATAATGTTTTCTACCCAGAATTTAATTCACTGTCGATTTAGAATTCTGAAAAGTATGCATAAGTATTACAGCTGAGTTTTTAACTAATGTACAGCAAAAAATGAAACTGAAACCAAGCACACATAAAAACTACACAACAAAAATTTACCCTAGAAACCCCAATGTGGGGAAAACCAGCAAAGAGAGGCTTTATTATGGCTTTAGAGGAAAATAATTTACAACAGCAAACTTAGAAAATTCTTACAAAGAATTTGTGCCCCCTTCTTGGTTGTACGGCCCAACCAATCTTGTGTTGTACGACCTGTTTGGCCTAGCAAATTCGACATCTATGGCCTTCTGAAACCAGCCCTATACGGCCCTCAGAAATCGGCCCCTTCAGTCGTTGTTGTACATCCTAGGTACGTCCTGCTCAAATGTTATTGTACGGCCCCTAACTCGACCTCTTCTGTATTGTTGGTACGGCCTGTTGTACGGCCCTCTTTCTCCCAACCCGGTCGCCCTCTCTCTCAACTAGCCAGTTGCCCTCTTCCTCAGCCAAGCGCCCTCTTGCTCTTTAGCTCAATGAGTGTGTGTGTGTGTGTGTGTCTCCTCACCCTTCGTCTCATCTCCCTTTTATCTTTTTCACTTCACTCTCTTTCCCCCTTCATGAACTTTCTAGAGTCTCTAGAAAATTCACTTAAGTGAAAATTTAATTTCCAAAGTCAGAAACTTTAGAAATTTGAGTAAAAAGCCAATAAAATTATTTGACCATTTTTTATGCTTTTCCTCGGTTAGACTTAGGCTACAATTAAAAATGTTGATCTAGGCATTAATTAATTGTCTTCATCATGCCTGGACACTTAGGACTATGTTGAGACACCTTCCAAGCTACAAATTTAACATTGTTGACTAACCTCAAGAAATGTGAGTTTGCTCAATAGTCATTGGTGTATTTGGGGTATGTGATCGGTGCAGGGGAGCTCAAGATAGATCCCGCAAAGATGGAGGCCATCATAAAATGATTAGTTCCTACTAATGTCACTGAAGTTAGGAGCTTTGTTGGGGAAGCACAGTACCTACAGAAGTTCATAGCATCATTTTTCAACGAGTGTTGCACCACTCCATGCCATAACAACGAGCGGTAAGAGTTTCCAGTGGGGAAAGAATCAGCGAAAAGATTTCGACGAGCTAAAACGAAAGATTAGTCAAGCATCAATTATTGCATTGTCTAACTTGCAGAAGCCTTTCAAAGTGGAGACAAATGCAAGTGTGTATGCTATGGGAGCAGTTTTATGCAAGGGGGTAAGCTAGTATGCTATCATTCTAAAATGTTTCACAGGGGAGTCTTAAACAACCCTACCTATGATAAGGAACTTTATGCCCAGGTTCAAGTTGTTAATTAGTGGAAGCATTATCTGATGGACAAGGAAACCATTATCCACACAGATCACCCGCCATTGCAGTGTTTGCAGGCCCAGATTAAGCTTCAGGAAACCAGACATTACAAGTGGATGGGGTTTTTGAAGCAATTTCATCTAGCCATCAAGTATACGAAGGGCGGCACTAATAAGTTGGTAGACATGCTTTCAATGCCACCCAAATCCAAGATTACAGCTTTGTGAACTCTTATGCACATGGAGCCTTTTACCCATGATGCACACAAAGTGGCATACACAGAAGATGAGGACTTCAAGGGGGTGTTTCAACAACTACAGGGACAAATTCAAGTAGAAGAAGGTGACAGTAAGGAAAACTACCATCTCCAGAATGGGTTACTCTACAAGCTAGACAAGCTCTGTGTTCCTAAAGGTGAAAGATTACAGCTTATTAGAGAGGCTCACACCTCCAAAGTTGCAGGACATTTTGGTGTTGGGAAGACAGTTGCTAACTTACAAATGTATGTGTGTTGGCCCAAAATGTAAGAATATGTAGCACAGTATATTAGAGAATGCATACTTTGTTGTACCAACAAGCCCAGTAATAGAAAGAAGGTCTATAACATCCCTTACCTGTACCCACTCGACCTTAAGAAAGCATTTCCATGGATTTTGTGGGAGGTTCACCAACAACTAGGAAGGGACATGACTATTTATTTGTGGTAGTTGATAGGTTTAGCAAGATGTGCATTCTTATGCCTTACAAAAAGACCATCAAAGGACAAGAAGAAGTAAACATGTTCTTTGAACAGGTCTAGGTGCACTTTGGGATACCAAGGAGCATCAACTCAGGCAGGGATACCATATTTCTCAGTGCCTTTTGAACTACACTTTGGGAAAAGATGGACACTAAGTTGAAGAGATCTACAACATTCCATCCAAAAACGAATGGGCAAATAGAAATAGTCAACGTGACTTTGGTGCAACTTTTGAATGGTTACAATCAGAAGCATCTAAAGACCTGGCATGAAAATATGATCTATATTCAGCACTCTTATAACAGAGCAATCCACACTTCTACTAGTAAGTCCCCTTTTGAAGCTTGCTTTGGCTATTTGTTGCCTTTACCCTTGAATGTTGTATATGGATAGCAAGGAGAAGTGAGGAAAGACATCATAGGAGAAGCGTTAAAGTAGAGAAATTTGTTGAAAAGATTAGACAGGTCCATTTGCAAGTACATGAGATGTTGAAAAAGTCACAAGAAAAGTATAAGGCCAAACATGATCAACACAAAACCGAGAAGTTATTCAAAGTGGGTGACAGGGTTTGGTTATAGCTGAACAAGGAAAGATTGCATGGTCTTGGTAAGAAGATCAAGGCTTTCCATTATGGCCTTTTTGAGGTATTGGAGAAGGTGGGAGATAACACCTATAGACTTAGTCTACCCCCATGCTGCACATTTACTCAGTAGTGAATGTGGAGAATTTGAAACTCTATGAGCCTTCCATGTTGGATCAAGAGGAGGAGCAGGTCCTACCTACCGTAGAGGACTTAGCACCAAATGCTCAAGCAGAGTTGACAAAAGACACAATTTTGTAGAGGAAGTCCAAAACTACAAGATAGAGGCAACATGACCTTTGGAAGATTACGTTGAAAGGACAACTTCCAAGAAAAACAAAATGGACTCCAAAAAGAAGGTAGAGGAAAAATTTCCTCACCTCATTTAGCAACTTTAGGTACCAAAAGCCTCCCTAAATGGGGAGGTATGATCCGGATTGGATCATCATATAATTTGTCATCTATCTTGGTACTTTCTGGATGGAAAATTGGATAAATTGGCTTGCAGGGCCATTTTAGCACATGTCCCACTTTGGAAAATTGGATCCAAAACCTTCCAGAGCCATTTTGAGGCATTAAACGACATTTTTTAGTCACAAAACTCTATGTACACTTCTGACAATGTTCTACAAACCAAGACCTTTCCAACGGTACAAGAATCTCCTCAATCGGAGCTTGTATGTGAAAGTTATGCCTCTCACAAGTTGGCCTGCCTTGTTGACCACCATGGTACAAGTGGATGCCACGTCATCCCCCATTACTCAAATGTGTGGGGCTAGCCACATGTGAATTTTCAAAAAGATTCTAGAAGGTCCAAACCTTATCACTAATTGAGGGTTGAGGAAGTCAAAACCTTAACCCTAGACGACTATTAAGCTGTGTTAAAGACCAGGCCGCTAGGACAAGAAGGGGTTCCATTCTTTAGCATTGTACTTGTTCCATAACTGAGCAAAGACATCCAGAAGTGGTATTTTGAGAGCATAACAGAGGAGCAAGATTTTGAAGCACTCTTTCAGGCTGCAGTGTCATAGGCAACTCCATAGTGAATGCCTATTCCTTTGTATTTGCATTTTGATAACTGAAGCAAAGAGAACAAGGCATAGGCCTCACCTTCGAGCTGGGTTTTCTCCCATATTGGGTTTCATAGGGTAAATCTTGTGTTTATTTGTCTGGATGGTGGTTTTGATTTGCATGTTCTTTTATTTTCGTAATTTAATTATTTTCTATAAAAATAGAGCAATAAGCTAGAGATAACAAATCTCAGATCTACGGAAATAAACCTGCATAATAAAAGTTTCAGCATATTATAAGATCTGTTGTGATGAACTGTTCCAGTGGAACACTTGAATATCCACAGCAGTTTACAGATCACCAAACTGCCTAAAATAAATAACAAACAGTGTTGTTTTGGAAATCATGCATCTGTCTTTAAGACAGTAAAAAAAACATGCAATTTTCCAGCTCTGTCAAGGCCGAATTTGTGGAGGAACACTTTGGGAAACTGCAAGATAAGTACTGGTCTGCTAGAAGACTGTCTTCATGCTGCCACCTGTTAGATTTTTAGGAGAAAAAAGCGTTGTTAACTCCCCAAATCTGCCAGTAAAGACTTCTGGCATCTTCCTCTAGTCACACATATGGCTGCCCAATCATCAACCTCTCTCTAAACTCACTAAAACAGTGGCAGCAGGTATAAATAGGGGTCGACCTCTTCATAAATAAAACAGGGTGCATGCAAACTCTCTCAGAACTTTGTTTATAACACAAGAAATCAACCTCAAATTCTTGTTTTAGCAAAATAAGTCAAAGTTTCAACATATCTCAGCCTCACACTTGTCAAACTTCAATCACACTTGTGATCATCATTGAGTCGTATACATCACCTTTACCCCAAGCTAGATAGCTTCTACAAAATTGATGATGGCCCTCTAATAGTTCAAGGTCACCTTCCTCGAATGATGGCAACTAAGCTAAGGTCAAGCCTTTGTATAGCAATCTAGGAAACCCTTTTTCTTCTTTTTCAAGTATCTCTCCTATGGATAACGATGGTGCAGTAACATCACCCTCTTAGGAAGGCATAGGTAAACTTTCTTTGTTGTCTCTAAAACAAATCATCCTTACCCTCTTGATATCAAGAATGATCTCTCTTGCTCTGGATTGAGAGATCTTAGGGAGAAGGAAATTGCATATTCAAAAAAAATTGACGCTTTTTGGAAGGTTTTCTAAAATGAGCAAAGAATTCCTAGGATGATTTAATCTCAAGCTCTTGTAATATTTATGCAAGGACTTTTGAAACCAAAGCAAATAGAGCAAAAATCCTACAAAGAGGACCTTGCTTTTGGGATAGCTTTGTTATTTTCATGAAATAAATATGAAAAAATACAATTGTGCTTTAATGGTGGAGCTTAGTTGAGGTCACACCTTCGTATAGTGATATAGGAAACCCTTTTGCTTCTTTGTCTCTATCAGGCATCTCACCTAGGGTTGATGATGGTGCAACATTGCCCTCTTAGGCAGCCATAGGCAAGCTTACCTTCGTTATCTATAAAGTAGATCATCCTCGCCCTCTTGATGTCAAGGGAGACCTCTCTCACACTCGGTTGAGATATCTTAAGGAAAGGGAACTAATTTGCATGTTCAAAACGTTTTGGCACTTCGTAGAAGGTTTTTTTAAATGTGGAAAGCATTCCTAGGATGATATGCCCTCAGGTATTATCTCTTGTAATTTTTATGCAAGGAGGTTTATCTCTATAAATTTTCAGACCAAAGCAAATAGAACTGTTATCCCCATTTTGTGGGATAACTAAGGAGATCATGTCTTGAGGCCCTCAGGTTGCAGATATGGAGTGTCGAGGGACTACATGACCAACAGTGTCCACTTGCACAGATGGAGACCCTTCTCACCACCACAGAGGTTAGGATTTTCAGGATGGTATCCACCACACCAACTGGCTTTCGAGAGGCACTGGGCCTTTCTCCATGAGGTACAAGTCCGATATTATGGTGAGTGTCATTTCAATATTTGAGGCATTTTGAGTATGTTGTATCTTAGAGTGCTTTAGATTTCATGACATGTTCTTGCACATTATTCCTTTTGCCCCGTTTCACCTTGGTGGTTGACATTGTGCCCTAGTAACTGGTCTCCCTCGGGAATGGGTTTGCTACTAAGAACTCCCTTGAAGATCCATTGTACTGTTCCCAGCCATACTTACCACTTTCCATCACCTAAAACCCCCCCATTTCCTTGTCTCTTGGGATTTTAGGGTGTATTGACCCAAGAAGGGGTTGTCCCTCATTCCATGGGAAGAAGGGGCTGAAGGCCCAGAGGGATTGTTGTTGGCTAAGAAGATAAAAGCCTATATATAAACCTTCCAGATGCTTCGCCCAGGTATCCCCCGAGAAATCAATGAAACGCTTCTCTGTAAGAAAAGGGGGACCCACAAGAATAAATGATAGTGAATGCTTAGGGGGTTAGTTGGAGGATAGGAGGTCTCATCACGAACCGGCCTATCATGATCATGGGTATCTAGCGGTATGACATTACAATCATATGGCCACCAAGTCAAGGTAGTGACTCTCAGTTATACAACTGGGAAAAAGGGGGTCTCATCACAAGCCAGCCTTCTCATTTCCGCAAGGTATTTGTGAGTGACACTGTCATTATCTGGACACCACGCCAGGACAGTGGCCTTCAACTCGTCCTTTAAAACATGAAAGAAACAAAGAATGGCAAGAGGATGGAAAAAGTGCCTTGCAAACGAAGGTGCCACACACCCTCTACAAAGGCACCCATGGATGAGACACTACAACCCCTTGTATGTCATGAACCCCATGCCCAGTGAGTCTTGATCCATAACCACTTCATCTACTTCACATGGCTTAGAGAGGGATCACTTGGTAAACACTCCTTGACTTAGGGAAAGATCTACCCAATAGGACACCTCGTCAACCCTCCCATAACAAAGCTTGGCAAGTTGCATAATGTCTTTGAGCACCCACTTGTTTGATCGGGTAATCTTTGATGCACATGCTTAGGTGGCTCATTTATTGATTTGATTTACTCGCCATGATATTTTGACTTGAAATCCTTGGAGGGCGTGCTTATTTTTCTTTGCAAGACCTCGTTGGTGGACAGTTTTGGAAGAACAAGCCTAGCTTGGGCTTCCATGGGACTTGAAGCCCACGGGTTGGTTGCCAAGGGCCCACATGTTGAACCACGATGACTTGCCTTTGGAGGCCTAGAAGACATCATGGATGACATGACCTAGCCCTCACATGCCAAACGTTTTGCCTAGGAGAGGCAAAACGTCACTTTTAGAGGCTTGACGTCACCTAGAGGGCTAGGGTTTGGTGGTGAAGGTGTTGCTTGATGACATGTGGCACGTTTTGAAGGAAGGAGGCTTGAAGACCATCAAGAGAGGATTCAGATGAGTGAAAAGTGGCCTTTGGAGGCCTAGCCATGCATCTACTACCCCAACGACTTCTTCAAAGTGCCAAAATGTCCCCTAAAGGGGTGACGTCACCTTATTCTAGGGTTTCTTTTGTGTAAAAGTGAATTTTAAGATGAATTGTTTAATATTATTTTGTTGCAAGGGGTAAGATAAGGGTTGTAGACCCCTTATCTTATGTTTTACCCTTGCTAATGTGGACCCTTATCCTAGAGGAAATAATCCAACTATGCACTTTTACCCTGCATTGTTTAGTTCCTACATATCTTTGTTGCACTCATACAAGCCCTTGCTCTACTCGAAAGAAATTGTCTAATTCTTCACTATAGCCAACATCAATGCTCTTCTACTCAATGTGTCTACAACCTTGTTCTCCTTCCTGGACTAGTATTTCAAGTTTTCAATGCAAATGTATAACTCTGTAAAAACTTGACCCATTTCACATGCCTCTAATTCAACTTCACCTCACTATTGAAAACTTCAACAGTTGAAGGTTTGTGTACAAAAGGAACTACTTTGGCAAGAGATGATGTCTCCAATGCTTCAGCTTCTACACAATATCATAACTCAAGATCACAAGTAGAATACTTACATCATGCTTCATTCAACTTCTCATTGAAGAATGTTATTGGTCAACTTTCTTGCCTCAACATTCTGCCAATAGACACTACGCTTAGATCGCAATCCACTTGAAGCACTTTGTTAAAACCAAGTAATGCCAACACAAGTGCCTCTATAATCCTTTGCTTTGACGTCTCAAAACTTTGTTGTGCCTGCAGACTCCATTAGAATCCTAATGCTTTCATACAATGTCATCGATGTGTGTTTCCCAATGAAACCTCTAAAATACTTCCTATAAAAAAATTCTATACAATAAAAACCTTTCACCTTTGTGACGTTGCAAGGTGCAAGCCATTCCAATATTGCCTACACTTTCTTTAGATCCATGTGCAATCCACCCTTGGACATCACAAACCCAAGGTATAATAACACCTCCTTGAAGAACTCGCACTTCATAAAGTTAATGCGCAACTAATCCTTTATGGATGTTTCAAAGTTCAAACACCGACCGCAAATGTTCTAAGTGTTCTTTTCTTCTTTGAAAATCAAAATGTCATCCAAATAAACTACCACAAACTTACCAATATATGGTCGCAATACCTTTGTCATCAATCGCATGAAAGTGCACGATATGTTGGGAAACCCAAATGGCACAACCTACCACTCATATAAAACTTCTTTGGTCTTGAATGTAATCTTCCACTCATCACTCTCTCTAATCCAAATATGTTGATATCCACCCTTCAAGTCAATCTTTGTGAAGTACTTGGTGTCACTCAAAAATTCCATTAGAAAATCAATTCTCTAGTAAAGGGAACCTATACACGATTCTGATCTTATTCAATGCTCTAGAGTCTATACACATCCTCCACTACCCATCTTTATTTGGTGTTATCAAAGATGGCACTGTGCACAAGCTCATACTCTCTTCAATTAATCCATTTGACAATAACTCACCTACATGTTAATACACCTCTGCACTTTCCCACATACTCATCCCATGTGCTACTTGATTTGGCAATTTCACCCCTGACCTTCATCTCCACAATTTTAACAGTGTATATATGCCTTATGTAACCACCATTTCCTCTCACATGTCCTTTGAAAACTCTGCAACCTTCCCCATTGCATTGTTTTGATTTGTCTTCTTAGATTTCTCAACACACACAACTTCCACCTTCTATGTGGAATTGCAATCTCTACCATTCAAACCACTTCTTTCTCTATCAAAGTTTCTCTTATTATTCTTGCATGCTAACTTTACTTCCACCTTTAACGCTAACGGGTATGCTTTTTCAATTGAGTGCATCTTATGCAAATGTATTTAATCTTGAGTAACAAACTTCGAACCATTCACATACCTTCAAACTCATTGACCTTTGTCCTTCTCATGTCCAGTGCATATGGAAATTTTCATAAATTATTTTGTGTAATCTTGTACACTTTAATTTGTTTGTCTCAAATTTCACATCTCCTTGAACAATACCTATTTGTAATCTACAAGCAATATTTTTTCTCGAATCTTCGCAACCATCTTACTCCATATTTTAATCTTCTCTTTACCCCTTTGAATTTGCTTGCACTGCACAAAATCCACCATATCACAGTGTCCCTTCAACATCATACTAGTGAATATCATCCTCTAAGTTTCGTTCTCTTGAATTCAAAATAGCACTCCACCTTTCTTAGCTAGTTAATCAATGTCTCTACTTCAAGCTTCCACCATATCAGGAAACGTATACCTCCACTCCCCTTTTATTTTTCAAAAAGCACATCAATTGTGTCACTACATCATTATGTTCAACTCTCTGTCTTTTGCTTCTTATGTTTTTGAGTCA
This sequence comes from Picea engelmannii, assembly GCA_009831015.1. Lineage (NCBI taxonomy): Eukaryota > Viridiplantae > Streptophyta > Pinopsida > Pinales > Pinaceae > Picea > Picea engelmannii. The sequence continues at coordinate 936,323 of ML780266.1, read as the reverse complement.
CTCGCTTTCGCTTCGCTATCCCACTATTCATTCTATCAAATCACAAATAATCTAACCTAATAAAGGAAAGTGAGCGGGTTTCTTCGATCATGGAGGCCAAGAAAAAGAATGTTAAGTTGAGGATTTGCATGGACTTCCAAAAGTTGAATCAAGTAATGATCAAGGATCCTTTTCCAACACCTTTCATAGAGGAAGTTCTAGAAGGAGTAGCAGGAAGAAATTTATTATTTTAGATGGATATTAGGGATTTAATCATGTCTCTATAAGGGAAAATGACCAACCGTTGACCACCTTCATGATCAAATGGGATGCATATGCCTATCAAAGAATTCCATCTAGCCTAATAAATGCACCAACATGTTTTTCTCTCACAATTGTGGAGATTCTTAAGGATTTTATTCATAAATCACTAGAAGTGTATTTGGATGATGAGCACTTTTGGTTATCTAAACAACCACATCTTCATCCTCTTGATCACATTGAGCAAGTGAAATGAAACAGGAGGTTCCCTAAATCTACAAAAGCATCAGCTATGTAACCCTTTGGAAAGGTCTTGGGACACAGTGTCAAGGGAAGGGATGATGGTAGACCCCAATAAAATCAAGGTAATCAAAGATTTGGAACCTCCCACTAATCCATCAGAAGTTGAGTCATGTTTGGGATATAAAGGATATAACCAGAAGTTTGTTAAAGGTTATGCTCGAGTTACGAACCCAATGGAAATGCTACTAAAGAAGGAGACACCATTTATATGGACAAACAAATGCACATAGACCTTCAAGATGTTGAAGGACAATATTGTGAATGCACCAACCTTCAGTTTTCATGACTAAAACAAGCCTTTCCACATACATGTTAATGCCATAGGTATCTGTATCAAAGTTGTCCTAACATATACCGGCAAAAACGCAATGGACCATATGATTTATTTTGCAAGCCAAAAGTTCTCACCAACTAGACATAATTACAACACTAAAGAATGGGAAGCCTTAGGTATGGCATATGCATTACAAAAATTTCAATAGTATTTATCAACTAATAAGTTCAATTTTTATGTAGAACCATGAAGTATATAGGGAACAAGTCGATATTGTTGTTAAGATTGAGTCAATGGTTGATGTTTCAAAAAATATGATTTCGATATCTTTTTCAAACCATGGAAAGCCCATGGAAAACCCAATCACATGTCTTATATAGACAGTGGATAACTAGAAGGAGAAGGTGAAAAAGACTTTCATGATGCTAGTTTGTTTAAAGTGCAGGTTTTCCCAAGCTATCTAGAGGACGTCTATTATTTTGTGTAGCATGATAAGGCATCAAAAGGGAAGAGCACATCACAAAAATGGAGTTTGGTTCAAGAAGCACTAAGATTCAAGATCTTGGCAGGCGGCCTATACCAGGTCAAAATCGAAAATATATTAAGAAAATGTGTGTAACCATCATAAACAAGCAATTGATCAAAGAAGCCAGTTATGGCATAGCGGAAGTCTATTTTTCATCGACCAGGATAGCCTACAAAACTCTGTGTTCATAGTTATGGTGGTTTATAATCTTCAAGATTGTTTCACGATATTCACGAAATGTGAGCAATGCCAGAAAGAAAATAACAAACTGTAGATGGTAGATTTTCATGAACTTAACCCTATTCCTCCAGTGCAACCTTTTGAATATTGGGAAATAGATTTCATTAACCTTTTGTACCAACTAAGAGAACACAATCTAAGTATGAAATAATGGCAAGATATGCTCACAAAGTGGGCAGAGGCCAAGGAAGTCTCAAAAATGAACCACAAAACTTTTGCTTGAAGATATGATATACAAGTTCAGATGTCCAAGACAAATAACTTCCAATTAAGGGACACATTTCATTGCAATCATTATTAAGTGATTGATGGGAATACTTATCGTTATTCATCACATGAGTAGTCCATATTACCCCAAAGCAAATGACTAGTTAGAGAGTACAAACAAGGTAATTGTGTGTATAGTTACGAAAGTATGTTCTTTGAAGAGATCAAGGAAGGATTCAAGCAGCACAATTTTAATTAAACTAAACAACATAGGCAAGAGGCTATCAGGAATTCTAGGGTCGGATAGTGTTGGGTGTGAACACCCTTCTTTTGTAATTAATACCCACTATTCTCAAGCAATGTAAACTAATCTTGATTAAACTAAGCTGACTAAGAAGGATGCTTGACCTAGTGATCAAAGTTGACCAAATCAAGCAATCCTTGGCTATAAGTATGGGATGCCAATAAGAGGTTAGATTACTTCCTTATTTCACTTATGTCGTAATTAGATATGAAACCCTAGATCAATGGCTATCGAGAAGGGCATTCCAAGGCTCAATTCTTGTACGGTGTCCTATGGTGTTATTTGTGGTTTGTTTTCTAGTTTTGATGATTAACAACCTATTATAGGAGATCTTGGATGGAATGCAAATGCTCAGTTGATGACTAAATGTATTAAACTAATACTTGCAGTGTTGGTTTTGAATTTCATTTATTGTGGATGAATTAAGTTCTTTCTGTTAAATCTGTTATTGCATTGATCTTTGCATGTGTTATTTTATGCTATCACGGTCTTCATGACGATTGGATATCGAAATTACCCAAAGGGATGATTCCTTCGTTAATCCGATAGACCCTTGGAATATTTAGTGATAGACTTATAAGTCTATTTTAATTGAACTCACTTGATCAGTAAACTAGTTAGTTGTGCTGGTTGTTTTACAAGTTGATGACCATTTTAGGCCCAACATGCAATCTAGAGAAAGATAAAGGGGGATTTGGAATGGACATTCCATTCACACTCAAGGTCTAGTTCTGGTAGCTATCTACTTTGTAAGAACAATACAAGGCAATTCCCATTGACAAATTATTCTTGGGCTTTGAATCAGCTACTTTCCAAAATTGTAGCTCTAAAGGAAGTTTTAGCTTGGAAAACATTGTTTATAATGCTTTAGAATTCACCATTTATAAAAGAATGTAAAGGGAAGAGAATAGTTAACACACTAGCATACTGCTCCTTCTTAACAGAACCAAATATTAGCTAGCCTAATTGGCTAGAAATCAAATAACAAAAAATCATATGCTTACCCAATTAAAAATGCGGCAATGACCTCCTATCAAAAGTCCTACTAAGCTATCAAAGGTAGAATCCACACTTGAAAGAGAAGCTTCTATCTAGACACCTCCTTGACCAATATAGCCTTCAATGAGAGATGTAGGACAAAAGTGACAAAGGGGGGGACTCCTATTTGAGCAAACTAGTCGCAAAAGGAGAGGACAAGAATATAAAAAAATGCCAAAGGCTCAATAATCCTGCCAAAATCACCCGTACCTCTATGTTTTACCCTTCTCAATTCTTTCTCCCAAATTTTGGAACTTCAAAGTTCAGAATATATTTATAGCTAAGTTGCACGAAACGGGGAAACGTTTTTGAGTTTCCGAAACCAGGACAATACGAAACAAGCCCTCAAAAAATGCAAATGTTGGGGGAAATGTCGTATATAAAAAAATTAAAAGGAAAATACATTTTAGAAGGAAAACCATGTCCATAATAACTCCCGTAGATGATGAATATCATTCATTACATGATGCAAGTAGCAAAATCCAAAATTAG
>ML780266.1:916787-932485 GCA_009831015.1 Picea engelmannii | reverse complement strand
AGGTGCTCCAATTCCTTTCTGTTGATGAAGAGCTTGCCACTTGTGATAGAATACAAGTGGCAAGGCTTTGCAAATATACACCATTTGCCCCATGACAAGTCCACCATTTAATCGGGTTCATGGTGCTTCTCTCCTCCAAAGCTGAGATGTATGCAAAATCCTCTAATCCAACAGCAAAACAAGCAAATTCCTCCCTCACCTTTGTTTGTTGAGAAGATGGAAACAACCTTTGGAAGGCTTTTTTCACTCATGTGGCCACCTCATTGTCCTTATGTGGGGCCTTCCTTTTCCCATTGCTTTGAGCAATGAACTCCTCATCATAAAATTTGGGATTTAGAGCATGTGCCAAAGTGTGCAATGGAGTGTTAAAGCCATTCCACCTACTAACAATGATGGACCTCGCATGGTCAACAAAATCAACTGTGATAAAAAACAGAGTGGGAGCCTCCTGTGTAATAATTTCCACGGTTTTCTCAACCATGGTATCCATGCCATCATAAATCTCTCCCCGAAAAGGTTTGTCTGTGTCTACATCTCGGAGAAGCTCAAATGCTGGTAAAGTAAACTTGAGCAAGAATTCTACCTTGCTCCACCAATCCTCATCAATCAACACCCTCTGCACCATACTTCCTCTCTCTGAATTTGACTGTATCTACTCAGCCCAAGTCACACCCACCACCATACTCATCAATGCACGTTTGACCTCAACAAGGCGGCGCAACATGATGAAGTTTGAGGCATATCTTGTCTCAGCAACTTTGAGCAACTCCAATTTGGAGTATTCTCAATACATTGCTTGAGACTGGTGGTGGTTGGTGACGAATTTAATGATCTCCCTAGCTTGCCCTGTGACCTCCTTAATCCATTCAGTTTTTGCCTCAATCTCTTCTAAAATGAGATTTAAATTATGCATAATGCAAGGAGTCCAAAAAATATGATGATATCTACTCTCAACAAGCAAGACTGCAGCTTTGCAAACGGGTGCACTATCTGTGATAACTTGCACCACATTTGTTGGCCCTACTGGTTCAATAGCAGAAATTAAAATATCAGCAATGAATTTGCTATCTTTTACCTCGCCAAAACAATCTTCTTCTCTTAAGAACATCACTCATGTTGGTGATGATGCAATAACATTGACCAAGGGCCTCCACTTTGTATCAGTCCATCCATCAGAGATAATGGAAACCCATGTGTTGGTCCATGATGTTAGTTTTTCATAGCATTTAGGCTAAATATGAAGTTCATTTCATTTTAACAATTAACCATAACCATAAATGTTGCAGCAACCAAGATCACATGAAGAAGCATCATGCACAAGAACACAAGATATATCCTAGGAAACCCTTATCAAACAAGGGAGAAAAACCTAGCCAAATCCTTTGTTATACTCTTCAAGAGAAAGACCTTTTCACCACCAAGAATATCCTAGCACACAAGAGGGTACACAAAACCTAGAAACTCTAGCGCCCAAGAGACGTGTGCAACTTTTACCAAGAAGTGTACTTGCTAAAATTTCCAAAACTTACAAGTGAGTGTGTGTCTACAAATGAAGGATTTCATCTTACTTATATTAGACTTATCCTATCAACTGAAGTGTCTATTGGCACAATGGGCCGACCTCACTTAGACATATTAATTGTTTATTATTATAATAATTAATATTAATATTACTATTAATATTAATATTAATTATCTTTTACAGTTTATCTTTAGACACAATAAGATAGGGTCGACCTGTACCCTTTACACAATAACTAGGGTTATAGGTAGGTCTGACTCTTGAACAATATATAGCAAAGGATCTGATACACCCACTAGTGCTCATCCACTAGGGGCTACATCCATAGGGATGTCATAGACCTAAGTCACTGCATTACACAGATGAACTAGGTCCTAGCACGTGCACTTATGCTCAGCCATAGTCACGTCTGCTCTACAGATCTGTTTTCCCACTGCTACCAACAGGAGGATCATCTGGAGTCTTCACATCAACTCTGTTGCTATTCAGAGGAGGCCATCACATCATCTTCATTCTTATTCTCATGATGATGTGCCCAGCGCTTTTCGGGATTTCTCTAACTCAACAGATCGCTCTTACATTGGATAATCATCTGGAGTTCTTCTCTCTCACGTCATGGAGGAGGCCATATACATTCCTAGCCCCTGTCCCAGGCTGGAACCACGAACCCTTTATTAGGAGCTTTCTCTCAGGTTTGTAAGCTGAGAGTAAGACTTCACATAGCTGTTATATTCCACATCTCACAAGTTTGTAGGCTAGAGGATGTCTCCTATAGCTGCAATCATTGACACTCCCTCTCAGCTAGGGAGGCATTCTCCATCAAGCCAAGTCTCATACCGATGTACTCTAAGTTTTGATTTTGGCCAATGGTCATCCATACTCCCTCTTAACTCGGAAGGAGTTCTTCACCAAGTAAAATGTTTATAGTTTGCTCAGGTGTAGGAAGGTACTGCAAGTATACAATCTTTCTTCTGTATCATATCTCTGATATGAAAGTATTTCATCTTGTCGTGTTTTTGATTTATCAAGAAACTCGGAGCCGTGGCTCTCTGTCATCATCATAGGATCTATCTCATGGTCAGGTAAATCTGTCGGTAGTTTGTGAAACCACATTGCTTTGCACACTTACAGCTATATATACTCCGTCTCTGGTGCACTCAAGGCCACATAGTTTTGTTTCCTACTGTGTCAGAAAACCCTGGATGACTTCAAGGTAGAACATCAACCGGATGTGCTCTTCCAATCCACTGTACTTTCTACTCAATCTGAATCGGTATATTCTGCAAACTCAAGTTCACACTGGAGGCATATCTCGGATCATATCCAACTGTGTCTTAATACATGTTTTGTTTTTTCCTAGTGAGTCTGTCTCGGTTGACTCATCACATTCATTGCATGGCATGAATCAAGTCTGGTGTTAACTGGATACATCAGTGATCCAATCAACTGTGGATTAGTCTCGTCTGAATTCTCATCAATCTTCTTCTTTAAGTCCATCACGATGGATTTGCATTCTGTTATACTTCTTTAATATTCCCACTGTATATTTTCCTTGAATCAGGAAAATTTCATCAATCCTCTGCCATACTTCTTGTCCCAAGAAGTAGTGTATCATACTCAGATCTTTTATAAATATTAGAAGTCACTGCTTGCTTGTTTTCAACAACAAGGCTTTCTGAATAAGTCATTAGGATCAGGTTCTCGTCACCAACATTGTATAGGTTTACATTCTTGCTGAAATCCAAACTCATCAAGAACCTATCTATCTGATATAGATACCAACTCATGGTACAGATGGAAGTGAATCGGTTCACTGGGTCAAGTGTCTCATCATGGACAACTCTCTCTGTTTATGAGAAACCTTTGTCTATGGATCTTGTTTTGTATTTCTTGATACTTCCATCAACTGCATGCTTGATCTTATAGATCCACTTGGAAGTTACCACAGACTTCCCTTTCTGGTGCTTGAATAATATCTTATGCATCATTATTTAAGACGTACTGGTATTCTTTTGTTATGGCATCTTGCCATACGATTTCTCTTGTTGCTTCTCTAAGACAAATAGTCTCAGCATCAATGAAGTGGCTCATGACTGAAGGATAGTTCGAAAAATCTCTTTTTCCTTTCTCGGAATGTGCCTCAAGAGGCTTGTATGCTTTTCTGCCTCTTGCATAGTGAGTCTAGGTAGGCATTTTATGCCTTGCTGCAATATCACTGAGCATATCAACTGGAGCGACTGGATCAACTGGAATAATGTCTTTCTCCCTCTGAACTGCTGAAGGGGGAGAAGGTATAGTCTTACTGTCAATCTCCATCTGAGATTCTCTGGATCTTTGAAAGACTATCTCTTCTTCAAGGACAATGTTTCTGCTTGTCTCAATCTGTCTCTGACCAAGGATGTCGATCTGGAATGTCTTTGAAGATTCACTGTATCCTTTCTTTCTAAAGGATCTAGCTTGGACTTCTTCTCTTTGGGTACATGAAGATACACTAGGCACCCAAATAACCTGAAGTGTTCAACCTCGGGCTTCACTCTGGTGAAGGCTTCTATTCTCGTGAAGACTCTTGTTCTGAACATATACTGTGTCATGCATGCTTCTGCTCATGAAATCATAGAAAGATTATGATCATGCATTATTACATTGATTGTCTCAAGGATGGTTCTATTCTTCCTCTTTCTCAAATAGTTTTGACTCCCTCTGAAGCAATGTGACTCCCTCTGAAGGATAAGCATCTTCCTTTGTTCTTGACCTGTCTGGAACAAGAAAACAAGAGGAACCAAAACAAGAATATCTCCTAAAGAGAATAATGAGTACATCTCTAGAATCAAGACAATTTTTAAGGATTGTTATCACAGCTACAACACATATTTGTAATGTAGCAAACTTTAGAAATATAAGTTAGAGGTATGATAATTTCAGCAATCAAACCTGGAGTCTTCACTTCCAGTGTGTTTCTTTTCTTCCAAGTCTCCTTCACTCAAGATAACAAGTGCTTTCTTCAACCTGTCTTTTGTACTAGGACAATATTCTATCTTGACAAAAGGTTGGGTTAGAGAACGAACTCTATGATCTCAACTTTAATCCATCTAATATCTTGACTTTAATTTTGACCAAAGGTTAGTATGATGGTCATAGCTTCAACATGCAACCTAGATCAAATAAATGTCATAACAAATAGATGCATGTCAGAATAATCAAACCTGGGTTGCATTATTCTTCTGAATGTGTTGGATCTTGAGATCCTTCTGGATCTATGACAAGAGATCCCTTCTCCTGCAAATAACCTTTATAGCTTAACAATTTAAACATATGTGAGTAAATACCTCTAATAGCATTTGCAGGTAGTGGCACCATCTGGTATCGGCGGTAATGTTTACCAACTTCTTAAAAGGACTTCAAGGGTGACTATAACTGTACAACAATTGATACTTCAACTGATACTGCAACTGCAACTGATTCTGAAGCTGTAACTGCAACTACAACTTAGGGTTTTATGAGGAAACCCTAATTTCTCAAACTTCAAATTTTGAAATTCTGATCCGGGGGATAGATGCGTTGGGTTGAGGCGAGTAAGCTGGTGCAGTCAGATTTTTAAAAATCCAAATTTTACCCCCTCAAACTTGACCAGCGGATTTCTGGACTGGTGCTTTTGGTTTTCTGGTACTTCTGGTACTTCTGGTACTTCTGGTTTTCTAGTACTTCTGGTACTCTATGAAAACTAGGGTTTCACTTTCCGAGAGATCTACCCACTTAAAAGTTGTGTTGAAGGTGCCAAAGAGTTCCTTGGGTTAGGGCGCACTTTTCTAGATGGTTTTGGGGCTGAAAATCTTCTTCAATAAAAAGCCCTAAGTTTCATGTCCGACAACAGTGACGTTTTTCCTTTTACTTGTGAAGAATGCTTGTGAGACTTGGTGAATGCTTGTGCAATGGGTTCTTTCATGACCTATGCTCTGATACCATGTTAGTTTTTCATAGCATTTAGGCTAAATATGAAGTTCATTTTATTTTAACAATTAACCATAACCATAAATGTTACAGCAACCAAGATCACATGAAGAAGCACCATGCACAAGAACACAAGATATATCCTGGGAAACCCTTCTCAAACAAGGGAGAAAAACCCAGCCAAATCCTTTGCTATACTCTTCAAGAGAAAGACCTTTTCACCACCAAGAATATCCTAGCACCCAAGAGGGTGCACAAAACCTAGAAACCCTAGCGCCCAAGAGAGGTGCGCAACTTTTACCAAGAAGTGTACTTGCTGAAATTTCCAAAACTTATAAGTGAGTGTGTGTCTACAAATGAAGGATTTCATCTTACTTATATTAGACTTATCCTATCAACTGAAGTGTCTATTGGCACAATAGGGCTAACCTCACTTAGACATATTAGTTGTTTATTATTATAATAATTAATATTAATATTAATTATCTTTTACAGTTTATCTTTAGATACAATAAGATAGGGTCGACCTGTACCCTTTACACAATAACTAGGGTTACAGGTAGGTCCGACTCTTGAACAATATATAGCAAAGGATCTGATACACCCACTAGTGCTCATCCACTAGGGGCTACATCCATAGGGATGTCATAGACCTGAGTCACTGCATTACACAGATGAACTAGGTCCTCACACGTGCACTTATGCTCAGCCATAGTCACGTCTGCTCTACAGATCTGCTTTCCCACTGCTACCAATAGGAGGATCATCTGGAGTCTTCACATCAACTCTGTTGTTATTCAGAGGAGGCCATCACATCATCTTCGTTCTTATTCTCATGATGATGTGCCCAGCACTTTTCGGGATTACTCTAACTCAACAGATCGCTCTTACATCGGATAATCATCTGGAGTTCTTCTCTCTCACGTCATGGAGGAGGCCATATACATTCCTAGCCCCTATCCCAGACTGGAACCACGAACCCTTTATTAGGGGATTTCTCTCAGGTTTGTAGGTTGGAGGATGTCTCCTATAGCTGCAATCATTAACACATGAGCTACAAACTGGTTTGAGAATAACATGAATCAATGACCTCTCTTTCTATAGCAATATTGTCCTGAGTTTTTCATAGTTTGGCCCCTTGAAACCTTGAGGATCCTTGTTAATTGCCTTCACCATATCCTTCCTATAGGGGGACCGAACCACATTTAATGGGATGCCACATGCAAATATGGCCCTTGCCACTCTTGACTATGTTTCTTCTCTCTTTTGGTTGTTGAACATCTCCATCAATCTGTTGTCTGTAGCTGCACCTCATCCTCCAGGGCCTTTGGATATCTCGTTTTCTACCTCTAGCGCCATCCTCTTCCTTGCTTCATGAACAATCATTGGCTCATTGCTAACACCCAAGGAAGGAGGATGCTTGTTGTTGCCATGCATAGCAATCTTGGCTCTATTATCCTTAATTTTTTTAGCATCATTATGCTCTTTATGGAATTTATCCCTCACCTGCAGATCAAGAGTATGTGAACAACCTTCAATACCCTTCCCTTCATGCAAAATGTGAGCCTTGACTCTTGTGTAAGAGCCCTTGAAGATCTTATCCTTCTTGCATAAATTGCACTTCCATTCCCATGAACCTCCACCAGCACCCATAGCCTTGACCTTGGTAACATGCCTCCAAAGAGGATAGTATTCTTCTTTCCTACTTACTTCAATAGCTCTAGGGGTAGATGAAACAACACTTTGAGAAGCCATGAATGTTGCAAAAAAAGAAGAAAATCTGTTCACCAAACAAAACAGAAATTTGCTTATTGCTAACCAAGAGAACAAAAAACTCTGCTAACTTGCTAAGCAAACATAAAATAAATCTGCTCGCCAAATAGAAAAGAAATCTGCTCACGAAAACCACACACAATCTCCTTGTTGTTGTTGTAGGAAGCTCCTCTTGCTAATGAAAGTGTGAGGAATGAGTGAAGCAAGTGGTTTCTTATAGCAAAGGAAGGAGATTTAGGGTTTCTATTTGCATCTAGAAATTTATTTTTTAAATTAAAAAAAAAAAGGCAGAAAATCAACCTCATTCTCATTAGAGAATATAGAAAATGCCATTAATAAATCTAATTCACTGTTTGGGGACCCCACGACCCCCCTTTTTTTTCCTTAAATCGCCTCTAACACGCCCAAAACGCGGTCGTATGGGTCGGTACGGTCGAGAAATGCCGCTGATCATACCGTACGGCGTTTCCAAATCGGGAAATGTCGTACGGTATGACCGGCAGAGTTTCCCGGCCGTATTGGCATTTTGCCTCGTTTCGGGGGGGAAACAGGGGGGTGCGTTTCCTGCAACTTAGATTTATAGATTTTTTATGAGGATCGCGGGTCCTTTCCAATGACATAACATGTGATGCAAACTGCTGGTTTGGAGACATTTAGTTCATTGATATGCAAATTTTTGCATGGAATTAGAAACTACTATGGAAACAATCATGACACAAACCATGAACTCCAAGAACAAAAGGTCATGGATTCTAGAATCGTGTCAGATTGATCATGGGTGACAAATACAAAACCCCAAAGTGTCTTCAAATCTAGAGCTTATCCTTTGTCAGTTGTGTTGTGCCTTCCTTGAAAGTAAAAAGATAAGGAACATTCTAGATCTAATAAAAGAGGGACAGGTGATATAAATTACCTAGGTAATGTCACCTACTAGTTTTGGACCTAAAAGTTGTGTATCAACATACCTATGACTTAAAGGCTGATCAGATGCATTAATCTATGGTTTTAAGGCAGGTTATTTTATCCTACAATTTTTTAAAATATGTAGGAATCTAAGTTGCATGAAACATGGAAACATGTACTAGTTTCATAAATGGGAACGCCTAGAAACACGACACCCCCAAAAGGGTATCTGGGGAAAACATAGCATATATATATATAACACATTATCTTGCAAGAAAATAAGAATAAAAGGTTAATTTGTAGGTAGGTTTAGAAACGAATTAGAGGATAATTTATCTTCATTTTCCATAGATTAAGGTTTTCTAGACTTCCCATGGGCCCCACACCCCTCATGGGCACTTGGGCATTCTGAGAACGTTTCCACGAGTTTCCAATACTAGTACATGGACAGTTTAGGCGCTTCATGCAACAGAGGTGGGAATACTTTCAGACACAAAACATGACCAACTAAAGGGTTTATGACCTCAAAAGTAATAAGAGGAATAAGAACGATGGAACTAGGAGGAAATTGCTTGGCATAGGTTTTTAAAGACCTAGAGTCTGGAAGCAGGAGGACTATGCTCAAGTGAGTATAAATCCTAGGACCACAGGAGGCCTCACCAGTACAAGAATGGTTATCCTCCTTTGTCAATCGTCATCAAGTGAAAAGAAACATAGCAAACAAGTGCCAAATATGTGTGCTATAATAATCAACCTTGTATTATGTAGCATTCTTTGCAAAATAACTCTGTACTAGCACTAGTAATTAGTAGACGCATTCTTTGCAAAATAACTCTGTACTAGCACTAGTAATTAGTAGAATGAATAAATATAATCCACATATCATTTTGTGTTCCCTGCATTTTAAGTGTGTCATGAGGATTACCCACAGGTGGAGGAAAAACAATCCAGACATGAAATCAAAGAAGAGATAATAAACAAGGCTCTCCACTAGGCATATTTTGATGGAGCTTCGCAAGAAAATCCCCCTAAAGGAGGTACAGGAGGAATTCTATATCTCTCCTCCAGACAGCGTATCTGCTTCAAAGAGGGAATTGGCCAGGAATCTAACGATTTCTGTTAACTGATGGCACTCAAATTACTTCTTCAGCTAGCCCAAGAACATGGGGTCCAACAAATTCAAATTTTTTGTGACCCTCTCTTGGTCATCAAATGGATTAGAAAGGAAGCACAAATCAGAAATTTCACTTTACAGCCCCTTTATGATGATATACAAATGCAGATGACAGCTTTCTCACATATACAGGGACAGAAACAGCATAGCGGATGGCCTTTCAAAAGCTGGATTGGGATTGGAATGTAGTACCTAGAGTACTTCCATTCTACAGGATGGTCACTCCACAGATTTTACACATGCTCCTTGGATATAATGAAATACTTCATTTTTCTGGCTGAGGGCTGATCACAGCTTTACTCTTTTTATTTAACTGTCTATGTAACTTTTTGAGAAAAGAAACAGCATGCTGATATATGTACCAGTTTTATGTAATTTTGGGGGAAAGAAATACCTTGCTGTTATATGTATAAAGATAGGAAAGTATGAAGAGGGTGTCTGCTCTAATTGAATGTTAAGCCATTTTCTGAATGCCAGGAGGCATCTGACTTCGTAATTTTGTCTTAAGGCAGATTCTGTCAACTAATTGATACTACCAGTTATTTCAAGTGGTAATCATTCATCAACAAAATAAATTGCTCTTTTTGTTATTAATTCCAGCAAAAAGAAACATAACACAAATGACATATGTGTGTCCTATAGAAGTCAGTCTAAGGGTGTCTCATACATCAATTTGGTATCTGGCTAAGCTGTGAACTAAAATTAGATTATTATTATACATAGCATTCTTTGCAAATTAACTTTGTACTAGCATCATAAATAATTAGTAGAATAAAGAAAGATTGCCCACACATCAACTTTTGTTTCCTGCATTTTTAGTGTGTCACAAAGAAGTTTGCATCAACTAATTGATAATCCTGTTCATTTCAAGTAGTAATCATTCTTCAACAAAATCAATCACTCTTTTTTGTTATCAATTCAAGCTGCATTAGAATTTTTTCTTGTGTTAATGCTGCAGATATCGGGAAGATTCTTGTGACTTATATGTGGCTAACACACAATCTCTCCCCTATAAAAGCAATCAAAATTTCAGAGTACATAATATGGACGGTTAACAGTAGTTAATAGCTCAACAACATAAGAGGATATGGAGTTTCTACATGGCATTCAAAACAAGGAGATTGAAAAATACTGGAAAATTAAATAGTATGTTGCAGATCATACTGAATCTTAATACATGTCTGAAAACTTGAAAATTTGTTGTCTTTTAACATTAATCTAACTTAATTGATCATACTGGAGACCAAAAAGTATATTCTTGATGCCATAAAATACCTATATTCTAACTTAATTGATCATACTATTCTTGATGCCATAAAATAAAAATACCTAGCAAAGAATTTCTCTTAAATGCTGGCTTTCAATTCTTGGATGTTCATGGAGCAACCACAGACAATTTTTTAGGTTTCTTAGGAGATTACTCTCTTTCCTTTTCCAAGTATTGTTTCTGAAATTCTGGCATTGTACAACTTACAACTATGAGAAGTTTCAAATGCATACTACATTTACAATAACCTGCTTTCTAAAGTTTCTACATAACATTTGAAACAAGGATAATGAAAAAGGTGGATAACAATATTGTAGGTCAGACTTGAATGTTTAGACTTCATAATGTGCCTCCCTCAAAATGCAGTAGAAAACTTGAAAATCGTGTTAAGTTTTGACATTATGCCAACACAAGTGATGATACTGAAGACCAGTGAATATACTTTTGATGCCACAAGATAACTACAGAAAATTTTCTCCTCAATGCTGAACTTTGAATTCCTAAAATGCTCATGGAACAACTACAGGGATTCTTCTTATTCTTATTCTTATTCTTATTTCTATTATTGGGGAGCTATACATATTTTCTCTCTAAATTATTTTTTCTGACACTCAGAGATTTTTGCATTTTTGCAACCCACAATTATTAAGATTCAAACGCTTTCATCAGATATGATAATTACAATAATCTGATTTCTAAATGACTAAGACAACTAAATATTATAACATAACCATGTCTACAATGTTTGGAATATACAAGGATAAAGCAGGTCAGCATTGATGCTCAATCAAGATACTAGAAGGAAAAAAACTTCTTAAATCATATCAAAGAGAGAAAATGGCTTACATCAGAAGTTAAAGGAATATGATGATAGATTCGCATGAAACGCGCAATTAGATTCCGAAAGCGTGTGCTACCCGCAGGTGGTTCAAAGGGAAAAAATGAATGCTCTTTCAGAACTCTAGCAAGATAAGCTAGAAATGGAATCTTCTCATCAGCGACTGAGTCATCTTTGAATGACAGATCCAAAGCACTGCTGGCATCTTGGAAACCATTTTTTAAAAAGTCGAAGATAACCTTAACCTATCATTTGAAATTATAAATAATCAGTCTCTGGAAACACTTCAGATATATTTTCCACAACATTCATTTTCAGGATTTCAGATGGACATACATTATTTGGCTGGCGCAGCTCACAGCTGTAAACTGACAAAGCATGTGAAATTCGCCCTCCAGATTTTGCATATGCCCAAGCAGTCCGAGCACAGATAGGCTCATCACTAACCAGGCCCATGAAGAACTCAAATCGATGACGACTACTTTTCTCAATTTCAACAAGGGCAGAAATGTCAGTATCAGCAGCCTGACAAAAGAAGCCAAGATTCCCTAATCAGCTATCAAATGAATGGTCCGAATTCAATAAGTTATCAGTTCAGAAGTAATTTTTAAGAAAATGTTTTGATCCATAAGCTACCAAAAATCCAATTTTATGGTCACAGATGCAGTAGCAACATTAGATGAGACTACAAAATTGAAAATATAGAATGTGCCATATTATCTATGTAAAATCTTATTTTACCTTTTTGTGATCCTTTCCTTTCAACTAGGCAGGCACTCAAAGATTATAATTAAAAGAATGAGGTAGACAGCAGTCAAACTTGTTTTGGGGCTTTATTTCCCTAATCTGATTTACAAGCCCATTCGACTCTGACCGCCTTGTGCCATTCAAAGATGATTCCATCTTGTATATTGCTTTAATTACTTGTCATATATTTTATTAGTTATTTGTAAAGGCGGCTATGTAATAACACTACAAAACATGACATCAATCATTTGATATTTTTAAGGCCCGTATTCAATTTACTAGGTACATAGTTTCCATTTGATTCAAACAAAAAACAAATAATTAGATTACTCAGTATTTGAACTATATGTCCAGTGGAACAATACTATAAAATATGATATAGAGTATATGTCCATAGAAAAATGCCTAGAAATAAGAGCATATACAAAAAGCAGTACCAAAGCATAAAGTAGTCAAGATGCTAGATACATTATTATAGCAAACAACTAGACCACAGATCACCCAACCTGAATAACTCTCGTCTGCCAAAGTTTTGTAATTTGAAATCCTCTTCTTTCAAATAAACGTTCACAAACACCTTGCCCCGGGCGACCTCCAATGTTGAATATCATTCGACCCATGGGCTTTATAGAAGCAATTCCTTCCTCAACAGCCCTAGCGATAAGACCAAGGCCAAACTGATCTTCAACAAAACCCTGAAAAGGCAATCAAAACTGATTGTTAATCAAAGTAAAAAATAAAAATAAAATTATCATTGTGCCAAAACCACCTGCATAGAAATAAACCTGTAGCTTTAGTGAAGACAAATAAATAACAGTGGATGAAAAGCTAAAATTGCAAATGACAATGTAGCTAACAAAACTAAGCACTCAAGAATCTTATAGCCCTTATCACTAGTACATATAACATGGCAGTCGAATACAGATAGAATTGCTCCTTCCCTCAGATCCAGCAAATGTGCTTTTGTATTCCCCAATTTGTGTTTCATCAACGTTTATACACGTCTGCTTAAGCAGTAGCTGACAAAGCTTGAAATTTGAACTGTACAATCAGCTCAGTGTTCACCACTGTTGCATGGATCCAGTATAAAGCTTTTTCTATATATTCTCTATTATAACTATCAACCTGAATAATAATGTTGCTACCCTCTCATATTCACTAGCTGATCATTTGTTTGCATGCTAGGCATCATTAAATCATTTTTCACATTTAAGTGTTGTTTTGTTTCTCAATCATTTCATTAGCATTTCTACTTGTCAGTTGCTAAATTTGGAGACACCTATGCATTGATATAGTTTATTACTGAAAACAATTTTTTGAAGAGTTTGGATCTGGTATAGTGGGGATACAACAGTTATTATAACAAAAGAACATACATAAACATGTTATTTAATTAAATATATTCTTATTTATTATTTTTAAATATTAAATGTTTTTAGTATTTTACCTATTAAATTTAATATGACATTTATTAAATATGTTCTTATATATATCTTAACTAATTGGATTAACTAGGAAGCCAAGATTCAAACCTGTGGAGTAGGTTCTTGACGAGGGGTTGGAGGGGTTTAGGTCATTTGTTTCTAGATGTTGGTGTTTGAGTGTTTGTCTGCCACCAAGAGAGGCAGTATTCCATATGCACTCCAACCACCAATATCCTTTGAGCTTTAGTCAAATTGGATTGGGTTGGAAAGAGGCTTCAAGACTATGAAGCCATCATTCCAGCATTCCCCCATTATGGGATCCATCACATTTTGGGACTAAGATCTTTGTGTCCATCTTGAAGGATTGATTGGCAATAGGAAAACCACATCGTATATTGTGTTGTTGACAAGATGGAGGCAGGTGTTGTTGTTGTAGAGTTTGTTGTTGTGTAGTCATCAGTGATTGGAACATGGACATCATGTCCTGAATCATTTTAGCTTGGAACTCATTTTATTGTTGCCTTTTGACTACATTAGAACCTATCTCTGTTGGCGTTGTTCTTGTATCTGCTCTCCCAGCAATTTAATGATACTAAAGTCCTAGGAACCCTCTAAGTCTCTTGAACCACAAGGAGCCAGGATGCAAAAACTAAAACAGAGACTTTGCAAAACTGAAACAAAATGTTGCAGTATTGCTAGCTAAGTGTGCAGTTTAGGTCCCATCAGTGAAAAATCATGCATTGGCAACACCGCAAGTTTAAACCATGGTTACTGTACATTGAATTCACAATAGGAATCTCTCCAGAAATTCACAGTAAGAGGCCTGTGAATCCGCGTTACTGTTATCAAATCCATGCTATTGCCAGGAGAAATCCACAATACCACAGATCGTGAAGGAAGTACCGCAGCTATGAGAAAAATGGCAAAAAATATTGAAAGATATAAAAAATAGATAGAAAATGCTATTACCTATGCGTCAATGACCTTAAAACATTAGGAGAAGGCATTGACTAGGTGTGGGCAGGTCGCAAATTTTCTTCAAAGACGAGAGCTCAAGGAGAATTTTGGGCAGGAGAAACCTCGATGAAGTCTCATAGTAAGATTCCCCAAAGCCCTGATCTCAAGTTCTGATACCAGCTTATATGTGCATAGTAGACAATAATGCAACTAGTCACAAGAAAGATAGAAAAGACTGCAAGTTCAAAGAAGATTGTTGCAATTGTGCATGTTCTACACTCTATATTCCATTAGAGTGTGTAAAAAGTTGTGGTAACTGGTGGTAGGCGAAGAATTATGTGGAGGTAGGTGGAGCATTGGGTAGAATTTATAAAATATAAAGTACAAAGGGATAAAATAAAAATATAATGCATATTTGGACTAAGTCCACTAAGAACTAGCACTAGTCTCATCAAAAAGAGATTACATGCAAAGGCTAAATAAATCTAGCATGTGCTAATATGCTATAAATAGAGCGGCCTATAGAAACCTAAAAAAATTATGGAATTTCTCATGTATATAACAACATCCTTAGTAGGTATTACAGTCTATGTACATATGTTATTTTGTGTGTACTGTCAAGATTTTATCAAAATGTTTTATTTGTGAAAGGGACACTTTATAAAATAAGGGCCTAATGACTCTTGATAGTAACTCGAGAAATAAGGTAGGCTTTGTTAAGGTTTAAGCTATTATTAGAGTTCTTTGCATTTCAATAGATAACAATAGCATAAGATAGGATCACTGAGAAATACACAATCACAAGAGACACATCATTTAAAATATTGTGTAACTGCAAAGAATATTCTTATCCCCTTTTGTGGATAAAGATAAAATATATTTATTATTGATTAGATCAGTCCCCTTTTATGGATTGATCATGTCGGGCATTGTAATTGACCAAATCCCCTTTTGTGGATTGGTCAAACCCTAATTGTAATAGGCTAAATAAGAAGTCGGCCCTAGAATATATTAAAGGTGGTTATAACCACCCAGAAGAATAAGTCGGCCCTGCCAGTGAAGAGACACTTCTACACGTGCCAGAATTGTATAAATAAGAGAGGCCAGTGCCTCATTTAGACACACTCAGTTCACTCATCTAGTGC
>ML780266.1:785901-827758 GCA_009831015.1 Picea engelmannii | reverse complement strand
GGCCTTCCTGTGTAAGGGTTTTGTCCATAACAATTCTGTGTGAGGTTTTGCATGCTTCACCTACTGTTAGTGTGAGGGTTTGACAGTGAGAGGTCTTTGTGGCCCTATCCCTTTGGTGGCAAGAAAGTTTCTTCATCTATTGGAAAAGAGATCCAACCTATAAGGTGGATCTATGAACTGAACCTTTGTCTGAGCATAATTCAAATGGTTCTACATCTCTTGTGGTTGCTGTGACTTCTTCAAAGGTAAAGTTTTAAGACTAGGTAAGCTATCTACTAATCACCTTCAGATCTGAACTTTGTTCTTGACTTCAGTACTTTTGATCTATATAGATTTGTGTATCAGCATTGACAGTTTGTAGATCTGAACTGTATATTGAATTTACCTCTTATTTCTATAATTGTGATTAACTGTTTATGATCACTTTGTTTTAGATCTCTAGATCTATGTAAAGTCTAAGTCCAGCGTTATAGATCTGAACCACTGTTTTACTCTTTATCTATGTTATCAGATCTCTTAGATCTGTATAAGTTTCTTTCCAGCATTGAAGATCAGATCTATTCTAATCTACTTAGATCTGGGCACACTTGGGTGTTTTCTCCATCCAAGTAGTGTAGACTTGTTTTATTGATATAAGATCTAGTTAAAATTAAAAAGATACTTCTGTTTTGCTTTATTACCCTAATTCTAACAAAGGGTAAATGCTTTTTTTTATTAATAGGGAGCTGTGAACCCCAACTTTGCATTATTGCAGTACAGCCCACTTTAAAGTAGGAACCGCAAACTCAGCCAACTCATACACATGGTCAGGGCACTATGCCCACTAGGTTTGAACCTGGGTCATTATCATGGAAAAAATTTGTCTCTACCACTAACTACAATTCGACAAACCTTTGACATTGAACATGTTGGAGAGGTATTCCAAGTTCATTTTTTGGCTTTCTTGTGGGCACA
Organism: Picea engelmannii; assembly: GCA_009831015.1. Taxonomy (NCBI): domain Eukaryota; kingdom Viridiplantae; phylum Streptophyta; class Pinopsida; order Pinales; family Pinaceae; genus Picea; species Picea engelmannii. Next base: position 826,804 of record ML780266.1, on the reverse strand, counting down.
AATTTGTGACAGCAGTGAATTTTTGGCAATTTTTCACTGGAATCGTGACTGGAAACCTGTAATAATAATGATTTCTTGCTAAGTTCACACTAAAATCCACTTGAAAATGGTTGGAAATGCCATTTCTCAAGCCCATGGGATGTTATTGCTTTCATAAATGATCATTTCTATGCGTTTTTAAAATGTATCTTATTTGTGATTAACTGTTTGTCATTAATCATTAACCATTGATTTAAAAAACATAGTATTTTTTATATCGTTAAATTTATATTTAATATATTTTTCTATATTTGGGGTGGAGTCTCCTCTGTTAGGGTATACAGCTGACATACAATACCATCCCTTGAAAATCGGGGGTCTCTCTAGACATATTGGGTACGTGTCCAAGTATACCCATGCCCCCGTGTACTGGAAACTTGGTGGAACATTGCTAGACACAATATCATTGTGATAATAAAAATCATATGATGGTAGGTAGCTAGAGTGGAGGGAATGTTATTGGGATCTGTTGACAGGTGATGGAATGTTTTTGATCTATGATTTTTTTATAGAGAACTATAGGTGCATATCTATTTAATTCTTGCAAGAAATGCGATCTGACACAAATAAAAGATAAGTACGTATGAATTATCCTTACTATGATTGTCTTGGTTTGCCAATTGTGACTTAATGCATAGGATGATAGGAAATAGGTGATTTCACAAGTGGTGCCTTGCAATGATTATATTTGATGTACTGATTATGGCACTTGTTTTAAATCTCATTACATGAAAAAGAAATTATAAAAACTTATTTACATTGAGGTGAGTGCTTCCCTCTTATTGTGAATGACTAAAGGCTTTATTAACATAATGTGCTTTCCTACTTATGAATGAGTAGGTGACACAACCTAAGAGAAATATCTCCCTTGTATATCTATACTTGTGTTATCGGGTATTGAAAGGGGGAGATGGAGGACGAAGACTTACTGGTCTACTCTCTAGATCCATTAGAGGCATTGTGTAAGGATTTCTTTTTCCCCTCACAAGAGGAGGTAATGAATAAATGGTCTTCAAGAGGTGATTAAGCTCAAAGGTTGGAAGGGTAGGGAGTATTTGACATCCCTAAAGCCAACAAAGCCCCACAAGAGGACTCTTATCCAGGAATAGAAGTGGATCCAAACTCCCTTATCCAAAGTTTTGGGTCTTTAGTTTGAAGTGCCAAATTGAATCAGAGCTATCACATTAGGGACAACATCATTGGAATCATTTTCAAACATGGAGCTTCCTCGCGGTGTGAAATCCCCTCAGAGTCACAAAAGCTCTCAAGCTCTAATTCTACACTAGGAAAGAGTCATGAGGAGGTAAGGTTGTCAACTCAGCAATTTTATTCTGCTTCAAAAAGATGACCAGGCATGGGCATCCCATGTTATTACCAAAACTGGTGGAAGATATATTAGCTCATCATCATGTAAGGAACCCATACCTATTCGTATGCATCCATCCTTGGAAGTCACTAGAAGCCGGGTAGAAAACAAGGAGAAGCAAAGTCAAGATTTGATGGTTTTGGAAGTTGGACTCGTAGGCAAACTAGCTCGCTTTGTTGGTTACTAGTGACCAAAGAAGTAATGAAGAGGGCTCACATAGTAAGTTTTCTCTTGGAAACCCGAATACCTGTTACTCTAATGAACTTGGTTTTCAAAAACTACCGGTAGAAGAACTAGTAAGTGGAGGATTGGGAGATAAGGATCCTCAAAAGGAAGGGCGAGTTGTGGTATAAGACCGAAAAGGAGCAACGCAAAATTACTAAAGGAAAAGATGAAATTGGTGCTTGGAGAAAACATAGTGATAAAGTAAATAGGGCATTTGTTTGGACAGCCCTTATAGGTCAATTTCATGGAAAAACCATCTCTGATAAAAACCTTCTCTGTGTGGATCACTTTCATTTTTAAAAATGGACGGGACAAGGACTTAATAGAGAAAGGCCATTGGTAACAGGATAGTGTTATGTTATCCCTAAAGAAATAGCATCCTTGTTTTGATCCTTTCAAGGAATCCACTATAGTAGTCCCAATTTGGGTCGAACTCCCATATCTCCCCTTAGAAAAAAGGGTTTTTGAGGGCTATTGGGAATAGAATGGACAAGCTACTAGACATTGATGAGAAACACTTAACAAGGAAACAACCTATGTCACCAAGATATGTGTGGAGTTAAACCTAAGTGATGACCTCCCTGATGCCATGGGCACAGAGGTTGGAAGATGGACATATTGCCAACAAATAGATTATGTACAAATCCACTTCAGGTGGACCATATGTAGGCAATATGGGCACCTAAAAGGAAAATGCCCTTAAAAGGATGTTGATGATGGGGATCTAGCAAAGGAGGTTAGGGAGGAGCCCAGATTTTTTAAGAAAAAGGAATGTTGAAGTCTTGTGTAATCCAATTTCGCTAAAAGAGAAGGAGAAGGTAGACAAAGAGGAAGGTGATGAGAATACCTCACGGTCCATAGCAGAATGAACCATCGAAAACTTAAATCATATATATCAGAGAAAAGAAAGCTTTTTCAAAAATCATGAAGATTTTAACTTAGAACAAGAAATGAAGATGGTCATAAGCGAGAGAAGCAAGTAAACTCCTAAGAAACTAGAGAAGGAATCCTTTGTTGACAAGATTCTCTTAAAGAAGAAAGATAAAAAAAAAAGTCCTATTCCAAAGAAACAAAGTGAAAGGAACTACCAAGAGGGAACTGGGGGGAGGAATCAGGATCAAAGCCCAATTTAGAGATCACTGGCACACAAAGATGTGAGATCATAAAAGACGAAGGAGTGGAAGTGAAAGTCTCTATTATTAAAAGATTTAAATTCCAAGAGTCTGAAAAAGGAGGATCCTCATCTCTAAAACTAGTAGACACACCTTCTCCTATACCTCGAATGAGGAATATGTCTCGAAAATGAAGAAAAGATACCACCTTAGGTATGCAACAAGGATTATAGATGGAGGACAAGATGTGATTGAAGGAGGAATGGATACTACACCAACACAATCCACTTCCCACTCTGGACACGGTAGAGGGTCTTCTTTGAGCTTAGCACAGTTGATGGCAGAGAAGGAGATACAAGAAGGAAAGCAGAACACATTTTCAAGGCCCTTAAAGCAGGGAAGGCCTTTGTAAGAGGTAAGAAATGATTTTTCTTTCCCTAAATATTCTTGGGTGTGGATCTCCCACAAAAAAGGATCCATTAGGTGGGTAGTAGATAAATATAAGCTAGATATTTCATGTTGCAATAAACAATGATAAGAGAAAAAGAAGCCAGTAGGACCTTGAGCCAAAATTTTTAAGGATGGAATTTTGAAATTCTAGGTGTTATAGGGAGATCAGGGGGGCTTGTAATAGGCTAGAAGAACGTTGTTGAAACTTGAGAATACATAGACTTCCTTTTTGAATTTTGTTATTTCCATAATATCATTTTCCAAAGAAATACGGAGAAGTTTCACAATTTTAACATAAATGGTCCTTACCACCAAAGAAAGGAGTATTGGGAAAGCATCCTAAATGAAGCTATTTTCCAAAGTAATGACCTATACATGGGGGAGATATGAACTTTGTCAAAAAAAGAGATATGAACTTTGTAATAAAAAGAGAAGAAATATGGGCGAAAGAAGGCAGAGACGACCCATTGGAAAGCTTCTTCTCTCAAAAACTAGAGGAGAAAGGTCTAGCAAATGTAGATCAAGTTGAGGTAGTTCCTACCTAGAGGAATAATAAGAAAGGAGTGGGAGGATTAGACAAAAAGGTGGACAGGATTTTGGCATCTAAAAATCTAATAGAGGAAAAGGGAGAGTTAGAGCATGGACAAGAATAGGAGGTTCCTCTGACCATAGACCTATACTGTTTTAGATTGCCAAGGCAAGAAGAAACCCAACCCCATATAAGATCAACCCCTTTTTGCTCACCTATGATGAATATAGGGAAAAGGTAACACATGAGTGGAAGCACTTTGATGATGAAGGAGATTCGGCAATGAAACAATTCCAAGATAATATGGTGAACATAAAGAGAATGACCCGAATCTAGACCAAAAAAAGCTGGAAGAATCACAGGAGGCCCTAGAAGAAGTGGAACAAAAGCTGGAGAAGATCTACACAAACAATAACAAGGCAATTTTCGCGGAAGAGGAGCAAGGAGAGGTAAAAGATTTGGAGGAACAAAAGAGGAATACTTTGAAATGGGAAGAGAAGAGGAGGCAAAAAAACAGGGCGGTGTGGCTTAAACATGTGGATGAAAACACAAGGTTCTTCCATAACTATGCCAATATGAAGAAAAATCAAAACACAATATGGGAACTTAAGAAAGCTAATGGTGAAATCGTGTCTTCCTTCAAGGATATTGTTGAGGATGGTCAGACATTTTGAAGAGTTACATAAGGAAACCCCTAGGGAAAACATTGTTGAGGTTGTAGTCATCTCCTCTTTCCTTCCAAGATTTGTCAATGAAGATCAAAACGATAGTCTAATGGAGGAAGTCTCCAAGAAAGAACTCAAAATGGTTGTACATTCTTTTCAAAGCGATAAGAGTCGAGGCCCAGATGGTTGGCCAATTGACTTCTTCATTGGTTTTTATGAGTTCACAAAATTTGATTTGTTGAGAGTGGTTGAAGAATCAAGGAAGAATGGTGTTGTTCTTGAGGCATTTAAGGCTACTTTCTTTGCAAGCATTCCTAAAAGGGACTCTTCAAATCCTTTGAACACTTTAGACCTATTCCTCTCTGCCATACAATCTACAAGATCATAGCAAAAGTGATAGCAATGCGCCTTGAGCCTATCTTTTTAGAAGCAATCTCTAGAGAGCAATTTGGATTTTTAAGTGAGAGACAAATGCATGATGTTTTTGGAATAGCTCAAAAATCCATGCATACCATCAAGACAAAGAAAACTCTAGCCTTCATCATCAAATTGGACCACTCCAAGGCCTATAATAGGGTAAGCAAATTTTACTTAAGACTTGTGCTTATTCATGTTGGTTTCAAGCACCTTTTATCAATTGGATAGATGCATGCCTTTCTTCGGTGCCTTTTGCTGTGCTAATAAATGGCTCTGCTTCAAAGTTCTTCAACTCCTCAAAAGCGTTGAGACAAGGTTGCCCATTGTCTCCAATCTTATTTTTCTCGATGTAAGAAGGGTCCAATAGGTATATAGCACATCTAAAAGGAACATGTGGTTTAAAGGGAATTCAAATCACCAGGGACTTAGCACTAACACACCTCCTCTTTGTTGATGATGTAATCTTATTTGGCAATGGAACTACCAATGATGCAAAATCATATGATCAAGCACTCATTTTATTTGGAATTGCAACAAGAATGATGATTAATATTCAAAATCTTCCATCTTGATTCTCCTTTAACCAAGTAGACCCTTGGCATGAGCGGGCCATTAGTACAGTGCTGCCGCCCTCTAAAATATTTCCTCTAGATAAAGGCATTAATTACCTAGGTTTTGATTTGGAACCAAAAGGCTGTTAAGTTAAAGACTAGAAGTGGTTATCCCAAAGGATCAAATCTAGAGTCAAGACTTGGCATAATAGGTGGTTGTCCCTTGGAGGCAGACTAACATTGATCAAATCTGTTCTTGAAGCAATTCCAATGTACTAGATTTCAATGGCAGTCATCCCCAAATTTAAATGGAATCAAGAAGATGTGTTTCAAATTTCTATGGGAAGAGAAGAAAGAAAAAGGGATTCCTCTAATTCAATGGGAGAGCCTAACTAACCTAAGTCTTGAGCTGGAAGGGGCCTCAAAAACATATCTGTTTGGCAAGGCATTGGCAGCAAAGAACCTTTGGAGGCTAATATCATAAAAGGGTTAGGGCAGCAGGTTATGCTGAAGAAATACATAGAACACATTCAACTGAAGCTTGGACTAGGGACCCTATGGATACATACTCCAATGGCTCTATTTTCTTGATGGCCTTGGTCAACTCCTTCCCCTTAGTGGGAAGTTTCCTGGGTTGGAGGATAGGAAATGGGAAGAAAGTAATATTGGGCCTTGACTCAAGGATAGGGAGAGGCTAACTAAACCTAAGTCTTGAGCTGGATGGGGCCTCAAAAACATATATGTTTGGCAAGGCATTGGCCACAAAGAACCTTTGGAGGCTAGTATCATCAAAGGGTTATGGCCGCAGGTTATGCTGAAGAAATACATAGAACACAATCAATTGAAGCTTGGATTAGGTACCCTATGAATATACACTCCAATGGCTCTATTCTCTTGAAGGCCTTGGTCAACTCCTTGCCCTTGGTGGGAAGTTTCCTGGGTTAGAGGATAGGAAATGGGAAGAAAGTAAAATTGGGCCATGACCCATGGATAGGAAAGGATGTATAAAAAAATTCAGAAGACCTCAGAAGACTCCTTGCTCAGATAGGATGCTCCACTCTAGCAGATGTCTATCACCCAGATGGAGGAAATATGTGGACCTCAAGTTGGAAATGCAGATCCTGAACTAGAAGGAAGACAGGCTGATGAATGGAATAGATTTAGACAGGCATTGGTAAAGGATTCCTTTAATTTAAGAGATGAAGAGGTTGAAGTGGTGTGGACAGTTAATCCCTCTGGTGGGTACTACACTACAAAATTGGGCTACTCTAGCTTATCCACAAGTAGAAGACGAGGAGTCAAAATGGTGGTGGCCAAGGAAATGGAAATTAAAATCCCCACTTTTAATAATAAGGACTTTTTTGTGGCTTGCCATTACAAATAATTGAACAAAATTCTAACCTGGGATAACTCACAGAGAAGATCCTGGATGTGCCACAGTATATGTTAATTGTGCAAAGAAAATGGGGAAAGTCTAACCCACTTGTTCATTGAATGGCACTTTTCCAAATCAGTATGGGACTCTGTGAACTCTATAACAGGAGGAAACTTGGAAAAGGGAATTGGACGGGGAAATTTTGAGAATGCATTGGAAAAGTGGGTAGATTATAGAGAAGTGAGTGAACATCCAGCCCCTCCTGCAGTGGTTCTGTAGTCACTTTGGATGAGCAGAAACAAGGCAGTGTTCCAATATATAGCCCCATCCTCCACATAAGTGCTACACATGATCAAATATGTCAATGATGGCTTGCCAAAGACTAAGATCAAGAAGAAACAGAGGCATATTGCAGAGGTTGTCAAGGACAAAACCTGCCCTTGGGGATTTTTTGATGGGGCCTCAAAGGGTAACCAGGCTTATGTGGAGCAGGAGGATGCCTTTACTTTTCTGAAACTCAATGGATATCCTTTCTTTGTGGATCGGGTAATGGCACCAACAACTGGTCAGAATTCAGAGCTGCCTTCATGCTGCTGGCACTAGCAAAGGAGAAGAATGTCGAAGAGATCCAGGTCTTTGGGGATTCCAAATTAGTGTTGTAATGGATAAGTAGGGGCTTCACAAATCAAAATCTCCTCCTCAAGGATGCTATCCACAGAATCACTGAACTTGTGACCTCTTTCACATTATGTTCCTTCACACATGCTTACAGGGAGAACAAGTCTATGTCTAATGACATAGAAAAAAGGGCTGTTGATTCTCAGGCAGGACTCTTGGTCTTGACAGAATCCCAAGGAGATGAGGTCTTCTCTCTCCCCCACAGGCAGAGTCACATCTAAGTTGTGTCTTTTCTGTATCTCCCGGGTTGGGAATCTCATAAATGCTTATGTGTCAGAATAGTTTTCGAAATGATGTTTTTGAGGCAGATTGCCATGATACTAATGGGTAAATGCCCAAGCTATTATCAGACACTTTTATAGTCTTTCCTAGGAAGCAGAGTTTTCTGAATGCTTCAGTCAAAGTCAACTCAAGACTATTACAAAATGTATCACCTGTTTCTGATTGAAATAAAAAATGGTACGAATTTTTTCTGAGGAAAAAAAATATAGTTGTTTTATCAAAACGTTTTCTTTTGAGAACATCTCCATATTTATTGTTGGGAACGGAATGATGTTTTTCTTGACTTTTTCCCTCAAGTTTTGAGTAGGATGTATGACCATATGAAATCGGGAGGGCAGTAATGGTTATTTCATTGTATCTGTCTTGTAATTTGAGGATGTGCATGAAATCATTGTATAAATTTTTTTAGACCTCATCCATATGTCCTTACTGATATTATGCTTTTGATAGGCACCCAAGTATTCATCCATGGGTTACTACCAGGTACTTTTAATCTTCTGAACAAGTGTATGACTCAACGTAATTCCATCCATGTTCATATTAGCTCTAGCACATGATATCTCCTCCAATGCTAAGAAATTATTGTTTAATTCTCCTACACGAAGAGAGTGGAATCAATACAACAATTGTCAATTAGAGTTAGCTCCTCACTTCACTTACCGGGCTAGAATTTGTTGCACTCCCTATATGACCAAGGCAAGTAACCGTTGTCTCCAAGAAATCCTAAAGCATAGATCCCAGACATAGATCTATCCTGCCATAGTGATATAATATATGACAAGATAGATACCATTTTCTACTAACTATGTTGGTTCATGTGACTAGCATGAACCCCACTATCACCATCCATGTCCACAATGCATTTTAGACATAATTTACCACCATAGGGTCATCTTCATGTATTCTAATATCAAGCATGCATAGGTAACATTGCTATATCCTGCATTAGTGCATAAAGAAAATTACTACATTATAGCAATATATTAGGTCAGATCAAATGCAAGTTCATCCCAGCGCCAGAAATGTTCCAACTTCCCAATTGCAAGAGCAATACTAATAAATTCAAATGTGGAACATAGATTCTGCTAAAGAATACAAATAGTATTTAGATTCTATACATTACTAAAGATAGAGCACATAGTACACAGCATTCATGATTTAAATTTCCCCAAAAAATCAGAAGGATTATCATACAACAGCCGCATCCAATCCTTTCAATTAAGCAACAAGGTAGGTTTGATCTAGTGTTGAGATAGCAATTTGTGAATGAGCCGTTATTTCTTTGATTTCCGCCAAGGTCAAAACATTTAAGAGAGAATACTACACACACCCCAGCATCATGGACAGATGTATCCGGTTCATGAACTAGGATCTCAGTAACTTCAATGGATGTAAACCGTTGAGGATCTCCACTTTTAAGCATGTGGTTTATGAAAACAGTGTTTGACAGATGCAGTGGCCTACGAAACTGTGGCATTTATCCCACTTTAATGGACATGGGGCAGAAAAATGAAGGGACGGGAAAAATCAAACTGTACATGACCAAACATAGAAATTAGAACTCAAAATGTAACAATAGAAACAGATACTGATTTCATTAAAAATCTGCTGAGGCATTTATGCAAACAGCCAGCAATCAGAAAATGCTATGCTTTCTCCTTTCCACTATCTTCAATGTGAAATATGCACATTTAGATTTCCAGATATATTGGAAAAAGAAACTCTACAGACAATGAAAAACGTTCATACATGCAGACATACATATATAGCCTGGTGTACTCTGTTAGGGTTCCATCTCATTGTTTTGTCCTCGTAGATAGAGATATGCATATATTGGAAAAGAAACCCAAAAGGTTGTGAAGGAAAGCCAACAACTGTGACACAAAAATTAGTAGTTCCCTACTACTACGCCAAACAGTTAAATAAAGAAACATGCGCGTGCACTCAGTTAAGTAGCTGAGTGGGATGTGGCTTAGCTACCTAATCATTTAGACCTTACTATGCAAATGTATGAGGGGATTGTGAAATAAAGGATTTTTTTATTTATTTTGATCTGCAAAGTTAGGCAGCCACATTCTGATCATGGCTTAGTAGATCTGCACCGGCTGCTTACACATTTTCAATCAACACAGTGGTGACCCGGATCACTCTCCAAATCAACACCCACCCACCCAACCTCGGAGAAGAAAAAAACAAGAAGGATCCAATAAAATTGCTCTAAAGAATGATCCAAATTACTAAGACCTTTATCAAGTTAGGGTGGATGTGTCTGATGTTGAGAACAATGTCTTAATTATCAAGTTACCTCGCCCTAACCAGTTCCCTTATTTAAAGGTGAATGTGTGATTACGGCAGGGAACACCTACGAAACAACCATCTAGAATCCGAACAATCAAGAGTCAAAACATGATAAGGTTTGCCCGATACATCATAGTGGCCAAACTAAACATGAAAAGCTTTAAAGCAGAAACATGACTCGAGAGCATTTGATTGTAACATCAGGGAGTCCCTTCAGCTCCTCCGTATAACTTCGGTAAGACAGAACAAGCAGGGCTTTTTCTAATGATTCCCATTGCTTTTAACCAAACTCGGAACACTATTTTTATCTATGCTTGAACATGCAATACTAGCAGATCTCGATGATTAGTAAGCATAATAACAAGCATATCAATGGCGGGTAAAACCCAGTGAGCTAAATTCTGGAAGGCACGTTGTGCTCCATACCTAAAAGTCCATCTAATAAGATGCTACCAATAATTAAAATGCAAAAACTCCTTCCGATTTATTCAATATAAGTAACTACAATGACCAATGCTTTATACCCAATTATTCAGCAAACGTCCACATCAAAACAAATGAGCATGCTTGATCCAGGATTTGAAACTGACCTTCATAGCTGGACAGCGATAAATCATGGATGTCAAAGTGAAACTTTGAGAGGCAGTTCTCCTGGGGATGAGTAGAATGAATGTAGTTCTGCAATCTTGCCAAGAAAACCCTTGTTTCCATGCGAGTTTGAGAATTTTCCAGTTTCTCCAGAATCCCCTTTAAGGCATTGTAGGCCGAATCCCCTGACTGCTTGCACTCCTCCAAGAATGCTTCAACCTCAGTCTCTCCATTGGAAGAACCCATTGATTCCAATCTTTCCTTCCTCTCTGCTCTTCCTTTGTCTCACACCGCACGCAGACAAGCAGATGGTACTGCCGATGAGAAGATGATGCAAACTCTCTACTCCCAGTAGAGACGAACAGTTTATAACGAGGCAAATGGCCTAGAATGACAGAAATAACAAGGTGGGTCTATGTGAATAACTACTTCGTGTGAATATTACAGGATTAATTAATCGATGTTAACAAGTCAATACAGCATTACTTAGAAGATCCTTCTAATCCTTTGTAAACTCATGTCCATTTAGTGGGCGGCAAGGCAGGGCTCCATCTAACAAGTTTTCTGGCACTTTGCCACCTCTAATCGTAAGACGAGTGTTGAACGTAACATCGGAAAATTTATAGGCCATGCATCCACAAAAATTGTTTAGTTGTGGTATGTGATGGGATGTGATCCATCTGTTTGTCTCTTTTAGCCCAAAAAAAATATGCAATAATCAGTGTTGATACAGGGTCGTTTTCACATCTCTATTGACTATTGGTTTCAGCTATTGTTATGTAGGTTTGTATTTGTTTAATAAGTTGTTGTGAATGTTTGACTAAGTTGTGTCTTTGTTTTATAAGATAACTTGTTATGAATGTTTTACCAAGTTATAGTCAAGTTATTTGTTGTAAAAAAAAATAACTTGTTGGGATGGTTGAATTAAATTATTTTTTTATTATAAGTTATATATATATAAGTGAATTAATTCATATATAAATTTGAAATTTTTTAAGTTTGTTAAAAATATATTTTTTATTTTTTTTATTATAAGTTATATAAAAAGTAAATTAATTCATAGATAAATTTGAAATTTTTTAAGTTTGTTAAAAATATTTTTTTATTTTTTTATTATAAGTTATATAAAAATAAATTAATTCATAGATAAATTTGAAATTTTTTAAGTTTGTTAAAAACATATTTTTATTTTTTTATTATAAGTTATATAAAAGTAAATTAATTCATAGATAAATTTGAAATTTTTTAAGTTTGTTAAAAATATATTTTTAACAAAACTTAAAAAATTTCAATGAGAGAAATTTGAAAAAGTATAAGTATATTTATTTATTAATTTACATTATTTATATATTAAATAATAATTTTATAATATATAATATTTTTATTAATAATAGTTATGTGGGTTAGTTAGAGTGTCGATAAGTGTTATAGTTATAATGCAAAAGGTTTTTGGGTCAATTCTCAAGCCAATTAAATTGTTAATATTGTTGGTAGGACGTTTTCATTATATATATATATATATATATATATATATATATATATATATATATATATATATATATATATATATATATATATATATATATAATAATTTAATTAAATATTAAATTAATATATAAAAATTATTTGTTAGTTAGACAGAAGATTTCTTTTATTTATTGTTTTGATTTAATTTATAAAATTGTATATATTATATTTTTTTTAGGTTTATTGGGTTAGATAGAATGGTTGAGTGTTGTGAATTACAAGTAGGAGGTCACAAAGTCAAGAAGTAGTGGATTTATGCGGAATACCATCCTCAAAATGAGAAAAAGTACCTAAAGAATTTCTCCATAATGTATATTCCATTAAAAAAACACTATAGTTATTTTTACATTTGAATTTACTATTTTAAAAAAAATATATATATATATATATATATATACTTAATATTTAATTATTTAATTATTTTAATTATATTTTTTAAAAATTGACTTTTTTGGGGTTTTTAAATATCATCTTCACCCTTTTTAAAATTTAATGTTAAATTTAGCATTGAAACTATTTAATGGTTTTGTATTTGGTACTAGTATTATTTATTTAGGTTATCACGTGGCATAATTATTAACATGTGTTGTGGGTTTCACCCAAATGAGGTGTTCAAGAGGCAACAAGCATTTCTTGTACCACCACGCTTCATCATTCATGGCCACCATATGGCAATGGCTAGTGTTTAGGACAAGAAGCTCACGTAAAAGGGATGGAGCATACAACCCAACAATATACCATTCACTACATTCGCCTAGAGAGTGATAAACAAGCTAAAGACTCACCTAGAGTTTTTGGAATACACCTAGGAGTTGACATATCCATGCTCTGCAATGAAGAAGCATGTATGCATGAGGAGGTTGATACTCTAAGAATGATGACTAGAAGGCTTATTCTATTGATGTTCATTCTCGTGATTGAACACCCTAGCCATAAAATGGCCTCCCCGGTTGCCTCCAAGCTACACAGTAGACAAGAAGATATGAAGGAGGAGAAGTAGGGGGAAATTGAGCATTTGAAATTAGGAAGCATGGAGTATCATTTTCCCATATTGATATATAAAATTGATTGGATCCAAGACAGGGAGGGAGATTTGAGGGGGTGGGCTCCCTGCCGAGATGAAGAGGCCAACCCAACAATGGACATTAAAAGATGTTCTTCTAGCTCATAGAGGTCCTCCCCTAGTTCGTACACCATAACAAAAGCCAAGAGGGTGTCAAACCAAGCCCAAGAAAGGCACAAAATATTGCAAGGGGTTTTGATGGTAGGTACACAACTACCATTGTCCAATGACTACACAAGCTAAAAGAAAAATTTTAGGAAAGAAGAGAAGTCATTGAAAGCTCCAAAAGTGATGAGGAGTTCGCAAACATTGTCCCAAATTCAAGCTTCTCTAGAAGCAAGAATACTAGATATTCCTTAACTTTTGATTTATATTAGCACACAAAAGAGCTCATTGCATGCCATTTGGACTCCGTGGAGGAAAACAACAACCCAACCCTGTAAGCAAGAAGGGAATTCGTTGAATGATAAATATAATTTTTTGCTACAATCCCTTCGAGGCTTAGACATAGCTTCAAAGAGTGGGTAGAAGAAGAGGGAGAATATTAACCACCAAGGTAGGCCTACAACACCCCATCTCCTTAGATGAAGGTGCAAACTACCCGGTAGAGGCCCGGATCTAATTTCCCTTGTGTCCTTATATCTTCCATGTTTTTCTATAGATCTCTTTGAGGTCATTCGATAAGTTTCACTCAAATTGAGTATTTTTTGTATATGATAGTTGTTAAAGGCCATAGGTTGAGACATAACATACTATGTTTGCTTAGCTTTTATTTTTGTTTTAATGCCCAAAGGCCTGATAACATACAAATAGTCCTAAATTTTGTTTTGGAAAATGCTCAAGCTTGGATCTTTACAGGCCATAGAAAGTGTTTCAGGTCAAGACACCTCACCTAGAACCCTTTGTGAAGTATGTAGTCAATTTTTTTTCCACTTGTAATATAAAGGAAACAAGTAATCTAAACATGTTATGAATTGTCCCTTTTTTGGCAACATATAATAACGAGATAGGAAACCCACATTTTTTTTCTTGAAATATGGCATCAATCACATTGAATTGATAGAATCACATATATCTAATGTTAATATTGCTCAATCCAATTGCAGTAAGGATATTCAAGGGTCTTGAATCCATTTTTACACTAAAACAACAATTTCATTAATTTAAAATTACGATTTCGACAAAAATTAACTAAACAAATTTCAAAACTAACAAACCAATTTAAAACATGAAATATTTACCATTCTTCTCAAAAAAAATCTTAAAAAATTATCATAAACTTACAAATCACACTTTCAATAACTATTTATATAAAACATATTTAAATAATATAAACCAAAAATAATAATAATAAAATATTTACCATTCTTCTAATGAAAACTCTACACTTACTCTTTTTTTTAATAAAAAATGTCATAAATTTGCAAATCTTACTAATACTTGTACCAATCAACTACCCCTAACTCCGATATTTATTTATATACACTCTGTCTTAGGGAAAGGATAAGGGCTCTCCAGTTTACTAATTCCTTCTTCACTACTCACAAATGGAATATAGAACTTAGTCAACCTATAGGAACAACCAGACAACAACAACTGTAGGTAGGTCAAGAACTAGGGACAGATTGATATTCTTTCTCTTAAAAACAACACAGCAGCTAGCGTAATAAGATCCTAGCTAGGAACAGAAGTTTCTTATTTTTCTTAAAAACACAAATGACTCGAGTTGTGTTTTGAGGGACATTGTTCTTAGGAAAGTTTATGATTCCTTAATGTAGTTACTAATGAGTTGCTTTCTTCCTTCTCTAGTTCTATGTTCCTTATCTAAGGTATAGATTGCTAATGAGTCAAGAACTTTTTATATTAAACATTTCAATACTGACCAACCAAAAATAATCAAAAACTTAAAATATTTGCCATTCTTCTTTAAACATTTCAAAACTGACCAACCAAAAATAATCAAAAACTTAAAATATTTACCATTCTTCTTTTAAAAAAAAACATAGACTTAGTTTTTGAAAAAGGTGTTATAGATGTGCAAATCACATTTTCAACAACTATTTATATAATCTTCTATCACATGTTAATGATTTTGTATTTGATGGTAGTATTATTTAATGGTTTTGTAGACTTTTTGCTATGGAATGTATTTTTCCTTTAGTGTGTTGACATTGCGTTAAGGTTTGAGTTATTCCAAACTTTAATTAAAACAGGTATGATTAATATATTGTAGAAATAACGTTTTATTTATATAACGTGTTTTGTGTGGTATACTTGTTAATATGTAAGGTGGATTTGTATATTTGATTATTTTTTATCATACAAAATAATTTTTTTAGAAGCTATCCAATCTATATATTAAGATGTATTGGCAAAAATTACAAAGGTTTTGTTATTGGCTTGTCACTTGGGAAACTAGATCAGCAACAAAATAATGTATTTTTATAGGCTTGAAACTTATAATTGTTCAAAAAATATATTGTTTATCTTAATTATGACCTGTTTGATATCTAACAAAGTTTTAATCGGTTGTCTGTTATTGATGTATGACCAAAAAACCTCTAAAAAACAATACATGGGAAAATTAATCAGGAGAAGGAGGGACATTGTCCCCAGGCACCTTTGGTTAGTTGTCGGTGGGTTCCCCAAAGTTGACGCCTACAATGCTTTCGACTAAGATGTTGATTTTCCTATCCAACGCCTTGAGTTGAAGCTTAATGTACTCTAGCTTGATCGAGAAGGCATTGTAAACGCCCCGCTTTTCGATCATGGCCCTTCCCAGAAGCATCTTTATGTGCCAGTATAAGTCCATAGTATTGTAATATTTGGCTTTTCTCGCCTTGGAGGATCCAACATCCAGAATCCACGCCACCATTTCATCGTCCACCTCATTGTCCTAAACGCTTATCCTCGTTTGGTGGACTTCCTCTTCCCAAGAATCCAGGGTTGCTCGTGTTTCTGGTGGATTCTGGGCCATGTAGTTCTCAGTTGTTGAGATGGCATCATGTTGGGTGCGAGGGAGAGGAAGGTTTGGATGCTCTTGTCATTTTATACTCGTGCAACACCCCTAAACCATTATAATTACCCATAAGCCTATGATTGCGCAGAGACCAAGAATGAAGTAACCCTCTCTTTGTTATCACCCCCCTATGCTCTGATTGCGCCTATCTATGCTTCTAATTCCAGCTTGGCATTGATAGCCAACTATGTATGTCCTAACAAGAATAGCCACCAAGAATTCAAAATTCTGCAGTGATGTTACGATTATAGGGTCAAGACCTTCTCCAACTGTCATAATGGTGTGCGTACTATGGGGATTATATTGAATTGAATACCCGAGCATCTGTCCTTATTGTTCATTTAACGCCCACTATTGAGAAGTGTGATGGAGTGTCGTCATTTCTAATTGTGCTCTGGTATGATCCAAGCTCCCACTATAACAATCAACCCTATTGTTTGTGCCTGAATCCTTGCACTTCTTCTCCCACGAATTTCTCTTCATGTCCATCGCTATCAGAGTTAATGCTTTTACGTCGTCGGAGTAATAACCCCCATCAACTGTTTAATTTCTTACATGAGGTGATGGTGAGGTGTGTCCTGGAGTCGTGTGCCCTTCCATGTAGTTGCTAACTGCTCTAAGTGTGGCATAAAGCTAATGATAGACACCCGAATCGAAAATGACATAATATATATTAATAAACATTATGAGTTTGCAAATTATATTTATAATAGTTCAACAAGTTAATTTGAATGATTGTATATTGTAAATTATAAGCTAGAAATCCCTTGGATGGGGTGCCACGTCGCAAACCGGAGCCACGTGGAACAACGTCGGGACGTAGTATTAATGCATCCACCAACGACCATCCACTTAGTCATTAACCGAGTGTGAATCTGCGTAGCCATACCCAGGCGATGAGCCCCTTCGCGCAAGTGAACGATACAGGGCACCAACGCACTCAACAGCAAGCCTTAATGGCTACGGCGGTCACGGTTGCCCTCCTCCTTATCACCCGAATTGATAGAATAGAGCGACATTCGCCCATCGTAGCATTGAATGCAGAGTCCATTCCACCGGAGCAGCAGTTTGAGGTCCCGTTGAAGCTTTGGAGTAGAGCATTCCATTCACAAGGAACCCTGGTCATCTCCAGGGTCTCCACCATGCCCAGAGCAAGAGGTAAACCGCGCAGGGGTGCCGCTTGGTACACAGCCGAATCTCGACGCCAGAGACAGAAGAAATTTGAGCAGGCGTTGGCCATGGCGTCCATTTGAAGGCGTAAGAAACCACGAACGCCTCCAATGGCGTACGTGGAAGAGATTACCTTGGAGGACGCCATGCAGAGCTATCCCAAGCTCCCTCTGTTCACAGTCCCGGACAATTGGAATCCACCCACAGATTTCGGCTCAGACGACGAGCCTTCGCTTGCGAGCAATCCGCTTGGTCCCAGAGCCAACAACCCAGAGGAGCATTTCACCACTTGTTATGTAGAAGAAGAGACCACGTCCCGCACCTAGGGAAACAGAGACTCACCACCTGGTGCACCTATGGAGGCAGCGACCCAGTTTTCCAACCAACCGGCACATGTAAGTGAGGGCGCAACAGGGCCCATTCCCCCAGCCTCCGTCGACAGCCACTGGCAGGACCAACAACTCTTCACCGACTCAGGGTACCTCACTCTCATCTTCTATCTGAGGAGTCTATTGGACGACCAGGTCTTTCGCCTTGCCTGAATTGATCAACAACTCGACATGCTGTTCACGGCTCACTCCAGAACTCTTCCAAAACGGTAATGCCCAACGTGCGCGCAGGCCTACGCGCTTCCAATAGGTTGGCGAAAGCACGGGGACGAGGGCGAGCACACAGGCTAAAAGGTTCAATGATGTTCTTGGTTAGAAATTTTCTTTTTTTGTTTCTGAACTAGGCTTTGGCCCAGTTAGATCTTAGTTATTTTGTAACTAGTTTATGGCATACAGTTTAAACTTAATGGGTGGCAGTCTTGGTTTCCTTCGGGCAAGACGAAACTCTGTTAATTTTGTTCACTGGGAAACACATGGCACAAGATGCCCAGCTGTCTCGGTTTCCTGTTTAGGCAAGACAGCTGGCATCGCAAACAGTCATTGTAACTTAATAATGATAATATAACAGGTCCTATCTTTTTTACTTAAAAAAAAATAATTATAAACTAGAAGTCTTTGAAGTCAAATCCTCAAATTAAATATCTATATGAATATTGTAAACCTTACTTTATATCCTTTTCCAATTATGTTGCCAAAATTACATCCGATCACTTTACCTTATATACCATTTACCATTTTCGAAAATAAAGGAAAGTTTATAATCAATTTCCACAAAATATATATTTAAAAGAAATCACATTTATAAGAATATATTTAAAAGAAATCACGTTTATAATAATAGTATTTATATACTCTTTTATCACATGGTATATACATACACATATGGTGATATTTTTTTGGTCGCATAGAATATACATATTATATAGTTATAATCTTTTTTGTCACATGACATATACATACTAATATATGGTGATAATATTTTGCAACATGGCACATATATTATAATATATGGTGTGGATTTGTTAATTGCCCCGAAATCGACCTCTCAATTTCATGGAATCTTCTCCCGCATTCAATGTGCTATACCCACTCCATTGACTTTGTATGATGTTTTATTTAGTGGTGCTTTTGACCCTACATTGAAAGTTTCCCTTACCCCTTTGATGAGCATTCTACATCAATGTCACAACTTTAATAATAACATGAAATGTTAGATGTGAAAAAATTACTTAAAGGAATATATAAAATAAAATAGTAAAAAGGTACACTCTAAGTAATGAGTTGGATCGAATCCTTGGGGTAAAAGTGGAAGTGATGAGTAATTTGTAATGATCGCAGTGCATGAGTGAGGGTGAAACTTTAAAAAGGCAATATATGGAGTGGGGTTAACAAACTAAGATGTGAAATGTACCCACGGAGAGGGAAAAGGGTAGTACGAGAAAATTAAAAGTAATGGACAATGGGTGTGAGGTATTAAAAAGAGAGCGGGGATTACGGTTTTTAGAATGTGTACACCCATCACCTTTTTGCAACCAAACAATTGGTTACTAAATTCTTCCCAAAGCATTGAATTTATCAATTAGATATTAAAATGTGTGAAAATAATATATTAAAATATGTGAAAGTACAATAGATTTTACTTTAATTAGATATTAATTAGATATTAAAATGTGTGAAAGTATAGTATATTTTACTTTAGTAAAGCAAAAGAAAAAGAGACCGTAGGGATCATGGTTTTAAGAATGATGTTGTCTAGTTATTTTACGAAATGGTTTTTTTCACCAAAATCTGACGATATAAATTTACACAAATTATTATTTTTTGTTGTTGAAAATTCATTTATGACTGTAGAAATGGTTTCGGCATGCTGAAAAACCCCTAAGGCACTCGGATTATACAGAAATAATCACTCAAATTTACGAATCTAACAATTTCTGACCGGATTTCAGTCAAATGTCCCCTGAAAAAATAATTGTTTCGCAGAACGTTTAGCCTACGGCTTTTAGAATGTGTATCTCCGTCATTTTTTTTCAATGAAACACAATTTGGTACTTAATTTTTCAAAGTCAAGTAAATAATAATAATAACAAATTGTTTTTGTAAATAACAATAACTTAATTTTAAAGTTATAGTCGAGTCAGACATTAAATTGGTGTATGAGACCTCTTTGTTTGTGGGACAACATACTCCCTTCACACAATGATATGAATTCTAAAGTCTACGGAGGTGTATATACCATAAGTACTCAAGTTATAAATAGACTTTTATTTACATGTTTTTTGGCAAAATATTTCAAAATTAATTAATTTAACCACTTTACTTTATAACAATCAAGTCCGAGTGGATTATAATGTATAATGAAGTATTTATATGTGAGAATGGTTGTCAATTATGTGGAATGATAAGTAAGAATTGGCTTTCATCCCTACCATATATGATATAACATGATACCCTCTAGTTGAGGCTATCAAAAAATGAACAACAAATAGGGCACTCAATTAGACTCTCATGTCAAGAAGTCTCATTAACACTGATTTGAAGACCCAACTCAATAGTTTTTCATGTTGATCCAAGTGGATATCGGTGGCCATCCACCTCTTCCAACCGGCTGAAAACAATTTTCTGACAATTTTGACAATTTACTATTTTTAGCAGTTTTAACTTCCTGGGCCATTTTGAGGGCCTAAATGAAGGTTTTTTGGGACCGAGCTTCTCATTGATAGTCAAAGGCTTGATTAAACCCCCAAAATGAATCTCCTCGATGATACCTTTCCAACGGGCTATCATACGCTTAAAACGGAGATTGTATGCAAAAGTTACGACCCCGGGAAGTTGATGTAATAACTTCCCCAAACGGGGCCCACGTGACTTTTGGCGCTTCATCTCCTAAGGTTAGGTTTTTGGATGTCTAGGGTTTTTGGCATTCCTGTTTATTGTAAAAAGGCCTTCAGAGCCTCATTGTAATCATCTTCTTGCGAATGAGCGCTGCCATCACATCTCTTCTCAAAGATAAGCCGCCACAATTCCAACAAGTTTGTTTCTGCTACATTTTACAGTTTCAGCTTATTTCCTTATTGAATAGAAAACCAGTTTTACTGTATCTCTGTTATTTTGTGTTAAGCACCTATTAATAATCTGTAGTCATTTCGTTCTGCTCATAAAATCCAGATCAGTGGTATCAGATCGGTCTGCTCCTTGTCATCTTAATGCATGTCCCCAACGAGGTCGGAGTACAAAGAGTTGGGTCTCGAGCTTGTTTCTCTTGAGGAAAAAAGCTCTCGCACACCCAAGCGAACTCTCATGGCAGGAGAAAAGAAAGATGACGAGACAAGAGATCATTTCAAACTGTTGATTGAGGAAGCCCTCATGCAACAAAGGAACAAGATGATGGATAGTTTCACGCAAATCCTTCGACGACTACCAACATGCGACGCATCTTATTCGAGCGGAGGCGCCACCCCCTTCAAGGTACAAATAAACTTCGATATTCCTATATTTGAAGGTCAGATAAACACAAATGTTGTAGACAAGTGGTTGAATCTACTAGAAGGGTATTTTTATGTCCATAACTTTTCGAATAGAGAAAAGATTACTTTTGCACTCCTCAAACTCGTTCCCCACGTCAAAGATTGGTGGGAAACTTTCTATGAGCAAAAGGAAACAAAGGAACCCTCACTATTTAAAGTCACGACCACCTGGGATTCCTTCAGGGATGTTATTAAGGAACAATACTACCTTGTCAGAAGTTATGACAACTTGTATACCAAATGGACCACACTGCGGCAAGAAAGAGACCAAGCAGTGCCAGATTTCATGAATATCTTTCATACCTTGCGCACCAAGCTGGGTATCAAAGATTCAGAGCGACATTTGGTGCTCAAGTATCGCGATGCTCTTCATAGATACATCCAAACTGGAATGGAATTTTTGGACATCTCATCCTTGGGAGCGGCCTACCGATATGCCGTCAAAATCGAGTAGAAGCTCAAACAAAAGATGCAGCAATTTGGGCCCAGGAACCCCTCACAAAAAAAGCCAGGAAAGGGTGGCCCCAACCCACAGAACAAAGGACATAGCAAAGATGGATAGTATCAAGACAACCAGTCCAAACCGCAAGCAAAGAAGGACACCGAAAAGACAAAGAAAGATACCAGGAAGTGGTGCGACTTCCATAAGAGCCATTGGCATAACATTGTTGACTGCCGCTCAAAGAAGTCACTGGTGGCTGAAGTGAAATCCTTTGAATCAGATGCGGGTTCAGACTTTGAGCCAGAACCAGAAAGGGAAAGACAAATCATTGATGCAGAAACTAGTGCCATCGTTGCTACCACCAAGCTCCATCCTGGTGAACCAAACGAGCCAGAAGAAGGAGAACACCTCTTCCATTCTTAGATGTGGGTAAAAGGAACCCCGCTGCACTTCATTGTGGATAGCGGTAGCTAGAAGAACCTCATCTCAGCAGAGGTCGTCGAGCGGCTGGCCCTGCCGACAACACCACACCCACAACCCTACACCATTAGATGGCTCCGCCAAGGAAGCGATCTTTGCGTCAACCAACAATGTCGATTATCGTACGACATCAAGCCATTCAAAGACGAGGTATTGTGTGATGTTGCTCCTATCAAAGTTTGTGATGTTCTTTTGGGCCAACCTTATTTATGGAAACATCATGTTGTATATGAGTCTAGGCCTCATAGTGTTATTATTACTTTGAACAGGAAATTGTACACGATACCCTAGGCAGTCCCACCTAGTGTTATTTCCTTGATCTCTGCTAAGAAATGCAGAAAGGTCATCTCTCAGATGGGGAAGTTTGTCTTCTTCGTGATTCGCTCTCAGAATAAGCGAAAGATCACAGCCACATCCAAGGTCTCTGCGGCCGACCTCTCCACACAACAAAACCAAGTAGATAAGGTCGTGGAAGAATACTCAGATATCTTCTCCTCACCTATCGAGGTACCTCTGCACTGCCAGGTCAAGAACCCCACCGATCTGACCCTCGACACACCACTGCCCAATGGGTCAATCTATCGTCACTCTTTGTTAAAGAATGAGGAGATCAAGCGATAGATCCAAGAACTGCTCCACAAGGGGCGCATACATCCCAGCTCATCACCTTGTGGGAGCCCAATCATGCTGGTACAGAAGAAAGATGGAACCTGGCGACTCTGCATTGATTACCGGGCTTTGAAAAAAATCACAGTCAGAAACCGGTACTCGATTCCCCGAATCAATGACCTCCTTGATCAACTCACGGGGGCCAAATACTTCAGCAAGATTGATCTAAAGTCTGGCTACCACCAGGTCTCGATAGAATAGACAGATGTATGGAAAACCGCCTTCAAGTCAAAGGAAGGTCGTTTTGAATGGTTGGTCATGCCCTTTGGTTTGACAAATGCTCCAGCCACTTTCATGAGGATGATGGACGATATCCTGTGACCATTCACCGATACTTTTGTAGTGGTGTATCTGGATGACACTCTCATTTACATCAAGACTTGGGCCGAACATTTGCATCATATTCAACAGGTTTTGCACACCTTGCGGTAACACAAGCTATATGCCAACTTGGAAAAATGCTCCTTCGGCATGGACAGGGTCCATTACCTGGGCTACATAATTGATCAGCATGGCATACATGTTGATCCAGCCAAGATCCAAGTCATCCGTGACTGGCCAGCCCCAACCACACTCACTAAGCTTCGAAGCTTATTGGGCCTTGCCAATTTCTACCGCAGGTTCGTGTTGGGATTCTCTCATATTGCATGAGCCCTTAGCCAAATAACCAGGGGTGGTGGTAAGGCAAAATTTGTGTTGGGTCGGTCCCAACAACAAGCGTTAGACGATTTGAAGCAACGCTTGTGCTCAGCCCCAATACTTTCACTACCAGACCGGCAACAGCCCTTTGAAATCAAGACAGATGCTTTCGACTATGTGGTGGGAGTCGTCCTCACTCAGCATGGCCACCCCGTGGCCTATCATAGCGAGACACTATCATATGTTGTCCGTAAGTACCCTACTTACGACAAAGAAATGTACTCCATTGTGGAAGCCTAGCACCAATCGAGACATTACATTCTTGGGAAGGAGACAATCATCCACACTGATCATAAGCCACTGCAGTTCATGTAGACATAAGGAAAATTGCAGAATGATCTCCATCAAAAGTGGTCCACATACTTGCAGCAATTCCACCTCAACATCATGTATAAAACAAGAAGCACCAATCGTGTCGTTGATCGCCTCAACAAACCACTAGTCATGGCACTCACCACGGTGCTAGACTCCTATGGCCATGAGACCTCTAGATGGCCCCGACTCTATGAGACAAACCTGCACTTCACCACCACCTACCAAATGTTGGGTGCAAACACAATTGTCGATAATTTCCATCTTCAGGATGCATTGTTGTGTCGTCTGGGCCATATCTGTGTTCCATCAAGCGAGCAAGCGAAGCTAATCTGGGAAGCCCACTACAGTCGGGTGGCAAGACACTTCGGCGTCGAAAAGACAGTGGCGATGCTACAAAAACATTTCTATTGGATGAAACTTCGACATGAGGTCAGCAAGTATATCATGTCCTGCACTGCCTGCGCTATTGCCAAACTGAACACTGAGAAACAGGGCCTGTACACCCCTCTTCCTACTCCTGATAGACCATGGGAATCCATCTCAATGGACCACATGTCAGGCCTCCCATCCACCAAGCAGGGAAATGACTGTGTTTTTGTGGTTGTTGATTGCTTTTCAAAGATGTCGATTCTAGTTGCCTGCAAGAAGAACATCATAGTAGAGGCCACTGCCAATCTCTTCTTTGAACGAGTCTGGGTACATTTTGGAACCCAACAAACCAATGCCTCAGATCAAGACAGTCGATTTCTCAGCACATTCTGGTCGAGCCTCTAGTCACTGCTGGACATCAATCTCACCAAATCCACGGCCTTCCACCCCAAGATAGATGGCCAAACCGAGGTCATCAATCGAATGATTGTGCATATTCTTCACATGTATAATTGAAAGAACCCTTGCACATGGGATGAGAGCCTTCTCTATGTCCAACATAGCTACAACCAAGCCTTTCATAGCTCAACTGACCACAACCCCTTTCAGGTGGGGTTGGGATTCCAACCATTGGGTCCCATAGATGTTGCACTTCCCCTTGCAGTCACCTCAACCGACTCATCTCCTGCTCCAACTAAAGATGACAAAGCCATCTGGTTCATTGAGCGGATTCAACATATCTGCCAACAGATTCAGGATATCCCACAGAAGTCCAATGACAAGTACAAGTAGCACCATGATCAACATCGAGTGCCGCATAAGTTTCAAGTGGGCGAAAAAGTTTGGTTGCACTTGCAGAAAGAACGCCTTACAGGACCCCATCGGAAGCTTCGCCCACTCCGTTATGGGTCGTACACCATCACCAAGGCCATGGGGGATAATGCTTTTAAGCTCAACATTCCTCCTTTCCTTGGCCCACACCCAATGTTCAATGTGGATCTCTTTCGCCCTTATTTCCCACCATTATTGGACACCTCAGACGTAGCATAACAGCTGACACCAACAGAGCTCAACCCCGACTGCATACAACATGCATCCGATGATTAGATTGTGGACACACAAATCAAGGGCACTTGACAACAAAGGATCCAACTTTATCGAGTCGTCAAAGCAGGGCAGCTCCTGCACCAAGGCAAGTGGCTCACCTGGGGCCAAATTCAACAGAAATTTCCTCATATGATGGGGGATCTCAACGCAATGGAGACCATTGCTTCCTAAGGAGGGAGGACTGATCTAGGTGGATATCGGTGGCTACCCACCTCTTCCAACTGGCTCAAAATAGTTTTCTGACAATTTTGGCAATTTACTATTTTTAACAGTTTTAACTTCCGGGGACATTTTGAGGGCCTAAATGAATGCTTTTCGGGATCAAGATTTTCAATGAATGTTGATGGCATGATTGGGCCCCCAAAATAATCTCCTCGACGATACCTTTCCAACGAGCTATCATAAGCCTAAAACGAAGATCGTATGCAAAATTTACGACCCCGGGAAGTTGATGTACTAACTTACCCAAATGGGGCCCACATGACTTTTGGCGCTTCATCTCCTAGGGTTAGGTTTTGGGATGTCTAGGGTTTTGGGAATTCCTGTTTATTGTAAAAATGCCTTCAGAGCCTCATTGTAATCATCTTCTTGTGAATGAGAGCTGTCGTCACATCTCTTCTCAGAGATAAGTCGCCACCATTACAACAAGCTTGTTTCCTATGCATTTTACAGTTTCAACTTATTTCCTTATTGAATAGAAAACTAGTTTTACTGTATCATTGTTATTTTGTGTTAAGCACCTGTTAGTAATCTATATTTATTTAGTTATGATCATAAAATCCAAATCAGTGGTATCAGAGCGGTCTGCTCCTTGTCGTCTTAATGCATGTCCCCAACGAGGTCGGAGTACAAAGAGTTGGGTCTCGAGCTTGTTTCTCTTGAGGACAAAATCTCTCGCACACCCAAGCGACCTCTCATGGCAGGGGAAAAGAAAGATGACAGGATAGGAGATCCTTTCAAACTGTTGATTGAGGAAGCCCTCACGCAACAAAGGTACGAGATGATGGATAGTTTCGCACAAATCCTTCGACGACTACCAACAGGCAACACATCTTCTTCGAGCGGAGGCGCCACCCCCTTCAAGGTACAAATAAACTTCGATATTCCTATATTTGAAGGTCAGATAGACGCAGATGTTGTAGACAAGTGGTTGAATCTACTACAAGGGTATTTTTTCTGTCCATAACTTTTCGAATAGAGAAAAGATTACTTTTGCGCTCCTCAAAATCATTCCCCACGTCAAAGATTGGTGGGAAACTTTATGTGAGCAAAAAGAAATAGAGGAACCCTCACTATTTAAAGTCACGACCACCTAGGATTCCTTCAGGGATGCTATTAAGGAACAATACTACCCTGTCAAAAGTTATGACAACTTGTATACCAAATGGACCACACTACGGGAAGAAAGAGACCAAGTAGTGCTAGATTTCACGAATATCTTTCATACATTGTGCACCAAGTTGGATATCAAATATTAGGAGCGACATCTGGTGCTCAAGTATTGAGGCGCTCTTCATAGATACATCCAGACCGAAATGGAATTTTTGGACATCTCATCCTTGGGTGCAGGCTACCGATATGTCGTCAAAATCGAGCAAAAGCTCAAACAAAAGACGCGACAATTTGGGCTTCGGAAACCCTCACAACAAAAGCCAGGAAAGGGCAGCCCCAACCCACCAAACAGAGGATAGAGAAAATATGGACAGTATCAGGACAACCAATCCAAGACGCAAGCAAAGAAGGACACTGGAAAGACAAAGAAAGATATTGGGAAGTGGTGTGACTTCCATAAGAGCCCTTGGCATAACATTGTTGACTGCCGCTCAAAGCAGTCACTGGTGGCTGAAGTGAAGTCCTTTGAATCAGATATGGGTTCAGACTCTGAGCCAGAACCATAAAGGGGAAGACGAATCATTGATGTGGAACCCAGTGCCACCGTTGCTACCACCAAGATCCAACCTAGTGAACCAGAGGAGCCAGAACAAGGAGAACGCTTCTTCCATTCACAGATGTGGGTAAAAGGCACCCCGTTGCACTTCATCATGAATAGCGGTAGGCAGATGAACCTCATCTCAGTAGAGGTTGTCAAGCGGTTGGCCCCGCCGACAACACCGCACCCACAATCCTACACCATTGGATGGCTCCGCCAAGGATGTGAACTCCACATCAGCCAATAGTGTCGACTGTCGTAGGACATCAAGCCCTTCAGAGATGAGGTATTGTGTGATGTTTCTCCTCTCAAAGTTTGTGATGTTCTTTTGGGCCAACCTTATTTATAGAAACGTCATGTTGTATATGAGTCTAGGCCTCGTAGTGTTATTATTACTTTGAAGAGGAAATTGTATAGGATACCCGAGGCAGTCCCACCTAGTGTTATTTCCTTGATCTCTGCTAAGCAATGCAGGAAGGTCATCTCTCAAACGGGGAATATTGTCTTCTTCATGATTCGCTCCCAGAATAAGTGAAAGATCACAACCACATCCAGGGTCTCTGTGGCCGACTTCTCCACACAACAGAAGCAAGTAGATAAGGTTATGGAAGAATACTCAGATATCTTCTCCTCACCTGCCGGGGTACCTCTGCATTGCCAGGTCAAGCACCCCATTGATCTGACCCCCCGGCGCACCGTTTCCCAATGGGCCAGTCTATCATCGGTCTCTGTTAGAGAATGAGGAGATCAAGAGACAGATCCAACAACTACTCCATAAGGGGCAGTTCGTCCCATCTCATCACCTTGCAGTAGCCCAATCGTGTTGGTACAAAAGAAATATGGAACCTGGCGACTCTGCATTGATTATCGGGATCTGAATAAAATCACAGTCAGAAACCAGTACCCGATTCCCTGAATCGACGACCTCCTTGATAAACTCATGGGGGCCAAATAATTTAGTAAGATTGATCCGAAGTCTGGTTACCACTAGGTCCCAATAGAACAAACAGATGTATGGAAAACCACCTTCAAGTCAAAGGAAGGCCTTTTTGAATGGTTGGTAATGCCCTTTGGTTGACAAATTCTCCAGCCACTTTCATGAGGATGATGGACAATATCCTGCGACCATTCCCCAATACTTTTGTAGTGGTGTATCTGGATGACATTCTCATTTAAGGAAAGACTTGGGCCGAACATTTGCAACATATTCAACAGGTTCTTCACACCTTGCGGCAACACAAGCTATATGCCAACTTGGAAAAATGCTCCTTCAGGATGGACATGGTCCGTTACTTAGGCTACAAAATTGATCAGCATGGTGTACATGTGGATCCAGCCAAGATCCAAGTCATCCGTGACTGGCCAGCCCCAACCACACTCACTGAGCTCCAAAGCTTCTTGGGCCTTACCAATTTCTACCGCAGGTTCGTGTTGGGATTCTCCCATATTGCATGGGCCCTCAGCCAAATAACCAAGGGTGGTGGTAAGGCAAAATTTACATGGGGCTGGTCCCAATAACAAGCGTTCGATGATTTGAAGCAACGCTTGTGCTCAACCCTAGTACTTTCACTACCAGACCTGTAGTAGCCCTTTGAGATCGAGACAGATGCTTCCGACTATGTCGTGGGCGTCGTTCTCACTCAACACGACCACCCCGTGGCCTATCATAGTGAGACACTATCAGATGCTCTCCGTAAGTACCCTACTTACGACTTTGAACTGTAATCCATTATGCAAGCCTGCCGCCAGTGGAGACATTACATTCTTGGGAAGCAGACAATCATCCACATTGATCATAAGCCACTGCAGTTCATGCAGATACAAGGAAAATTGTAGAATGATCGCCATCAAAAGTGGTCCATATACTTGCAGCAATTCCACCTCAACATCAAGTATAAAACATGAAGCACCAATGACGTCGTTGATCGCCTCAACAGACCGCCAATCACGACACTCACCACGGTGCTAGACTCCTGCGGCCATGAGACCTCTGGATGGCCCAAACTCTATGAGACAGACCCAGACTTTGCCACCACCTACCAAATGTTGGGTGCAAACATAGTTTTCAATAATTTCCATCTTCAGGATGGGTTGTTGTGTCATCTGGGCCATATATGTGTTCCATCAAGCGAGCGAGCGAAGCTAATCTGGGAATCCTACTACAGTCGGGTGGTAGGACACTTCGACGTCGAAAAGACAGTGGCAATGCTACAAAAACATTTCCGCTGACCGAAACTTCGACAAGAGGTCAGCAAGTATATCAGGTCCTGCAGTGCCAGTGCTATTGCCAAACCGACCACTAAGAAATAGGGCATGTACACCCCTCTTCCTACTACTGACAGGCCATGGGAATCCATCTCAATGGACCACATGTCAGGCCTCCCGTCCACAAAGCGAGGAAATGACTGTGTTTTTGTGGTTGTTGATCGTTTTTCTAAGATGGCGATTATGGTTTCCTGGAAGAGGAACACCACAGCAGAGGCCACTACCAAGCTCTTCTTTGAACGAGTCTAGGTATATTTTGGAATCCCACAAACCATTGTCTTATATCGGGACAGTCAATTTCTCATCACATTCTGGTCGAGCCTCTGGTCACTGCTGGACACCAAGCTCACCAAATCCACGACTTTCCACCCCCAGACAGATGGCCAGACCGAGGTCGTCAATCGAATGATTGTGCATATCCTTTGCATGTATAATTCAACGAACCCTCGCACATGGGATGAGAGCCTTCCCTATGTCCAACATAGCTACAACTGAGCCTTGCATAGCTCAACTGGCCACAACCCCTTTCAGGTGGGGTTGGGATTCCAACCATTGGGTCCCATAGATGTTGCACTTCCCCTTGCGGTCACCTCAACCGACTCATCTCCTACTCCAACTGAAGTTGACAACGCCACTTGGTTCATTAAGCGGATCCAACACATCCGCCACCGGGTTTAGGATATCCTACAAAGGTCCAATGACAAGTACAAGCAATGCCATGATCAACATCGGGTGCCACATAAGTTTCAGGTGGGTGACAAAGTTTGGTTGCACTTGCATAAATAATGCATTACAGGATCCCATCGGAAGCTTCACCAACTCCGTTATGGGTCGTACACCATCACCAAGGTCGTGGGGGATAATGATTTTGAGCTCAACATTCCTCCTTTCCTTGGCCTGCACCCAGTGTTCAATGTGGATCTCCTTCGCCCTTATTTCCCACCATTATTGGACACCTCAGACATAGCAGAGCAGTTGACACCAACAGAGCTCAACCCTGACTTCATACAATAGTAGTCCGACAATCAAATTGTGGACACACAGATCAAGGGCACTTGACAATGAAGGATCCAACTTTATCGAGTCGTCAAAGCAGGACAACTCTTGCACCAAGTAAAGTGGCTCACCCAGGGCCAAATTCAGCAAAAAATTCCTCATCTGATGGGGGAACTCAACGCAATGGAGACCATTGTTTCCTAAGGAGGGAGGATTGATCTAGGTGGATATCGGTGGCCACCCACCTCTTCCAACTGGCTCAAAACAATTTTCTGTCAATTTTGGCAATTTACTATTTTTAGCAGTTTTAACTTCCAGGCCATTTTGAGGGAATAAATGAAGGTTTTTCGGGATCAAGATTCTCAATGATAGTTGACTACATGACTAAGCCTCCAAAATGAATCTCCTTGATGATACCTTTCCAATGGGCTATCATACGCCTAAAACGAAGATCGTATGCAAAAGTTACGACCTCGGGAAGTTGATGTACTAACTTACCCAAGCGGGGCCCACATGACTTTTGGCGCTTCATCTCCTAGGGTTAGGTTTTTGGATATCTAGGGTTTTGGGCATTCCTATTTATTGTAAAAATTCCTTGAGAGCCTCATTTTAATCATCTTCTTGTGAATGAGCGCTGTCGTCACATCTCTTCTCAGAGATAAGCCGCCACCATTCCAGCAAGCTTGTTAACGCTACATTTTGCAGTTTCAACTTATTTCCTTATTGAATACAAAACCAATTTTAATGTATCTCTATTATTTTGTATTAATAATCTGTAGTCATCTCGTTATGCTCATAAAATATGGATCAGTGGTATCAGAGCGGTCTACTCCTTGTCGTCTTAATGCATGTCCCCAACGAGGTCGGAGTACAAAGAGTTGGGTCTCGAGCTTGTTTCTCTTGAGGACAAAAGCTCTTGCACACCCAAGTGAACTCTCATGGAAGGAGAAAATAAATATGACGGGACAGGAGATCTTTTGAAACTGTTGATTAAGGAATCCCTCACGCAACAAAGGAACGAGATGATGGATAGTTTCGGGCAAATCCTTCGACGGATACCAACAGGCAATGCATTTTCTTCGAGCAGAGGTACCACCCCCTTCAAGGTACAAATAAACTTCGATATTCCTATATTTGAAGGTCGGATAGACGCAGATGGTGTAGACAAGTGGTTGAATCTACTAGAAGGGTATTTTTCTGTCCATAACTTTTCGAATAGAGAAAATATTACTTTTGCACTCCTCAAAGTCGTTCCCCACATCAAAGATTGGTGGGAAACTTTCTGTGAGCAAAAGGAAACAGAGGAACCCTCACTATTTATAGTCACAGACACCTGGGATTCCTTCAGGGACTTTATTAAGGAACAATACTACCTTGTCAGAAGTTATGACGACCTATATACCAAATGGACCACACTGCGACAAGAAAGAGACCAAGCAGTGCCATATTTCACAAATATCTTTCATACCTTGCGCACCAAGCTGGGTATCAAAGATTTGGAGTGACATCTAGTGCTCAAGTATCGCGACACTTTGCATAGATAGATACAGACCGAAATGGAATTTTTGGACATCTCATCCTTGGGCACGACCTACCGATATGCCGTCAAAATCGAGCAAAAGCTCAAACAAAAGACGCGACAATTTGGGCCTGGGAACACCTCACAACAAAAGCCAGGAAAGGGTGGCCCCAACCCACAGAACAAAGGACAGAGCAAAGATGAACAGTATCAGGAAAACCAATCCAAGCCGCAAGCAAAGAAGGACACCGGAAAGTCAAAGAAAGATACCGGGAAGTGGTGTGACTTCCATAAGAGCCCTTGGCATAACTCTGTTGATTGCCGCTCAAAGAAGTCACTGGTGGCTGAAGTGAAATCCTTTGAATCAGATGCGGGTTCAGACTCTGAGCCAGAACCAGAAAGGGGAAGATAGATCATTGATGCGGAACCTAGTGCCACTGTTGCTACCACCAAGCTCCAACCTGGTGAACCAAACGAGCCAAAAGAAGGAGAATGCCTCTTCCATTCATAGATGTGGGTAGAAGGCACCCCGCTGCACTTCATCGTGGATAGAGGTAGCCAGCAGAACCTCATCTCAGCAGAGGTCATCAAGCGGCTAGCCTTGCCTACAACACTGCACCCACAACCCTACACCATTGGATGGCTCCGCCAAGGAAGCGATCTCTGTGTCAGCCAACAGTGTCGATTGTCGTACAACATCAAGCCCTTCAAAGATGAGGTATTGTGTGATGTTGCTCCTCTCAAAGTTTGTGATGTTCTTTTGGGCCAACCTTATTTATGGAAATGTCCTGCTATATATGAGTCTAAGCCTCGTAGTGTTATTATTACTTTGAACATAAAATTGTACAGGATGCCCGAGGCAGTCCCACCTAGTGCTATTTCCTTGATCTCTACTAAGCAATGCTGGAAGGTCATCTCTTAGACGGGGAATTTTGTCTTCTTCGTGATTCTCTCTCAGAATAAGCGAAAGATCACAACCACATCCAGGGTCTCTATGACCGACCTCTCCACACATTAGAAACAAGTAGATAAGGTCGTGGAAGAATACTCAAATATCTTCTCCTCACCTACCGGGGTACCTCTACATTGCCAGGTCAAGCACCTCATCGATCTGACCCCCCGACGCACCGCTGCCCAATGGGCAAGTCTATCGTCACTCTTTGTTAGAGAATGATGAGATCAAGTGACAGATCCAAGAACTGCTCCACAAGGGGCACATCCGTCCCAACTCATCACCTTGCGGAAGCCCAATCATGCTGGTACAGAAGAAAGATGGAACCTGGCGACTTTGCATTGATTATCGAGATCTGAAAAAAAATCACAGTCAGAAATCGGTACCTGATTCCCCAAATCGACGACCTCCTTGATCAACTCATGAGGGCCAAATACTTCAGTAAAATTGATCTAAAGTCTAGCTACCACCATGTCCCAATAGAACAATAAGATGTATGGAAACCGCCTTCAAGTCAAAGGAAGGCCTTTTTGAAAGGTTGGTCATGCTCTTTGGTTTGACAAATGCTCCAACCACTTTCATGAGAATGATGGATGATATCATGTGACTATTCACAAATACTTTTGTAGTGGTGTATCTGGATGGCATTCTCATTTACAACAAGACTTGGGCCGAACATTTGCAGCGTATTCAACAGGTTCTGCACACCCTGCGGCATCACAAGCTATATGCCAACTTGGAAAAATGCTCCTTCGGCATGGACAGGGTCCATTACCTAGGGTACATAATTGATCAACATGGCATACATGTGGATCCATCCAAGAGCCTCCTTCCTATTGGAGTTGGAGAACTTGGAAGTTGTAGATTTCTTTGAATGAAATCTTTCATTACATAAAAAAACATTCAGTGGATTTTCACTTATATATAATGTGCATTGTGTATCTCTTCTTTTTCTCTTTATTGGATATATTATTTGATTGGAAAGTAAAGTTATAAAAGTGGAAAATTGTACTTGATACTGATTCAACCCCCCTCTTAATATCAACAATTGGTATCAAATCTATTGAAGTACTATTGAGTGCAACATGTTCATGGGGAGAAACCCCAAAGAAAAGAGTCGCCTTTTGCCATTGATGTCAAAAGTGAAGAGAAAAACCAGGAGCATGTCAGCAAGGGGAGAGAAAGATGACAGGGGGAGCATGAGTGTTAACATCAATGACAACCAATTTTCCAACAATCTCCCCCTTTGTCATTGATGTCAACACTCATGCTCCCCATGTCAACATACTCCTAATTTCTCTCTCCCCCTTTGACATCAATGGCAAAGGTTGACTCTTTTCTTTGGGGCTACTCCCCTTGAACATGTGGCACTCAATAGTACTTATTCTTTCTTTTTTGTCTTCTTTTTCTTTTCTTCACTGTTATGGTCCTTGGA
This sequence comes from Picea engelmannii, assembly GCA_009831015.1. Lineage (NCBI taxonomy): Eukaryota > Viridiplantae > Streptophyta > Pinopsida > Pinales > Pinaceae > Picea > Picea engelmannii. Next base: position 792,356 of record ML780266.1, on the reverse strand, counting down.
GCTTTTTCATGTGAATTCACTTTTCTTTCTCTTCTCTTTGTCTAGGATGTTTATGCTATTTGGTCTTGTTGTTGTTGCAACCAATTTTCCCGATTCATTTTCTCTGATTTCACATTTTCGAGAATTAAACTTGAGAGTGTATCCTTGATCACATATTTTATTGACACTGAAGAGATTATGCTTCAGATCTTCAACCAGTAGGACATTTTCTGCTTTTACATTTTCACTTCCAAGATTTACTACACCTTTTCCCAGTATTTTGACAGAGGAGTCGTCTCCAAATGCAACATTGCCACCCCTTTTACTTAAGTTGATGAATTTGTTTTGGTCCCCAGTCATGTGTGTTGAGCACCCACTCTCTATGTACGATTCATATTCTTCTTCTTTATCTTCAACGATCAATGCTATTCCACAATTTTCTTGGCTTGGATTCTCTTTCCTTTTCCATATTGTAGTTGGTTTTATGATGGGAGCAAGAAGCATTATCGTGATTTGTGACCAATATTATTGCATTTGTAGCATATGATATTTTTATCCATCAACGGATCAAATGGATTGTAATTTCTGTTGACATATCCATAAGCATTTCCAAATCTACTGTTTACATGATTGTTCTTTAGATATCCATAACCATTTATATTTCTCACATATTTGTTTCTTGCATTGATTTTGCAGTGAATTGCTTTGTGTCCAGAGTTTCTGCAAGTATAACAATGACCAAGAAAAATATTCTCGTACCTGATAGGGAGTGATCTTCTTGGTGTTTCACGCCTCATTAATTATAATCTTCTCTTCTAGGTGAAGGTGTTATGTTCTTGTTGTTCTTCAAATTCTTCTTGATTATTGATTCCACTTCTTAAGGCATTTGCATAGCTTCTGGAATTTCCTTCATCTTTATTGTCCTCTTTATTTTTATTTTCCATCTCTGAACTGTTATCATATCCAAGTCATGTCTTATCGGTAAGTGATCTCTGATTGCAAAGGATTTCATCTAGTTTTTCAGTACTTCTTCCAAAATTTTCCAACTTTTCCATTGTCAACATTAGCTCTTTATTTGTGTGATCCAATTTTGCTTTTAATTTCTCATAGTCTTCTAATTGTTCCTTCAAGTTGTTAATTCTCTTTTCAAGCTTATGATTCTCCTATTCACAACTTGCCAATTCGTTTCTTAGTTCTCTATTTCTGTTTATGAGCTTAGCATTTTCTTCTTCAACATACTTCAATTTTTCAAGATTTTCATCATCTTCTTGTTCACTTTTTGTGATGTCCTTGGCTCCCTAGAATGAGTCAAGGCATGTTCCTTCAATTTCTTCATCAAAATTGTCTTCATATATTTTATAATCTTTGTGGTCATTGTCTTGAGTTTCTTAAGTTATGAAGAGAACTTCCCTTGTATCCATTCTTCTCCGTCACTTTCATCTGAAGAAATGTTGTCATCCTTGTAGTATAGACCTTTTTTATTATGGAAGATTTTCTTTTCTTCAAAAGGACATTTCTTAGCATAGTGTCCTACTCTTCGACAATTGAAGCATTTAAAGGTAACTTACCTTTGTATTTGTCAGTTCCCCTCTTGAGTTTTCTTACACAATGTGCTTCTTCTTCGTCTAAATCATAGCCCGATTTTTCTTCTGCTTTGTGTCCCTTGTTCTTTGTTTTATTCATAGCTTTAAAGGATGCTTCTATGTTTGACTGTTCATTTCTATACATGTTCTCATTTCATATGCTACGAGGGACCCATGCAGTTCATCCATTGTCATCTTAGTCAAGTCCTTATTTTCTTCAATGGCAGAGACCTTGGAATAATATCTCACAGGAAGTGATCTCAACACTTTCTGTACAACTAAAGATTCATTGAGTTCTTCTCCTAGTCTTCTGATAGCATCGACAACTTCATCTACTATGAGTAAATAGGTTGCAATATCTTCCTTTTCATCCATTTTCAAATTTTCAAACTGTGCTCTGTGTCGTCGAAGTTTGACCTACTTGACTTTAGGATCACCCTCATAGATATATTTAAGTTTGTCCCATACCTATTTAGTTGTATTGTAACTCATCACCTTGCTAGCAATAGTTGGTTTCAATCTTCCTAGAATAACATGTGTGACCTTTGCATTGCATCTCATTGATTTCTTCTCATCTCGATCGGTGGGAGTAGTTTTTGGAACTTTATAGCCATTCACAATTGAGAGCCAAATATCCACTCCTAAAGATGTCAAGTAAGTTTGTGTTTTGTTGCTCCAGTATGCATAATTGTTTCCATCAAATGGTGGAATCCCATTTGGAATGTGGCCTTGGCCTTCCATATTTGTTCATGATCTTCCTTCCAATGATTAAATTGTGTTGAAGGTAACTTGCTTTGATACCAATTGTTGATACTGAGAGGGGGGGTGAATCAGATCAAGTACAAATTTTCACTTTTATAACTTTACTTTCCAATCAAATAATATATCCAATAAAGGGAAAAAGAAAAGATACACAATGCACACTAGATATAAGTTAAAATCCAATGAATCTTTTCTTATGTAATAAAAGATTTCATTCAAAGGAAGCTACAACTTCCAAGTTCTCCAGATCCAACTGGAAGGAGGCTCCAACCCCCTAGTTTACATGTTGAAACCTGAAGGAAGCTACAACTACCCATATTCTTCGGCACCAACCAGAAGGAGTCTACAACCCCCTTTCCTTGCCCCTTCCTTCCACCCTTGAATATTTATTAGATAATTAACTTGTCACTAATACAATATCATCATCAAACTGAATACAACAATTACATAAAACCCGTGCTGAGATCACCAAGAATGGCTTTAGATCATGCACTAGAAAATCCAATATCAAAGATCCTTGCATGACAGAAACAAGATGACTGGTGAGCGTTCATGTGACAAGGCTAGGGAAACTCGCGAGTGCCTTGCGGGACACTCTATGTGAAACCAACGAGGACCCACTTAACTAGGGATTTTCAGAAATCCTTCACACCTGCAACTTCGACCTTCCTCACTCCTGCAGCTCTGAGCACAACTTCCTCCATACAACTTCGTTACCATAATTTTACTAATAACTCACTTTCTTGGATGATTCAAATGAGAGTGTCTTACATGTGTCTTTATAACTTTTCAATCACTTCCTTTTATGTCTTCAGAGCCAACCTATAATTTCTTATTTTGCAACACTTTTCTTTAATTGACTTAAGGGTTGACCTGTAATTTCTTCTTTTCAAATCACATTGTCATCTTTAAGAAAACATACCTCCTCAACCGTAAGGAGTCACGAGGCATGCCACCTATCGTTGGAAATGACTCGATGAGGGATATCAATCCATGGGGGTAATACATGCATCTGTAATATCCTTCATGTTATTTTTATTCAACCAATCTATGGGGCTTCTAAACTTCTTCTAGGGTTGACATCGATGACAACCAATTTTCCAACAGTCAACCTGTGAACAAATTAGGATATGGCGGTTTCCCTATAAAAAAACAACATTATTTCCATTTTAAACTCAATGGGTGCTCATTGTAAAAAAAATGTGCCCCGATGCTTATCTAGGTACAATGCGCACCGCCAGCCGTAAAAAGTTATTTTTAATATTATTTATAATTTAAATAAGTGGTGTTGTCGACATACAAATATGCACCAGTGCTCTTACTATGTACAAAGCGCATCGTTAACCACAAAGATGTTTAAAAAAAAGGGCAGTGATAGGATGGTTTAGGATCCAATGCAATGAGTGGTTTCATTATAATGGATAGGTGTAAGACACCCAACCCTTTAAGTACCTTATAAGGGAATGGGGTATACAAATTTCACTTCTCCTAAATCATCTCTAAACCTCTTTTTAAGGGTACCATCGTCTTATGTTCATTGAGAGCTTTCCAATGACTATAAGTTTTCTCAAAATTGAGCTCTAGATCGAAAGTTATGACCTTTTAAAGTTTTTGGGCCTTCATTGGCCAAAGGTCTCCTTACTGCCACATGGCTCCATGTCACTTACTAATCCATGTGTCCCTATCAATATACGACATGTCACCATCAGGTATTGACATGGTATTTCCACCTGTCCATCAGGCCTTGGGCTTATCGACCTCTCAACCATTCTGCACTTGTCCAACCCCTTTACCAAATCCTCTGATTTTCGACATCCTAGGGCCTCGACCCACCATGGACATCGATCCACCCAGATGTTGGTATATCATCCCACCAGGGTACCAGAATGTTGGCCCCTCCAGGTAACCAATACATAGACTAACGCCAAGTGCTTAGTCTGACGCCCACATGGGCACCCAGGACATGTGGTGTTTCCAACATCTTCCACCGCATTGCCAACATGCATGCCACCTCATCTGCGATCTCCATCATGGACCTGCCACGTAGCATGACACATGGCACCATACCGCTGAAATGTGGCACAAATGTTTCCTGTGAGTCTCTGTCGATTAAGCAAAATTAGAGTGACAAGTGGCACCACCACCGTGTGACGCATAGAGTGACATGTGGCACCCATGTGGCATCATAGACCATCCTCACAAAATCGTTGAATCATCATGACCCTTGGATTAGTCTCTACTTGACATGTGGCCTAACCTCATGTGTACGTCATAGTTGGGTGCTTGGATGGTCCTTTCAGGTGATGACAGATGTCCTGAGCTCATTGGGTGGGAGATGTAACTAGCCTAGCAAGCGTTCATGATCATGGAACAAAATTCTCCTAGGGGTCCGATGGTATGGTACCCCGGGCACTAGACCCCCTCTCGAGCTTAGTTGTTAGATCGACAGTTGAGATGTCTCGGTCCGTAGATCTAAAAATCGTTGTTTAAGGCACACACCTAATGGTTTTAGTATGATGTGGATCCACACTGATCTCCTCTATGAATTAGATGATGATGAGTGACATTTCAGTGACATCCTGGAGGCCATGCTAGCATGATTTGTCACCATGCCATCAACTCCTCTCTTTCCCATTATACATTAATACAGGGGTTGGAACCATATCACCATCGACTTGTCATCTTATAGACCTATCAAGGTTTTTGCTAACAAGAACATGACTTGAGATTTCTCCGGGGTCTAGTACTCCGGTACCCCGGGGAGAGTCAACTTTCTCTTGAGCTTTCCAAAGGGATTCAATAGTCGATATCTCTCGTCACTCAGATCCAACGGTCGAGATTTTAAAGAGGACCTAAACAAAGGTTCCCATGCCCGACTGGGTCCACTCTCACCCTACTCCCATCCGCAGTTGACACGTAACTTCCCTATAACATAATGGTTGCCACGCTGACGACCACACTGAAATCCTTGTCACACTAACGTTAATCGCACATGGCATAACTTCTTCAGCTCACAAAATTGTTAAGGGAATGGAAGTGGAATCATTCCCCGAAACCTTGACCCACCAGGTATCGAGTATCAACTATTCATCAAGATCCACCATGTGAGGCCTCCCAGTACTCTAGGGACTGATATCCCAAGCATCGTTACCCTATCCCCGACTCCTAAATGCTTGATTCGATCAGACGATCAACATTCAACTTTTACATATATCTGAGGGTCATTGTTCTTCGTCAGTTTAAACAGGGAGGGATTTTAGGAATGCGATCAATTTGGGACTTGAGCATCCTTCTGCCTCTTCCAGGTTCATTTTACCAGGGCTTAACATGCTTCTTTGACTCTTACACTCTTGATGGAGACCTCGAGTCCTACAATCCTTCATTTTCATAAATTGGGAAATCTTTTTGTTCCATCATCTTTTGAATACAAGGGCTTTCCAATGAAACAAACAACCCATCTACGAACAAACATAGTCAAGCATACAACTACATGCACCGGGGATTCATCTTACTCTTTAATCTATACTCTATACATAGGACATAAGGAATGCTTATCTATTACAGGTTGTGAATTTCTAAGTGGGTTTTAAAGCCTAATATGATCATGAATAAGACACCTCGCAAATTTGATCTATGACTTAAGAAATTTGGGGAAAACATCCATAATACATTCTCATCTTCAAATGTTTTGTGAAGACTTAAGAGTTTTGTCTTCACTATTAACACATAATATATATTCATGAAACTGGGCTACAAGTACCTAGACAACGCTTTATGATGCAGGAGCATCCGCAATTCATCATACGAACCAGCGCGTGGATAAGAGACTATACAGCTGGACAAGCCAGCAAACCCCAAAATTTTGAATTCTATCTTGGTATTGTTGCACCGCCGTTTAAATCAAGGGCATTCAAAGCCGGGCGCATTTGTATTATGTTATAGATAAGAAGGCATTTAATACAATTAAGGCTGGTAGATAGAAATTAGCTGTAGATTAGACAGTTTACCTTTTGAGAGGGAAAACGGAGTATAGACACCCTCGCTTGTATCATTGTAAAATAATTCTCATTCATACAGGAGCAAGAGAAGAGCAGAGCAGAGAGCTTGTGAAGAAAAACTCCATGTACAGAT
>ML780266.1:751963-763715 GCA_009831015.1 Picea engelmannii | reverse complement strand
CAAACTGATCCTTTTTCTTTAAACACATAACATTTACATTGCAAATAATTTCAAGTATTTCAAGTCTTCTTCAATTTTAGATCACACTATCAAATGTCATCTTTAAGTACCCTACTTATGACAAAAAAATGTACTCCATTGTGTAAGCTTGTCGCCAGTGGAGGAATTACATTCTCGGGAAGAAGACAATCATCCACACTGATCATAAGTCACTATAGTTCATGCAAACAGAGGGGAAATTGCAGAATGACCGCCATCATAAGCGGTCCACATATTTGCAGTAGTTCCACCTCAACATCAAGTATAAAATAGGAAGTACCAACCGAGTCATTGATTTCCTCAGTCGACCTCTAGTTGCGACACTCACCACAGTGTTAGACTCTTGCGGCCACGAGACCTCCGGATGGCCCCACCTCTATGAGACAGATCTTGACTTCACCAACACCTACCAGACATTGGGCGCAAACATAGTTGTCACTAATTTCCATCTTGAGAATGGGATGCTATGACATCTGGGCCATCTCTGTGTTCCATCAAACGAGTGAGAAAATATGATATGGGAAGCTCACTATAGTTTAGTGGCAGGACACTTCGGCGTGGAAAAGACAGTGGCAATGTTGCAACGAAATTTCTATTGGCCGAAACTTTGACAGTATGTCAGCAAGTATATCCGGTCCTGCACTGCCTGTGCTATTTCCAAATTGGCCACTAAAAAACAAGGCATGTACACTCCTTTGCCTACTCCTGACAAGACCTGGGAATCCATCTCAATGGACGACAAGTCGAGCCTTCCGTCCACCATGCGGGGAAATAACTGTGTTTTTGTGGTTGTTGATCGCTTTTTTAAGATAGTGATTATGGCTGCCTGCAAGAAGAGCATCACAACAGAGGCCATTTCCAAGCTCTTCTTTTAACGAGTGTGGGTGGTCCGAGATCTTTTCATCGAAGTGACTTATAAAGAATTGTATTAAATGAGCATAAATTAAAGTGCACCATTAAAGAAGGAAAAACTCAATAATGAAGAGATGTAAGCATCAAATCTGAACATAAAAAACTTGATAACGGAGTTTGTCCTTCGTGGACTACGTCTCTGGGTCCTGCTCTCAAATGGGTAGGCCTTTTTATTAACTCAACAAAAGAATTTGGAAAAATACATAAGTATACCTCATTCTGGAATCAAGCTGCAGAAGCTTTGCTCAGATAAGAAAATAAACAACACCATTGAATTCGTGGCGTCAAATTACCCAAAAATGACTGTCTCCATGCCTCAATTCGACTCTGGCACTCCCAGGCCCAAGAGAAACTTTGTCTCGATTTATGTGCCTTGCAACCTGCAATTAATGCCAAAATTACCTCGTAAATCGTGTCATTCGTACCCTCACGCACCTCCCCCTTCAGCACTGGGCAGATTCAAAATTTAAGTAATATTTCAGGCATTGTAAACAACGTAGGCCATTGGCCTAGTGGTTGGAAGAGAAATTGTTAAGGCATAGATAAAGGGGGAGGTCCCGGGGTCAAGCCAGTGGGCCTCCCCTTTTGGGCTGTTGGTTGTAACTTATATATATATTAATACATGTTGGTTTCACCAATCTTAGCAGAGGTTTGGATATGTCCGTTGGTGCTAGATTTGGTGGGGTTCCACTAGATTTGGCAAACCCGCCAAACATTTTATTTTTTTTGGAATTTCGTCCTTGGTCCGTCATTGGGCATTTGCCCACTGCCACATCGCAACCCATGACTGGGTCACGTGGCAGCCAACCATTGGGCCACATCAACCAACTATATAATCGCCTGTCACGTCAACATATGGTCTGCCACCTCAGTTGCCACATTATCCTACCATGTCATCATATGGTCCGCCATGTTGTTGTACGGACTGCCATGTGGCACATTTTTACTGGTCCACGAAATGACCCAAAAATGCCAAAAATGGGTGACACGTGGCAGCCTTTGGTGCTGCCACATCATCATGATGACGTCAACATGGCACATGTCGCCTCCTACATTTGCGACGTACGTTGTACTAATGTTTACGTCATCTGTATTGATGTTGACGTCAACAGTACGAATGCTGACTCATCCCCTGATGACTGTGCTAGGTTGACCAAAATTTGACCGCAAATATCTTTCAATCCATAACTCCATTTGATGATCCGTTTGTACCGTTGGAAATATTGCGACGCGCTCTTCACGATGATGTCACTTTCACTTCATTTTGAGAACTTTGAATTTTTGCCCTTTCTCTGTCTATTGAAGCCATTGTAAGCTTCCTGGGTTGCTTCTGCGATTTTTGAGTTGTCCTTAGTATTCTCTGGATCCTTTTTGGATCACGCCTTCCAACAGAGATCTTTTTGGACCACCAAAAGCTTTCATCAATCAACAGATAAGTGAGGGAAGAGTTCCCTCACCTTGTCCTTCTCAATCCACTTTTCATTGCTTGGATGTGTGCCCTTCAAGCCTACTCGAAGATAATCAACATCACCGCTATGTGAAGTCCTCGTCCTTCTATCTAGAATGATATCTTCCTTTAACTCATCCAAGTACTCAGAAGAAAACTCATCAACTGAAGGTATTGGTACCGCTTTTCTCCAAAATAGTGAAGGGTCCATAACGAATGGGCTTGAGTTTCTTGCCTTCACCCTTCAATCTCTCCTTGTTAATCTGAAGTCATACCTAGTCTCCAACCTGGAACTGATGATCAACCCTATGTTTGTCATGCCGAGCTTTATATTGTGCTTGAATTTTCTCCAACTGTTCCCTGACTACTTGGTGTACTTGATGGATCCTCTGGATGAATTTGCGGGCTTTGTATTCATTTATTTCTTCATTTGAATTGACATCTCTCCCATACATCAATTCTAAAGGAACTTTAGGTAGGTACCCAAAACATTTCTCAAAAGGCGAACACTGAGTGGAGGAATGTAAGGCTCGATTGTAAGCATGTTGTACATATGGTATATGTTCATCCCATAACTTGGGATGCTTGCTGCAATAGCATTGAAGAAAAAGTATCATTGTTCGGTTTACAACCTCTGTCTATTCGTTGGTCTGTGGATGGAAAGTAACGCTCCTCTTCAATTTGGTGTCCATCATTCTCCACAATCTTGTCCAAAAATCCCCAAGGAATCGAGTATCTCGATCCGAGGTAATGGATGTGGGTAACCCAAAGTGAATCCAAACATACTGAAAGAAGAGATTAACAGTCTTCTCAATAGTGATCTGCATTTTACACATCTTGCTGAACCTATCCACTACAACATACAAATAGTCATGACCCCCTTTCGACATTGGTAAACCCCCTACAAAATCCATGGAGATACTTTCCCATGGATGGGATGGAACAAATAGTGGTGAGTATAGTCCTAGTTTTCTATTAGTGGGCTTACAAGTAGAACACATCAGACACCCCTTTACATATTTTGTTACAATTGCTTTTATTTGAGGCCAGTAACAAAATCTATGCAAATGAGCCATACTTTTTCCTACTCCAAAATGCCCAGACATAAGAGAATTGTGAGCTTCTCGTATTACATGGACTCGTTCACTTGTAGGAATACATAACTTTCCAAGATGGTAGAGTAGTTTTCCCTAAAGACAATAGTTCTCTACCTGTGCACCATGGGTTAGCTTCTCATATACTTCTTTAAATCTTCATCAATGGAATATTGTTCCACATAGCTATCATGAAATAAAGAAGTATTCTTCAAAATAATAGAAGTAACAATAGGAGGTCTAGAAAGCATATCGACTACCTTGTCACTTGTACCCTTTTTGTACTTGATTACCAAATGAAGTTGTTGTAGGAAACCCATCCATCCGTAATGTCGATATTGTTGCAGTTTGGTTTGTTCTTGGAGATACTGTAAGGGTTGATGATCTGTATGTATGATTGTTTCCTTCCCTAACAAATAACACTTCCATTTATTTACGCTTTCAACTAATACATACAACTCTTTATCATATGTATGATAGTTAACAACAACTTGGTTGAAAGTTTCAGAGTGGTAATAGACAGGCTTACGATATTGCATCAATACTGCACCGATGGCGTAAACACTGACATTTGTCTCGATCTCAAAGGGTTGTTGAATATTCGGCAGTGCTAATACTGGTGCGGTACTAATCTTTTCCTTTAAAGTGTCGAAAGATTTTTTTTGCTTTCCTCTCCCCTGAAAAGTGTTCTTCACATTGGTTAAGGCATGCAAAGGAGCTGCTATAAAGGAGAAGTTTGAAATGAACCTCCTCCAATACTGGACTTCACCTAAGAAGTTTCGTATCTTGGTTACACTTTTGGGCTCAGGCCAATTTACAATTACATCAATCTTGGAAGGATCAATTCTTAATTGTCCTCCTCCTACAATATGACCTAAGTACACAAGTGTAGTTGTAAGGTAGCTAGAGAGGTAATGGGGGGGGGCAAAGGGCCCATAGTGATATTAGTGGAGGCCATTCAATTTAAGGTGGACTAGGTCCACTATATTATTAAATAAGGCCCATTATGGTAGTTAGATATAATAAATGTAGGAAGACTTCTTAGAAGGTTCAATGTAAGGTAGCTAGAGAGGTAGTGGGGGGGCCTAGAGGGCCCATAGTGATATTAGTGGAGGCCATTCAATGTAAGGTGGACTAGGTCCACTATATTATTAAATAAGGCCCACTATGGTAGTTAGATATAATAAGGGTAGTTAGATATAATAAATGTAAGAGGACTTCTTAGAAGGTTGTACTTCTAGAAGATTCCTCCTCTAGAATGTTCTTAGGTGATGGTAGCACTATATAAAGGGGTTCAAACAATGTAATGGGACATGAAGAGAATTATTGTATTTGGAGCGGTAGCTCAATAGGAGGATGCCCCCTCGAAGAGGCAAGTGAACAGGAGAGGATACCTTCCATAATATGATCCATTGTATGGTGTTTCCCTACCTCAAGGGTTTGGTAGTAATAAAGTGTGGTTTCTTCTATCTTTCTTTGTGGATCTATTGTGTATTCAGTATTTGTGGTGATTATATTGGTAGATCTATTCAGGTTCTTAACCATAGTCTTTCCAAATTCACATTTGGACAATTTTACATACAACTTTTCCCTTTGCAAAGTATCCAATACTTGATTTACATGCCTCACATGCTCATCCCAAGTCCTGCTAAAAATAAGAATGTTGTCTAAATATACAATCACAAAATCATCTAGAAAAGGCATGAATACATCATTCATCACACGCATGAAAGTTTCTAGAGCATTACAAAGCCCAAATGACATAACTAACCACTCAAACAATCCCTTTTTGTTTTTAAAGGGAGTCTTCCATACATCCTGTTCTGCAACCCTAATCTGATGGTATCCACTACGCAAATCCAACTTAGTGAAATAAACAACATTATTTAACTAATCAAGTAAATCATCTATACGAGGAAGAGGGTATTGATTTTTCACCATGATTTTATTTAAGGCTTGATAATCAACACACATTCGCCATGTGCCATCCTTCTTTTGCACCATCACGATTGGAGAACCACAAGGAGATGAGCTGGGCCTGATGACCCTTTGATCCAATAAGCGTTGTACCTGCTTCTTGATCTCTGTCATCTCTACAACTGAGATCCTGTACATGCCTATATTAGGAAGAAGAGAATCCATATGAAGATGTATTTCATGTTGGATATCCCTCTTAGGAGGTAATCCATCTAGTTCCTAGAAAATATAATCATACTTAGAAGCAATATCAATTAATTATTTCTTATGAGAAGGATCACATCCTTGGAAAACGTCGGATGTTCTGACATCTTTCTCCCTTACAACCATGAGTACATATCTCTTATTAGTGTTTATGAGTCTCTTCATTTTTGTTGCACTAACAAGTGTTGTGTTTACCCTCATGCTGTGAGCTCTAACAATATATTCCACTCCCCCCTTAGTAAGGTGGTATTTGTTCTCATGATGAAAGAAGATTGTTTTTCTATCATAAAGATAAGGACTCCTCAACACTATGCCACATATATCAAGTGATACAACATCCAAATCCACTTCATCAATCAACTTTGAAGCAATAGTAAATATGACCCTACAATGTTTGGTGACATTAAGTTTTGATTTATCACATACCCAACCAAGAGGATAAGGTTTTGGATGCAGTTTCGTTTCAAGACCCATCTTTTTGACAAGTGCTTGAGATATCAAATATACTTGGGAACCCAGATCAAACAATGTATCTATCTTAGTGTGTTTAGATACACCTCTTATCTAAAATAATTCATTCCTCTTTCGTTCATCATCATGAGATTCATTATTGGAATTTGAACTAGCATGAAGGGAATCTTTACCTTGTACTCCAACCGCTGTGATCTTTCCTTCGTCTCCTGAATCAAAACCAAGATCTTGTTGCACTATACCAACAATTTTGTCTTCCCCTTTCCACCGAATTGTTTCGGTCTCTTCTCTGGATGTAGTTTCCAACAATGTTCATCATCGTGGCCACTTTTCTTGCAATGAGTGCAAGATGGCTTTCCTTTTTCTCTCTTTGTTGTGGCAGTCTTCTTTTCCTTCCTTCTAAACTTCTTAAATGAATTATGTGGGAGATTGGAAGGTTTCTTTGTGGGATCTTCTTGAACATGCTTTCCCCTGTTCTCAAGGTGAGTGGCTTGCACACAAACTTCATCAAGACTGGTGGGGTTAAACAATAACAAAGTTATATGATGAATATAACTGTGAAGTGCACCAATATACTTCATTAAATTTTCATAAGAATCCAAAGGAATGTTTAATGCAAGATATTTCTTTCTAAATTCTCTTGTGAAACTTTGTACAGTTTGACCCTTACTTTGTCTTAAAGTTTGTCATTCCATCATTGCTTTATGTAAATAACCTAATGGATAAAATTGCTTGCTTATCACTGATTTAAATTTTGACCATGAGGAAAGAATATTACCACACTTACTTATGTCCTGAAGTTTGCTTTCCCACCATACGAGAGCGGTGCCTTCCAACCAAAGAGAAGCCAATTTCACTTTAACTTCCTCTTCATCAATATGTTGAACACGACAATATACTTCAACCTGTTGGATCCAACTATCTAGCCTTTTAGGATTAACATCTCCATTAAACATAGGTAAAGCAAATTTTACATCAAGCTCTAATAATGGTTTCTTAAAAGAGGCTTTATGGCTAGAATGATGAGAATGACGAGAATGCTCAAAGGAAGAAGAACTAGAACTTGACGGTAAAGATGGAGGCTTAGGAGGGTCTCCTCTAGCCCCTTGATTTACCGAAGCATCATCATCAACTTGTGCTTCCTTTTTCTTCCCTTTCTTCTTCATCCTCTTCTCGTAGTATCCATACATTCGTTCGACCATTTCTGACATGCGATGAAAGACCATATGGAAGTTTTTCTCATGTTCATCACGCTTGTCCTCTTCTACCATTTTATTTCTTCAGGATACACGACCAAATTTGGGATTGAAAGTCTTAAGAGTTCCTTCACCTTGCTTATGCTTGGCCCTAGTAAGCATTCACACTCAACAATTCACGTCAAAGATAACTACTCTGATACCAACATGATCCAAGGTCTTTTCGTCGAAGTGACTTATAAAGAATTGTATTAAATGAGCATAAATTAAAGTGCACCATTAAATAAGAAAAATCTCAATAATGAAGAAACATAAGCATCAAATTGGAACACAAAAAACTTGATAACGGAGTTCGTCCCCGGTGGACTACGTCTCCGGGTCTTGGTCTCAAATTGGTAGGCCTTTTTATTAACTCAACAAAATAATTTGGCAAAATACATAAGTATACCTCATTCTGGAATCAAGCTGCAGAAGCTTTGCTCAGATAAAAAAACAGACAACACCATTGAATTTGTGGCATTGAATTACCCAAAAATGAATGTCTCCATGCCTCAATCCGACTCTGGCACTCCCAGTCCCAAGATAAACTATGTCTCGGTTTTCGTGCCTTGCAACCTGCGATTAATGCCAAAACTACCTTGTAAATCGTGTTAGGCGTACCCTCACACACACCCCCCTTCAACATTGGGCGGATTCAAAATTTAAGTAATATTTTGGGCATTGTAAACAACATAGGTCGTTGGCCTAGTGGTTGGTGGAGCATTTGTTAAGGCGTAGATAAAGGGGGAGGTCCTAGGGTCGAGCTCTTGGGCCTCCCCTTTTGGGTTGTTGGTTGTAACTTATATATATATATATATATATATATATATATATTAATACATGTTGGTTCCGCCAATATTACCATAAGTTTGGATATGTCCGTTGGCGCCATATTTGGCGGGATTCCGTCGGATTTGGCGAACCCAACAAACCTTTTTTTTTTTTGGAATTTCGTTCTCGGGCCGTACTCATTGGGCATTTGCCTACTGCCACGTGGAAACCCATGATTGGGCCACGTGGTAGCCAACCATTGGGCCACGTCAACCAAATGTATAATCACCTGCCACATCAGCGTATGGTCTGCCACCTCAACTGCCACATCAGCTTGCCACGTCACCGTACGGTCTGCCACGTGGCACATTTTTACTAGTCCATGAAATGACCCAAAAATGCCAAAAATGGGTGGCACGTGGCATCCTATGGTGCTACCACATCACCATGACACATGTCACCTCCTTCATGTGTCATGTGCATTGTACAAATGATGATGTCATATGTACTGGTGCTGGCGTCAACAGTACGAATGCTGACTCATCCCTTGTTGACTGGGCTAGGTTGACCAAACTTTGACCGTGAATATCTTTCGATCCGTAACTCCTTTTGATGAGCCATTTACATTGTTGGAAAACTTGCGACACACTCTTCGCGATGATGTCACTTTCATTGAGATTTGATAATTTTGAATTTTTTCCCTTTCTCTGTCTGTTGAGGCCATTCTGAGCTTCCTGAGTTGCTTCTGCGAGTTCTGAGTTGTCCTTAGTCTTCTCTGAATCCTTTTTGGATCAATGGGTACACTTTGGGATCCCACAAACCATTATCTCGGATCAAGACAACAGGTTCCTCCACACAGTCTGGTCGAGCCTCGGATCACTGTTGGACACCAAGATCAGCAAGTCCACTTCCTTCCACCCCCAGACAGATGGCCAAATCGAGGTCATCAACCGGATGATCATGCACATCCTACACATGTAAAATTACAAGCACCCCCACACCTAGGATGAGAGTCTTCCCTATGTTCAAAAAAGCTACAACAGATCCATACATAGCTCAACTGACGACAACCCCTTTCATGTGGGGTTGGGATTTCAACCATTCGGTTCCATAGATGTTACACTACCCCTTGCGACCACCTAGGAAGACTTTTCACATGCTCCAAATGAAGCTGGAAAAGACACCCAGTTTATTGAGCGGATCCAAAACATCTGCCAATAGGTTCAGGATATGTTACATAAGTCCAACGCCAAGTACAAGAAACGCCATGATCAACACTAGATTCCACACCAATTTCAGGTGGGAGACAAAGTTTGGTTTCACTTGTTGAAATAAATCCTTACAGAGCCTCATCAGAAGCTTCGTCCACTTCGTTATGGAAATTACAACATCACTAAGGCTATGGGTGATAATTCTTTTGAGCTCAACCTTCCCCCCTTCCTTGGCCTACACCCAATGTTCAATGTGGACTTCCTTCTGCCTTATTTTTCACCATTATTGGACACCTCAGAGATAGAAGAACAATTGAAACCAACATAGCTCAACCCTGACTGCATGGAAAATGCATCCACTGATAATATCGTTGACACACAGGTTAAGGGCACTGACCAATAGAGGATCCAACTTTATCGAGTTGTCAAAGTAGGGTGACACCTGCACCAAGGCATGTGGCTCAATATGGCCAAATTCAGTAGAAATTTCCTCATCTGATGGGGGCACTCAACACAATGGAGACCATTGCTTCCTAAGGGGGGAGGATTGATCCAGGAGGATCTCGATGGCCACCCACTTTTTCCAACTGGATCAAAACCATTTTTTGGCAACTTACTATTTTTAGTAGTTTTTCGGGTTCCTAACTTCCGGGGCCATTTTGAGGGCCTAAACCATGTTTTTTCATGATCAGACACCTTAATAGACTTGTAATGATATGATTGATCCCCCTTAATGAATCTCCCTTTCGAGACCTTTCCAATGAGGTATTTTGTGCCACGAAGATCGTATGCAAAAGTTACGACCCCAAGAATTTGATGTACTAACTTACGCCAACGTGGCCCACATGAATTTTGGTGCTTCATCTCCTAGGGTTAGGTTTTTTGATGTCTAGGGTTTTGAAATTCATGTTTATTGTAAAAATGCCTTCAGAGCCTCATTGTACTCATATTCTTGCAAATGAGCGTAGTCATCACATCTCTTCTCAGAGATAAGCTGCCACCATTCTAGCAAGCTTGTTTTCACTCTGCATTTTACAGTTTTCAGCATATTTCTTATTTAATAGAAGTTAAGTTTTACTGTATATATGTTATTGTTCATTGTGTTTCCGTGTTAGTATTATAAATCTATGGTTTCATTTCATTCCGCTCATAAATACAGATCAAATAATGGAAGAGAATACACCTCCAAGGAGCTCGCTGCCTTTTGTAAAGCAACCAATTAGGAGGGAGCTAATTGTCCCACATAATCCTCAACATAATGGTGTGGTAGAAAGAAAGAAACGATCCATTGAAGAATATGTTAACGCAATGATGAATGACCATAATCTATCCATGTTTCTATGGGGAGAATCAACTATGACATCCATATATGTTCATAATAGAAGTCCTCATCGTATATTGAATAATATGACTCTAGAAGAAGCTTTCTTTGGAAAGAAGTCAAGTGTTGAACACTTGAGGATCTTTGGTTGTCCTGTTTATATTCATGTTCTTAAGGACAAAAGGAAGAAGTTGTAACCTTCAAGAAATAAGGGCATATTCGTTGGATATAGTGAATCATCAAAAGCTTAGAAAATGTATGTTCCAGGTCAATAAAAGGTTGAAATCAACAAAGATGTGAATTTTGATGAAAATATTGGCTTCAGGAAATCTATAGAAAATTCCATGGATCCCAACAATGAAGAAGAACATGAAGGTCCCAAGGAAGAAACTACATGTTCTCCAGAACATGTCAATGCATAACCTTCCACCTTTGGAGAAGCAGTCAAGAAAAAAAAATGGAAGAAAGCTATGATGAAAAGTCTGTAGTCACTTCAAAATGGGTTTACAAGATAAAGCATGCAGTGGATGGACATATTGATAGATACAAGGCAAGATTCATGGCTAAAGGGTTCTACCAACAGGAGGGACAATACTAAGATGAGACGTTTGCTCCAGTTTCCAAATACACCTCTATTAGAGCCATTATATCTCTTGCAACATCCATGGGGTGGAGTTTTTCTCAATGGAGTAATTGAGGAAGAAGTATCGATATAGTAACCTCAAGGTTTTGAGGTACACCTAAGAGAAACCCATGTATGCAGATTAAAGAAGGCCTTGTATGGAACCAAGCAAGCTCCACGAGCTTGGTATACATGAATTAACAGTTACTTGATGAGACTTGGATTTTAGAAGAGCTATGTTGATCCATATCTTTATTAAAAGGTTGTGAATGATGCACCTATGATCTGACTACTATATGTTTGTTTGCACTCTTTTCGTCGATGTGTGAGCAAAAAGTGAGTGCTTACATGCCTAGTTGGGCTCTGCTAGTCATGACAACTGTAATGTAAAAGGTTAGAAAGAAAACAACTAAGCTATTAACAAGAATTAAACAAAAACTAAATAAAA
>ML780266.1:726651-751455 GCA_009831015.1 Picea engelmannii | reverse complement strand
CTCTTTGAGGCCCTCAACTGATTTGCTCTCCTTACAAGAAAAGATGAAATGTGGATGAAAGAACTCCAAGCTTATTCACACAAGTGAGGGGTGAATAGCTTATGAAATGCAGCTTACAAAGTGTGTTGCCAAAGAATGAGTCTCTAGCAATCTCAGCAGCATAACAGTATGAATAATTCCTTGAGAAAATGGTGGTCATTCATGGCTTTTTATAGCCAAGCATTGGGTTATTATGTAACCTCTTTTGAATGTGAAAAGAGGCTCTTTAGGGCACAATTAGGTCTTTGACCAACCTCCCCGTGCAGATTGAGCTCGGATTTGATGTCAAATCGACTTGGGAGCCGATCCATTAGTGGTTGGGAGGCCGACCAGCTTCATAAATGCGCCGTTTGGCAGGCGCGCGGGTTTTGCACCCCACAGCCGCACATATGCGCCCAAAATACGAAGATGTTGCGCGCGCGTGCGTGCGCCCAGTGGGTGCATCGTGCTTTTTAATTTTTTGGCCATTTTTGCATAGTTTTGACCCTTTTGCTGTGCTGTGGAGTTAATCCTTGTGCCATGAACGACTGTTTTTCTGTGTTGATGATGCGGAGTTCTTGTCGCCCTGTGCGGACGAAATTTCAGTGATAACAATGTTGACAATTTGTCTTCGACAGGTGCAAAGCCTCTCATTATTCAGTGTAAGAGGGAGTTAGACTCTGAATTCTATATGAAGGATCTTGGTCTCATGCTTTATTATTTGGAACTAGAATTATGGCAGAAGCGTGGTGAAATATTCTTGGAGCAAGGGAAGTATGTTGTAAATATCCTTCAAAAGTTTGGGATGATGGATTGCAAATCCATGGAAACTCCCATGGTGACAAATCTGAAGAAGTTGAGAGACTCTGATTCTCATCCGGTATATTTGTCCCTGTACCAATAGTTGATTGGCTCATTGATGTATTTGGTTAGTACCCAATCAAACATTTTCTTTGATGTGAACACATTGAGTTAGTTCCAGGTGGAACCTAGACATGAGCGTTGGATAGATGCAAAGCACATTTTGAGATATCTTTGTGGGATGCTAAATTATGGTTTGACATATGTCTCAAACAGTGACGTACAACTGCATGGATTTAATGATCCAGATTGGGGGAGTGTAGATGAAAAAAATAGTACTTCTGGTATATGCTTCAGTTTAGGCTCTGCTATGATATCATGGGCTAGTAGGAAACAAAAGTTTGTTGCACTCATCACAACAGAAGCAAAGTATATTGCAGCTTGTGATGCTTGTACAAAAGAAGTATGGCTCCATAAGATGATTTCTGGACTATTTGATCAGGTGTTGGATTCGAATGTGATGTATTGTGATAATCAAAGTTGTGTGAATCTTTTAGAGAACCTCGTGTTCCATGATAGGTTGAAGCACATTGAGATCAAGTACTATTTTATTTGTGATAAATTCCAGAAGGGAGAAGTGGTTCTCCAATACATCTCCACTGATGAGTAGACATCTAATATTTTGACGAAGCCTCTATCCAAGATAAAGTTTGCATACTTAAGGGACAATATGGGACTCATGGAGATTGCTCCCTTGGTTGAGAGGGAGGAGATAACTTCCTCGGTTTGGAGGGCGTGCTGATATATGACATCATGGATAGTCAGTGTGCTAGTTGACAGACATTCTCCAGGAAGAGAATGGTCTAGGCAGGATAAATTTTTGATGGACAGACATTCTCCTTGTGGAGAATGGTCTAGGTTGACAGATTGTTGATGTACCATGGAAAACTATTATTATAGGATGTATGTCCGGATTAGAAGAATGCTATAGGACAATTATTCTTATAGGACACATGTCTAGATTAAAAGAATGGTCCATCTCCCCGAGTTCAAAGTAGTGACCAGAGTGGGGTGATTGGTGCATGATATACATTTTCCCTAAGTTCACAGTAGTGGTCGAAGGGAAAATCGTCCAGGATAATCATTCTTCTAGGACGTATGTCTGGATTAAAAGAATGGTCCTTGTAGCCCATGACATGGATTTTAGCATCTGGGAGGTAAATCTTTATTCTAGGATGTATGTCTAGAATTGTATGAATGGTCCTTGTAGCCCATGGCGTGGCATGCAACTTATGGGAGGACAATCATTCTTCTAGGACGTATGTCTGGATTAGAAGAATGGTCCTTGTAGCTCATTGAGGGGTTTTCAACATCTGTTGGGACAGTTATTCTTCTAGGACGTATGTCCTAATTAGAATAATAGTCCCTATATTAGTTTGTTGAGTGAGAGACCTACGCGAGACACTCTATTGAGAGCGATAGGTTCAACACATGACTTATTCAACATCATACCTGATTACTCAAATGGAGTATGGACTCAATAGATGATGCAGACAATGATACGATTTGATTCCATGAGATTGTTGTATTGAATTGTGATAGCTTGTGTAGCTACTAGTTGATTGTAGTGGAGATTGTGGGTCTCTGGACAATAGCTATGTACTACCGTGGTGGATGTGTTGCACTAGTAGTGACTGTATGTCACTAGATAATAGTTGTGCGCTACTAGTAGTGGTTGTGTACCACTGGATAGTAGTTGTGTACCACTGGATAGTAGTTGTGAACTACTATGGATCGACATTGTTGTGATCTATTGGATGGCATTGTAGTAACTGTGTACTACTATTGGATTTCCATGGAGACTACCAATAGTGTTGAAGGTGTTTCCTAGGTTGGTGTGCCAACCAATAGTGTTGGAGGTGATTTCCAACTAGATGGATAGTGATGATGATGCTCGTGACTTTATCTGCATGATCATGAGGTAGCTTGTGTGGCTATGATGATGCTACCTATAGAATGGTCTAAAAGACTATGTGAGCCTTGCCCATACCATGTGAAATGGATGGATGTGTTTGAGACCATTACAATTAATACCTCCGTAGCTGGGAGGGAGTGTTGATTTTATGGTATCTGTTGAAGGTATTAACTTCCATGTGTAACCTTTTGCTAGAATAGAATATTCTGGAAGCAAGAGAAACCCTAAATGGATATGTAAGAACCCTAGAAGACAAGTCGGCTAGTCAATACAAGAATTTATATTAAAGTATTACCCTTCAAAAGGAAAAGTCAACCTAGACAGTTGACAAGGAGCACTATAAAAAGAGGGTGCTTGAGCTCATTTGTACTCACTCACCTCACTCACTCTCTCAAGTATAGCGCAATTTTGGAGCTGCAGCTGTAAGAATGCAAGGAGGATCCTCTGGGGTGATTCTTGGTCTCTCTCTCTAGCACTATCTAGCCTAAGATATGCACCTTACCTTCTAGTATCTCTTGGTGGTACTCTTGGTGACATTCTTGGTGGTATTATGATATTCTTGGTGGTATTCTCGGTAAGTGCAACTACAACTGCAACTGCTGTAGCTGAGTATTGTTCTTGTTCTGTTGCTTTGGGACTTTCTATATGGTGAGCTATATTTGGAGAAAGATGCACTCTCTTGGTTATCTATTGGCTCTAGTGCTGCTTCTAGAATCATTATATCTAGCAAAGGTTATGGTTCTCGGGGGTGGTTGCGTGCCTATGGTCGGGTGACAATAATAATATTGTCTATTGTAAAACGAGCACATCAAATTTTATAACAAAGCTAATCTATATGTTATAGGTCCTACTCTGTCCAAAATTTCAAAAGGTCCACAAAATCGAGGTGCTATCTTTTCACATGTTCCCATTCTGAAGGAACTTCTTCTAGGCCTAATTTGGAGATACACATGATCCCCCACTTTGAACTCCCTAGGAGTCCTATTTCTGTATGCATAGCTTTTTTGTCTATCCTGGGCCACTTTCAGATTTTGCTTTATTTGAATTACTTGTCGTTCCATTTCTTTTAACATATCTCTCCCAAGTGTAATTTTGTCCACTGGGTTGTCCCAACTAATTGGAATGTTGCATTGCCTGCCATAAAGAGCCTCAAAAGGACTCATTTTCAATGACTTCCGATAGCCATTGTTGTAGGAAAACTCTACCAAGGGTAGACATTCTTCCCATTTATTGGGCCAATGCATGACATGCATCCTTAACTTGTTCTCCAATACCTGGATTACCCTATTTGTCTCTCCAAAGCTAACACATAGTGATTTCCAAAAATTTGAAGTAAATTTAGCATCTCTATCTGTTACAATTTCCTTAGGTATACCATGCAAGCTAAATATTTCTTTCATGAAAATATTGGCAATATCTATTTTCTTTGCTAGTTGATTTTACATGGATAAAGTGAGCAACCTTGCTCAACTTATCGACAACTACCATAATTGTATCATTCCGTTTGGATGATTTAGGCAATCCTGTGATAAAGTCCATGGAGATGGTTTCCCATTTCCATTCTGGAATTGACAGGGGTTGTAACAACTTTGCTTGGTGCTTGTGTTCTACCTTGACCTGCTGAGACTCCAAACATTTAGCTAAATAGTCAACTAAGTCCTTTTTCATTCATGGACAACAAAACAATTTCTTAGTGGTTGTGGTTATTTTTGGATAACAAGGATGGTTGATATATGGTATTTTATGTAGTTCATCCATTTTCAACCTCTTCAAGTTGTCACAATTTGGGATATACAACCTACATTTGTAAGTTAGTAGGACATCATTAGATAGTTGATAACTTTCATACTTCACCCCCGTGGGTTCCTGATCTAGGTATGTCTTTACAGTTCTGAAAACATCATATGTTTCTTGTGCACTTTTAACCCTTTCCGTGATGTCTGATTCACATGTGCTTATAGTTGCCAAGTGAATCACTTGCATGCTTCTACTAAGGGCATCAACCACCTTGTTTTTTTTTCTCCTTAATGTGTTTGATTTCAAAATCAAATTCACTAAAGAGAGCTATCCACCTAGCTTGCCTAACATTGAGTTTGGGTTGGTCAAACAAATATATCAGCCTACTATGGTTTTTTAAAATTACAAAATTTCTTCCTAGCAGGTAATGCCTCAACATTTTCAAGGCATGCACTATAGCAACCAATTCCTAGTCACGGGTCACATAATTTATTTCAGGATCACTCAATTTTTTGGATTCATAACAAATCACATGCTCTTCTTGCATGAGGACTCCTTCGATTCCTTCCTTACAAGCATCTGTACAAACAAGGAAGTCCTTGTTTGGATCTGCAATTTTCAGCACATGATCATTGGTTAAAAGGTGTTTCAGCTGCTGAAAACTCTCCTGATACTCTGTTGTACAAACAAATTTAACTCCCTTTTTTTGAAGTGAGGTGATTGGATAAATGATCTTAGAAAACCTCTTTATGAACCTCCTATAGTACCCTGATAAGCCGATAAAGGATCTCACATCAACTACATATTTTGGTGTATGCCAATCCATGATGGCTTTGACCTTGTTAGGGTCAACTATCACCCCTTCTTCAAATATGACATGGCCTAAGTAATGGAATTTTTTTTGGAAAAAGTCACACTTACTAAAATTTGCATAGAGATTGTGTTCTCTCAGCACTAGAAGCACTAACTTGAGGTGCTCTTCATGCTATTCCTTTCTCTTAGAATATATTAGGATATCATCAATGAAAACAAACAAAAAACTGTGCAAGAATTTGCTGAGCACATTATTCATCAAGCACATGAAGGTGGTCGGTGCATTGGTAAGCCCAAATGGCACCACCGCAAATTCATAGTGCCCACACCTTGTCTTAAAGGTTATTTTGTAGATGTCTCCATTCTTAATCTGGACTTCATGGTATCCTAACCTCAAGTCAATCTTGGAGAAAATTGTAGCACCCCTTAAATGGTCAAATAAGTCATTAATTCTTGGTAAGGGATATTTATTCTTGATTATCATTTTATTGAGTTGTATGTAGTCTATGGACAACCTGAGTGTGCCATCCTTCTTCTTCACATATAAGGTTGGTTCTCCTCAAGGAGACACACTAGGCCGAATGTAACCTTTATCCAACATCTTGTTCAACTGTAGTTTGAGCTAAACTAGGTCTGGTGTACTCATCCTATAGGGTGGTCTAGACATTGGCACTTCTCTAGGCATAAGTTCTATTGAGAAGTCAATGTCTCTTTTTGGAGGTAAACCTGGTACCTCTTTAGGGAACACATATTTGTATTCTCTTAATAAAGGATGGTCCTCTAGGCTCGGTTTAGAGTCCTCAACATAGTTCAAAATTTGTATTGCATACAAGAGACATCATTTTTTGCAATACTTCTTCACTTGAAGGGCTGATATTTGTCTCATTGAGACACGATTTTGGATTCCTTGTAAGATCCTTTTCTTTCCTTCCTCATCTTCACACTCCAATGTTTTGTTATAAAAATCCAACTTGGTTTTATGGGAAACCAACCAATCCATGCCAATCAACATGTCATAAGTTCCTAAATGGAGTATGTTCAGGGTTGCTTGGGTAGGCAACCCATTCATAGTGAATTGGCATGTTGGTATGACTTATGTCACTTTTCTTTTTGTTCTAGTGGCTAGTTGTACCATCCATGATTTAGCATGTTTTACTTATTGTAGTTTACATTTATCAATAGTTTGAGGTGAAACATAACTCAAATTAGAACCAAGGTAAATTAAAATGGAAACAAGATGGTTGGCAATCGTACCTTCCATCTCCACCACTGAATCTTGGTGGTGAGCTTATATGTTGTCTAGGCTGCACACATTTGTGGTATGGTCCTAGCCACATCATTAATCGTGGTAGCCTTCTGGATGTTGTAGACCCTCCTATTGCCCTGCTACGTATGTGGGCAGTCTGTCAACAAATGTTCTTCTCCACATCCCCAACATTTCAATGGTTCTTTATTTGTATTATCAGTCTTTCTTGGGGTTGATCCAAAGGGATTATTTCCACTCTGAGATGGAAAATTTTGTTGATACACACTCTTGGTGGGAAGGATCATCTTAGGTATTTTTCCATGATTCTTAAACTTTGAAAATTTAAATCCGTTCTTCTTGAATCCAAATTTACCTTTCTTCTTCCAATATTTATGAGGTTCTTCCTTGTGCTTGAATTACTCATAACAATACCTTGCCTTTCGAATAATGTCTTCTAAAGTCTTATAATCATCAAACTCAATTATGTCTCGGAAGGATTTATGCAACCCACTAATGAATCACTGAATTTTCACCTTTTCATATTTTATATAGGGCACATACCTCATTAACTCCAGGAATTTGTTGATATATTCATCTATGGTAAGTTGTCCCAGCTTGAGTTCATAGAAATCCTTAGTCTTTTCATCATAGTACCTTTCATACAAGTACTTCTTCTTAAAGTGTTTCTCAAATTGTCTCCATGACAACTCCTTCTCATGGATTCCCTTCACATTTCAAAGGTCCTCCCACCAGATAGAGGCCTTTCCATTCAATTTGAAAATGGTTATGCGAGCCTTCAAGTTTTTAGAGTAGTCATGGACTTTGAAGTACTTCTTTAAGCCAAGCAACCAAAATTCAGCTTCGTCTCCCTGTTTAATCTCCCCATCAAAAGTGGGTGGCTTGGATTTCTTAAATTCTTCAAGGTCATGGCTCTTGGAATGTTTCCTCCTCTTTCTTCTCCTATGAGAATGTGAACTAGTCCCATTGTTGGACAATTCCTTGGAGGTTTCAAATCCCTCACTAGAGGATTCTCTAGATGATTCCTTGTTGTTAGCATGCCTCTTGGCTCCACGTTGGACCTTTTTTGAGGTGCTTCTCCTTGTGTTTCCATTGTCAAGGTCACGTTTTGGTATTTCGGGTGGACTCTGGGTCTTCTTGGTCTGTTGTCTGTCCACATTACTAGTTGTTGGCCCATGCTGCAGCTTCCTTTGTATATCTAACAGATTTTGCAACAAAAGTGCATTTATTTCAGTTTTCTTTTCTTGTTCTTTTATAATGATTTCATTGTCTGCCTTAAAGCTTTGTAATTCTGCCATGAGGCTTCTTACTATTTGAGCTAAATTTGGAGGGGTTTCCACTAGTCTTCTTTCATCGGACTCTTGTTCTCTGTTATGGGAGCTCTCTCACATTTCATGATGTGTCAACATTCTTTATGTTGTAGTTTTCATTACTGTCCATTGACTGGTAATGTGTTTTTAAGAATATTTATGTTTGTTAATTATCCATTAATTATGAACAATGCATATATCTTCTTATAAGGTGAAATCAACTTCGTCAATAAGCACATAACAACTGACATACAGTTCAGGATTAAAACATGTAAAATATTAGAATGTCTTAGTCCTCTTTTAATAATAAAATTTAATAAATTCTCATAAATAGGGTAAGGTAGGGTGCCCTCCCCCTTAAGGGTTTTCCAAGGGAATTGTTTGACTCCTTCCTGAGCCCAAATAGACCAAGTGTTGTTGTCGGCTTTGATACCACTTTGTAAGACATTCAACCCCTTAGGTACCTTCTAAGGGAATGGGGTATCAAAATTTCACTTCTCCTAAATCATCTCTAAACCTCTTTTCAAGGGTACCACTGTCTTCTGTTCATTGAGAGCTTTCCAACAACTATAAGTTTGCTCAAAACTGAGATCTAGATTGGAAGTTATGATATTTTAAAGTTTTTGGGCCTTCATTGGACAAAGGTCTCCTTACTTCCACTTGGAATCCACGTGGCTCCATGTCACTTACTAATCCATGTGGCCCTATCAAGACACAACACATCATCATCCGGTATTGATGTGGCATTTTATACTTGGCCATCGGGCTCCTGAACTTTCTGCACTCGTCCAACCCCTTTACAAAATCCTCAGACTTTCGACATTCTGGGGACACTGACCCACTGAGATGCCATGATATTGGCCCACTGGGGTACTAGGATGTCARCCCCTCTAGGTAACCAATACACAGAATAATGCCAAGCATGCGGTCTAGGGTCCACATGGGATCCTAGGACTCATGGTAATGCCAACACCTACCACTCCAATGCCAACATGCATGCCACCTCATCTATGGTTTCCACCATGGACMTGCCATGTGGCATGAAACATGGCACCATACCGTTGACATGTGGCACAAATTTTTTCCGTGGGTTTGTAGGTTTTCCAAGGGAATTATTTGACTCCTTCGTGAGCCCAAGAAGGCCAAGTGTTGTTGTCGGCTCTGAGACCACTTTGTAATACACCCAACCCCCTAGGTACCTTCTAAGGGAATGGGGTATACAAATTTAAATTCTCCTAAATCACATCTAAAACTCTTTTCAAAGGTACCATCATCTTCTGTTCATCGAGAGCTTTCCAACAATTATAAGTTTTCTCAAAACTGAGCTCTAGATCGAAAGTTACGACCTTTTAAAGTTTTTGGGCCTTCATTGGCCAAAGGTCTCCTTACTGCCACATGTCAACCATGTCACATACTAATCCATGTGGCCCTATCAAGATACGACACATCACCATTCGGTATTGACATGGCATTTTCCACTTGGCCATTGGACTCCCGGGCTTTCCACACTCATCCAATCCCTTTACAAAATCCTCAGACTTCCAACATCCCGGGGCCTCGACCCACCAGGGACCCCGACCCACTGAGATGCCAGGATATTGGCCCAGCGGGGTACCGGGATGTCGACCCCTCTAGATAACCAATACATAGACTAACGCCAAGTGTGCGGTTCAAGGTCCACCTAGGCTCCTAAGACACGTGGTCCTTCCAACACCTACCACTCCAACACCAACATGCATGCCACCTCATTTGTGGTTGCCACCATGGACCTACCACATGGCACCATACCATTGACATGTGGCACAAATTTTTCCCGTGGGTCTCTGTCGATTATTCCAAATCAACGTGACAAGTGGCACCACCATCGTGTGACATGTGGCACCCATGTGGCATCACAGGCCATCCTCGAAAATTTTTGAAATCGTCATGACCTGTGGCTCAATTTCTACTTGACACATGGACCTCCACGTGGGATGACATGGTGTGCACGTCATAGATGGGTGCTTGTATGCTCATTTTAGGTGATGACACCCGTTATAAGCTCATTCGATGGGGGAATTCATCCGACATCATCTAGCCCTTTTCCAGTCGGGGTACTAGGCTTCTGAGGCACCGACCCACTGACCTACCAGGTGTTCATGGAAATGGAACAAGATTCTTCCTTGGGTCCGATGTTATAGTACCCCGGGTGCTAGACCCCCCCTCGAGCTTAATTGTTATATCGACGGTCAAGATCTCTCGATCTGCAGATCAAATGATCATTGTTTAAGGTGCCCACCTAATGGATTTAGTCCCCCGTGGACCCACACTTATCTCCTCCACAAATTATATGATGACGAGTGACATTTCTGTGACACCATGGTGACCACGCTAGCACGATGTTTCACCATCACGTCACCTCCTCTCTTTCCCATTATACATTAATACATGGGTTGGAACCATGCAAGGTAACCCTTTTGCCACCAACCTTTTAGATTATTGAGCTATCGGGGTTTTCCTAAATGAGAACATGACTTGAGATTTCTCTGGGGTTTGGTACTTTGGTACCCTGGGGTGAGTCAACTCTCTCCTAATATTTCATAAGGGACTCAATGACTGATATCTCTCGACACTCAGATCCAACGATTGATATTTTAAGGGGCGCCTAAACAAAGGTTCCCATGCCCGACTTGGTCCACTCTCACCCTACTCCCATCAACAATGGACATGTAATGTCCCTGGAACATGCTGAATTCCACACTGACGGCCACACTGATATCCTTATTGTACTGATGTCACTCGCACATGGCATAACTTCTTTGACTCACAAAATTGTTAAGGGAAGGGGTTATGTTATTGTTCTTTCCTTTTCTATTGCCTTTACATATGGATTTTCTCTAGTTCTTTGGGCGAGCACAAATTAACCCCTTGCATGGACCGCTTGGTATAAGGCTGTAGGAACAACAAGAGATACAACATATATAGCGGGAAGGCTCAGGGCGACCTTAGCATGGGTAAATGGTGGACGTAATGTTGGAAAATTCCTTCTCTCCTCCAACATTACACTTATTTATCAACCAAACCACTGGCAAGTAGATTCTTTTGATTGGTTGACCAATAAAGGATTATGAACCAACTCATTACATCACTATTTCTTGTACAGATCTATGATTGGCTTGCTTGGGATTTCACTCGATGGCAAATAGACTCCAAGGTTCGTTTTGAGGAATGCATGCATTTTTCGTAATTGAGACCTTACCTGAGCAGAAAGAACCCACCCACATCTTTGGTTCGATTGTCTCTCTTTGCCAGTTGCTTGTGGAAAGGAAGATCAACTTTGAATAATTGATGTACTTTCATATAATAAGTGTTGGACCTGCTTTCAATTTGCCATAATGGCTTATTCTTTTCATAATTGTGGAAAGGAAGACCAACTTGAGGCTTGATGTCACTTTCTGGAGGCTTGAAGGAACATCCAACTTTAGGCTCGAGGATTGATGTTACTTATATTTTATCCCTGACGCACACAATTGAGCATGGAATTTGGGGGGGTTGGGAATATTGCTCAAGGCTGCCTAAGAATTGACACTTGAAAAACCCAATAAGGTGTTGACGCATCATGGGTCATTTGGGGCATTCATTTCCTAAGGATATTCATTATTTTGACAGGGAGGGTTGGTGAGGGATAACCAGAATGGAATTCAACACTCAAGAAATTACGTCTAAAACGTGTTAACATAGTTTTTCGGTGTCCCCCCCCTACTCTCAGGTAGCCGGGATGTAGATGCTTTTTGAACCATCTATATCCAATTGTCACTAAATCCATCCATACATCAAACATAAGGTGGTAAGGAATGGCATAAATCATAATTTTTGTGGCCCCACCATGGTTTTTTGGCCAT
Source organism: Picea engelmannii (assembly GCA_009831015.1). NCBI lineage: Eukaryota > Viridiplantae > Streptophyta > Pinopsida > Pinales > Pinaceae > Picea > Picea engelmannii. The sequence goes on along the minus strand of ML780266.1, from coordinate 739,656 downwards.
ATCTTCTCGAACTCTAACTCAAGCAGGCAATACCAGGACCAAGATGACCTTGCAATGCCTTTTTGTACCATGTCAGGGCCTTGGAAGTAGATCTAATTAAAGAACTGGCACCAGTAGATGACCAAGTATAAGCACGAATAGATGAGTCCCAATAACACCACTCAAAGTCTAATCATCAGTTAAAGAGTTGGAGTCCCAGTTGTAGTTGATGAGGAGTAAAAGAAAGCTGGATATTTAAAGTAGTAGTTTCAATAACCGAGTCGCCACTCGATTTTAGGGGAACACTGAAAACCCCTAATAGGAGAAGGAAGGAAGAAAATAAAATGAGAGAAGGCCATTATATTAATTAGGGTTTTAGGTTTAAGTATATGATTTTAGGTCTGTAGATTAATCAAGGTTCAAGAGCAAGTAGGAAATCACAAAAAAATGAACAAAGGAAAACAAACTAACTAGGGTTCATTCACTAGTTTCCATGATTGTTTCACGGGAAACAATTTCACGAGGATAGCTTTATATTGGACTAATGGTTCTTGGCCTATTTCATCAGTCATCTGATCTAATCAACTAGGGTTCATGGGACACGCCACCTCGATCCATCCAGCTATGCCCTAAACCCACCCATCCATTCTAGTAATGCCATCCATCAATTTCTAATGAGTAGCTCAGCGATATGGTTCGATCAACCCAAACTAAACTACATCCCTTCACTTGGTTCCAACGTCACCTACACAATTAATTAGTATCAATTGTTGAAGATGTAATTGTAGTTAAGGAAGCAAAGGAAGTATCAAAGCAAGAAAAGCATTTTAGTATACCATGCAGGACCAAAATCTATTGACCCTGCAACGAGCGCCTATGGTTAGCACATGCCCCTCAATTTAGAAACATGTAATTACCCTGGAAAATGTATAAAACAATCTCAAATTTTGTACAATACGGAACCCTAAGTGGGTGGCACAAGATCTGGACAAGTGTATGGAATCCATGAAGCCAGTACCCACCCATAACCACCATTTCTTCATATAAATACATAATTTAAGTGCACTAACATTTAGGGTCTTATTTCACGCCTTGTCTTTGCCATTGATATTGATCCAACAAACAAGACGATAAATGGTCGTCTAATGAGACCTAAATTTTGAAGCATCTGGAGTATCTTTCTCATCGAAACTTGTGTGGGTCATCAGATCCCTCCCATATGAGAGTTGCACCCACTTCCCATCTCTCTTGAATGAATAAGTAATCACATTTATTCCCCGAAACTCACCAATTTACCATACTAGGTAGTTCTTTGATCCCATGCCCCCCCCGGGCCTACTTTTCACCCTCTTTCTACGTTCCTTAAGAAGTAAAAGGTTATGCCCTTCCTTCGGGGGTGTTATTGGGCTATCATCCATTCATTCATTTCTTATGTTCGATCCCCTTTTGTTGACACGATGTAAGAAAGGCTTGTAGGCCCCTCTACCCCAGGGTGTGAGAGAGAGTACTTCTATTCTGGAAGGGTTGTGCATGTTAGCGCCCCCAAACCTGATTGTAAAGGGTGGGGGAGACAACTAATGTTTAAGTCTTGTGGCAATGAAAGTAGTGTGTAAAAGTTGGGTTTCACCTTAATGTCAAAATATAAGCGCTTTTTTTCACTTAACTTAATTCAGGTTCTAACTAATGTAATTTTCCATCCCCCATCGACCACCCACTTAATATGGTTCACCTAGTGATCCCAAGCTATCCATCTATATGCCTTTCTTTCTGTGTATTGATTGTCCTAGACCAGTGAGTGCTTATAAAACCCAGTAAGTAATCAGTCTGTGTAGCGGTTGAAATCCTTTGTCCAACACTATAAATCTGGGAATCAAACTCTAAGCTTCCCTTGCTGCAACAGAGTATTTGTCAAGGGTTGAATTGAAATCTCATATGATATTTTTCTCTTCCACTTCTGGGTCAAAAGTAGTTTTCTAGTGACATTCTTTCTCTTCTCTCTCCGTGTGGGTAAAACCAAATCTAACATTAAGAGGCGCTTCAGTTCCCACCCAAGAGCAGCGAAAGTTTTAGCAGGGTATGATCCTTTTGGTTTCTCGAGCAAAATAAGTAGTGGATCCAGTAGCAGCACCAAAGACGAGCAACAAAATAGCTTTTGATTTAATATTCAAAAATATGACTTCTGCATTGGATATCACTAATTCGTTTTTAGCAATGTATCTTGGCGTAATACATTTTTGTGATGAAAATGGAGTCTTTTATTTGGGGTGATAAACATAAGTTGACTTATCCTGGTCAGACATAATGAGCACTGTGAACTACCTCAAAGAAAGGTAGTGGATCAAAATGATCCAATTTGGGGCTTGCTTTTCCTATGAAATGAAACAATCTATTTCATCAAGCAAATAACCATTCCCAACCCACCCGTCAGTCTGAGAGAGATAAGTCAAACTACAATTTGAATATTGTCTCTTGCTCCCCCCTCCCTACAGTGTAGATACCGGTAACAATTACTCTTATCTATTATATAGTAAGATGTGAGTTGGGACAAGCCTTGACAATTTCTCAATTTCAGTAGTTGCTTGATGTTGTTAGGATGGATGTGTTGTCGGCATGCTTGTTCACCTCCCCTGATCATAATGCATGCCTAATTAGTTGGTTGGAACATGTATTAGCTTCTAGGTCCATATCCCTAAAGTTGGAGTACTTCTTCCTCCCGCCAGGCTCATGAGAGGGCCTCTCCCTTGCTCCCTAGGGATCCCCCTCTCATGTAGTTATTGAAGTCGTGCTTGTTGTTATGGGTTTCTCAGTAAAGTAGCCTTAAATTGTTCAAGCAAGAAGAGCATAGTGAGGGTTCTCCCTTCAACTCTTTGTAGGGTGCTCCCTGAACTGAGCATAAGTGGGTGGAAGGTTCTCGTCACTCACGCGATTATACCCTTTACTTCTCCTATAGTATAGTAGCAAGGGTATTTGAGGTAGGTCTTGAAAGGTATTACCTGAACTTACTACACCCTTCTTATCAACACAGTCTTGTTACTTGCTTTTATATACGTATTTTCATATATCTTTTAGTTATGAAACTTATATACTTACAGCCCGAGCTAGCGCTCAAAATTACTACCTTCATCCTAGGATGATGGATGGAGTGTTTCCTGCCCAACCACACTTCCCTTCTATCAGGAAGGATTAGATTGGTATGGAATTATCCCTTCCCTTACTACCCCACACATATCACCTGAACTTACTACATACTTCTTACTACACCTAGTTTTGTTACTAGCTGATATATACATAATATTCTTCATGGTTCATTTAAGAAATATTATACTTACACCCCAGGCTATCAATTCAATGGAACGGATTATCATTCCTCATACCCTTGGCGTAGTTGGAAAGATCTGTTGATGTTGTGGGATCGTTGGAACTGCCTTCTTTTATTGAAGAAATCTAGAACTTATGAGACATGACTGGATTGGATGTTTAAGTAGTCGAGGACTCTCGTACCGACGTGATTAATTCAAGAAGTGGTCTAGGGATAACATGTATATTTCTTCAGGTGGGAGGGTAGTTAGTAAAGAATGATGAGGGTTTAGTAGGGTAAAGGGATCATAAGAATAGTGTTGTACCTCACTATTTGCCTCAAGCAAGTGTTATTGAAGCCCACCCATTCAATATAATAAGTGAAGGCGGTAGTTCCTAAATAAAAGAGGGAAGGTATGAGGATCCCATGACTGGTTGTAGCTGTAAAACTGGGTAATCGTGTAGGTTCAAGCTACCTGGCCTTCCCTAAAATCATTGGATGTATCGTGGGACTTATAAGTAAATGTGTATTCCTGAACCATCCTTATTGTCTCTAAGCCCAAGAAATAAATGTTTTTGTCAAGTTGGAAATTATGTTTCTGAGGAATGATCAATCTTGGGCATTTTAGAGTTACGGGCCTCTTAAATCCAAGTTTTGGTCATGAAGAACTTCAAATCAATTCATGTCTCTCTTAAATCCAAGTTTTACCATCCAACTGTGTCTCATCAGTTCTAGCAGTAATTAATTCATAGGGCAGTTTGGACGATCCATCCAATGAAGGTTAGTTGTATGTCTAACTTCCAGTTTCAAAGTAGGCATATAAAGGGATTTATCATCCAGTTAAAAGTGACTAGGAAACCCACTCGTTTAGTAACGTAAGTTGTATAATCAAGGCAATATAGTATAAAGGAAAAGGTTGGTTGGTATCGAATGAATGGTATTAGTTCACAAGCCCTTCTCTTCCAATTTAAGTAGTAAGGCATGATTTCCTAGATCCAAGCAGTTACAACGATCCAACGAGGGGAAGTTCTTAATCTTCCTGCCTGCTATTGGTTGACCAAAAAAAGGTTCTATCCTAGCTAGAGATGTTGTCTTAATTTATAAATATGTATTTGGCCTGGTCCAAAGAGAGAAGATATCGCTTACAAAAGAAGTGTATATAGAAGATATGGCATAATCAAAAGGGTGCTTCTTAAAGAGTATCCATTCCAAAGGCTTCTCAAGCCCGATATAAAATATAAATAAAAAAAGTGGTATGGAGAAATATCATAATTATAAAGGCAATATCTGACTAAATCGACTCTCATGTCTAGCTTCAATCAAAGGGGTGGTTCTGGTGGATCCAAAATGCTTCCAACCACATATTTGAGAAATAAAATATTTGTTTGAACATGGTCGAAACCATATGAATCTGGGTCCCGAACTCTCATTTTGATTTATCCAAACAAACTTTGTTCCTGCATTTAAGGTGATTTTTTCCAATAAGTAAGGACCTCGAAGTTGCACTCTACCATGTGCTTTCTTGCATAAATCTTCTGCTGGTTTTGGGTTTCCTGCAAATTATCCTTGAGGACCCTAAGGATATATTTGTTCTCATGTATCCAGTATTTTCTTTGGGGGCTCTGTTCTCCCCAAATTCCATCTCCACAATGGATGGGGTGTCATACCCATACAGTTCTCGGAAAGGAGTCATACCAATGGACATATGGTAAGTGGTGTTGTAGTAATGCTCTCCCAAGTGCAACAATTTAATCCATGCTCTCTGATATCCTGATATATAGTTTCAAAGATACTCCTTAATCCATTTATTTGCAACCTTTGTCTGGCCGTCCATCTGAGGGTGAAAACTAGTATTGGAGGTCAACTCTATACCTGCCAATCTAAAAAACTCCTGCTAAAATGCGCTAAGGAATCTACTATCTTGATCACTAACAATGTACTTAGGCAACCCATGGAATCTAAACACCTCCCTAAAAAACAACTCTTCCACCTGCGAAGTTGTGTAATTTGATGAAAACACAAAGAAGTGAACAAAATTGGTCAACCGATCAACCACTACATAGATACAATCTTCGCCCTGTACTTTCGATAAGCCTGTCATGAAGTCCATCGACACACTTTCCCACTTCTACTCTAGAATGGGCAACAATTATAGTAACCCCCCTATATGAGTTTGTTCTACCTTGTTCTACTAACATATATTGCATTCTCTCACATGTCACAGTACATCGTCCTCGAGGCCCTTCCATGAGAACATCTCTTTGATCTATCTATAAGTTTTGAAGTACCCTTGATACCTTGCCAATGGTGTATCATGTGTAGCTCTCATAATATTCTCCTTAAGCTTGGATTTTGGTACTAGGTATATCATGTCTTTGTAGAAGATTATATTATCCACCACTCTATACTTGTCATCCCAGATGTGACCATCCATCAACTTGCATGCAAACTTATTCTTGGAATACTCCACCTGCAAGTGAGCCTTCCTATCAGTTGAAACCTCCATAAGAGAGCATGTTGCAGGTTTCCTAGAGAGGGCATCTGCAACCGTGTTTTCCTTTCCCATTACATACTCAATGTCGAAATCATAAGCATGCACCTTGCTTACCCATTTTTTCTACCTCTCATTCAGTTCCTTCTAATCGAGGAAATACATTAAACTATTATGATATGTCCTAACCACAAATATGCCACCTACCAAGTACCACATGAACTTTTCCAATTCATGCATGATGGGGAGACTCTCTTTGTCGTAGATACGATAGAGTTTCTCTGGATCTCTAAGATTCTAACTCTCAAATTCTATCGGGTGTCTATTCTGCATCAAGAATGCACCTATTCTTGTTACACCCGAAGCATCACACTCAAGAAAAAAGGTTGAGTGAAGTCTGGTAGGGCTAACACTGGTAAAGTGATCATTACCTCATTGATTTTTTCGAATTTCTTATGTGATTCCCTTGTCAACCCAAAATCCCCTTCCTTTGTGAGATATGTCAAAGGTGCACCCAACTATGAAAACCTCTTGACAAATCACCCATAGTAACTGCATAGCCCAAATAATTCATGCAACTTGATAAGAGACCTAGGATTTTGGCCAATCCAATATGGCTTGGATCTTCTCCCAATGCACCTGTACACCATGCACACTAATCACATGGCCAAAATAGAATTTTTCTTCCATGTCGAACACACACTTCAATTCCTTAGCATACAATGATTGTTCCTTCATGATGCCCAAAACCTCCTCAACATGCTTCAAGTGATCCTCCCATGTCATGTTGTATATAAGGAGGTAATCAAAGAACAACAAAAACTTTCTCAACTTCTTGATGAAGATGTGATTCATGCAAGACTAGAAAGTAGTTAGTGCATTGGTCAACACAATTGGCATGACCAAGAATTCATAGTGCTCAAAGTGACAACATAAAGCAATTTTGTGGACATCCTTTTCTTTGACCCCGATCTAATGATATCCCAAGAAAAGATCAATCTTTGAGAAATACACCGCCCCATGCAACTCATCCAATAGCTCATCAATCCTAGGAATGGGATACCTGGTTTTGATTTTTTTCTTGTTCAAAGCCCTGTAATCGTTACACATCCTCATAGTACCATCCTTCTTGACCAATACCACCAAACAAGAAAATGGACTAGAATTGAGCCTGAAATGCCCCATCTCTAACAACTCCTTAATTGATTTATCGATCTCATCCTTGAACTTATTTGGGTGCTTACTCAATAATGCCTGAATATCCATGTGATATGGCTGACTATTGTCGGAAGTTTTCTAATTCATGATCAAACACTCTGATGCATATGCCACGTCCCCATGCCTGAACAATGCTTCCATTAAGAGAAAACACCTTGAAAATCATGTCAAACATCAACATAAAGGTTTCCTTGATTTATGTGCTTTAAATCAACTGTACAACCAATAATAAATGTTGTACGGATTACCTTCATTTGTTGTATAGTAAATGACTATAATAAATGATTAAAATCTCCTTGGGATGCATGTTAATCATTTCTTGCTACTACACTTTCCCTTTCAATTCAATCTTCCTTGGAAAATGTGTCTCTTCACTTTCCCACTCAAGCTCTCCTCAAAATATGCACCCCACCTCTCTCAATGGCTCCTTTTATTCATTATTTAATGAGTAACTTACCTAACCCTAGATCTCCAAAGAGATAGACGGTCAAGATAAGATCTTTCCCTCTTGAGATCAATGGTAGTAACTTAATCTTCCATTGAGTTCACTTAAATCACTTAAGTGATCCAAACTTTATAAAGTCATTTTTACCCATTAAATATTAAAAGACCCAACTTGACTTTATAAAATCACTGTATAAAGTCAAGTCACTAGAGAGAGACTTTTTCTCGATCACTTTTGCATGTTGGGCATCACTAATACAAAAGTACCTTTGAGCTATAAAAACTAACATAAACTACATCCAAAGCTAAACCTGAAGAACCGTAAGAAGGATGGAAAGAAAAAAAAAAACTTGTAGCCACAGATTCAAACAATCCGGTTGAAAGTGCTTCTGATGTGGATGATAAGATTGTCTGCACATATGTGCAAAAGGATGTGAATCTATGTAGTCTTCATCACCAGGAAGAAAAGGATATGACCAAGATCTACCACATCAAGATTAATGCCAATAATACCAAGATAGATGTTCTATTTGACTCTGGTTCATAGGCTAATCTCGTAGAAATGGATCTGGTCAGCAATATTGGATTGGAGATTCACGATCATCCTATCTCCCATCCATTGGGTTGGGTAAACTATTGGGGATACTTCACACACACCTAGGATTTCTTTTTCCTAAGGTTTTCCCTATGTTTATTAGTCATTATTCAATCTTCTATAGTTTAGGGAGAATATTCCTTTAGGAAAATATTCTCTTCAGTTCACACTTCAGTTTGATCAGTTGAGTGGAGTCTAGATGCCACATTGGGATTATCACCATGAAGAATTGGTATCATCACCATCTAATGTGCATTGTCCTTGGGATTATCACCAAACTGGCACATTACTCATGATTCCCTGATCTCTTCCTCACTTCACTTTGTTTCAGTCAGTTAACTGAAGACTGAGAGACTAGTTAACTCAAACTAGGTGGTAGTTCACTCCCGTAACTGCTTGAGAGACTATATTAGGTGGAATCTTACTCTCGTAACTGTTGGTGTGTGTCCATATCACTCTAGACCACCACTATGGTGCATTGGATTCTCCTCCAATGCAAATTAGTTGAGTTATATAGAGTATATCATGTGTAAATTATCATTCATTCATTTGGTTAGTGAGAATTCTTCCATTCTTTATCTCTTGCTTCTCTTTTCTTATCTTTTATATGCAACTGTGTATGTCAATTCCCAGCTATATCTATTGTGTGCAGGTTCAACACTTACATGGTATCAGAGCCGACATACTGCTTGCAGAAAGACACACCAAATTATTTTTCCAGGTACCGAAGATTGAAGACAACAGAAAAATGGAATTTCCAAAACAATTCATTCTTACACCGTACAATATATTTCCAGGGAAGTAGAAGATGATAATGCATTTTTTAGGTAGAGGATTATACGGGTTAACCATGAACACAGAAAATGAACCAACATCAGCCATAGAAAAATCCAATTATCTAAATCAAATGGATGAAGCGTTTGGAACAATTTGTAGTCTCATTTCTCCTAAACTCCTCTTTCACATATCCTCCTGTAAAACCCCCAATTAAGCTTGGAACACCATGGAATCTATTTTTGGAAAACATGATGAGATGAGGGGACAAATGCTTGATGTGGAATTGCTCACTTTGTATCCAAAAACCTTCGACAATCTCCAATATTTCTTTACAAAATATAAGAATTTGTTGTTGCAACTCAAGGCTTGTGTGGTTGATAAATCTAAGGAGGACAAACAAATGGTTCTTACCATTCTCTCCAAAATTGGTCCAGAATAATCAATGTTTTTATCTACATTTCATTCAGTTAGGCTTGCCTCTGAAGCCACATGGACGATGCCCTCTCTTGAGGCCTTTATCGAGTCTCCGACACAAGAGAAAAACAAGCTCATCAATATGGGAAAAATCAAAGGCCCAAAGGCGCATGCACTTACTTTGCAATATGGTAGCAGTCATCAATATCAGAAATCTAAAGGCAAATACATAAGGAAAGCACATGCAAATCCAAAGAAGGAAGGGTACTCAAAACCTTTCAACGATGCCTCCATATCCAAAGGTGGAAAGGGAAGAAAAGGGGAGAAATTAACTTACTTCCATAAATGATTCCATCCAGAATAGGAATGCATGCAGAAACAAATAGATCAAATGGCCCAAATACTTCAACAAAACAACCTTGGAGATCGCATCCCCGAGAATTCCAAGAAGAAGAAGTCAGAAGATCAGAATCTAAGGAAATGCAATTCTAGCCATGATTTGATTGCCATCAACTCCTCTCTCGATGCTTGGATCATAGATTCAGTTGCATCGCACCACATGGAAGACACAAAAGAAGTATATTCTTCATTGGATGCTTGCAAAGTTCCTCCTATTCTTATGGGGGACAACTCTTTAGTCGAGGTCACTGACAAAGGAAGAATTGAACTCGCAAACAGAAGCTTCGAGAATGTGCTACACGTTCCCAAACTTTCCATTAATCTTCTCTCTATGTATCGGATGACAAACTCTGGCACTGGAAAGAGAGTCATATTCACACTTTATGCAATTTATATCTATGACATGCAAACCAATTCTAGGGTTGCTACTGGTGAGGTAAATCATCAATCTAGACTCTACACATTTTTTGAATTTATTGAACCATATTCTCCATTACTACTTACCTATGATGATGAAAGCAGTTGGATATGACACGAAAGGTTCATGCATTTAAATTTCAGATACATGCAACAACTTAGAAAGCAGGGAATGGTTGATGGTCTACCTGACATCCACTTCTCCAAAGGAATTTGTGAGGGATGTGTTCTTGGAAAACACTCTCAAGAGAAATTTGACAAAGGAAAGACTCATAAGTATTTCTTTCCTTTAGATCTGATCCATAGTGACCTCATAGGCCCTTTTATGCAGTCATCAATCAATAAATCAAGGTACATGCTCATTTTTGTTGATGATTTCTCATGTTTAACGTGGATTTTCTTTCTCAGGCAAAAATCATAGGTCTTTCAACACCTAAAAGATTTCAAAGCCCTTGTTGAGACACAGTCAAGAAAGAAAATCAAAGTCCCATGAACAAATAATGGGGGAGAGTATTTCAACCACGAGATACAAAATATTTGTCATGAGGTATGGATTCAGTTGTAGCACACGGTTCCCTATGATATGTAGAAAAATAGAGTTGTTGAGCGAAAAAATAGATCTCTAAAAGAGATGGCATCTTGCATGTTACATGCAAATTCACTTCTACGAAGATTATGGGCTGAAGCACTTAATTGTGAAACCTACATCCAAAACTTATATCCCCATATATATTTCAAGGATAAGACCCCATGCGAGGCTTGGAGTGCCCTCAAACCAGACGTGACCCACTTTCGTAATTTTAGTTCACATGCACGGGCCAAGATTCCTTCTGAGTAGAGGAAGGCACTTGATCCACAAAGCATTGATTGTATCTTTGTTGGATACCCTAACGGTGTGAAGGGATACAAACTCATTGATATTTCCTCAGACCAGATCATCATTGAGAGAAGTGTCCAATTCGACGAAAGTGTCTTGCATGTACCTCAACAACCACATGTAGACATTTTTGTTCTTCCACCTGTCAAAGATGATGAGCATGCACATGCTGAATCTTCTTCAGATGAGAGATCTGATTTAGAGGATTCAAATTATCCATATACAGAGTGAGTATAGTCAAATGCAGATTCAGTGCATCTAGATGCAGATGCAGAGCCAGAGCAGAGGCCCAAGTGGGCCAAGGTTACTCTTTAGGATGCAAGAGATCTTGTTGGGGATCCAGCTGATACTAGTAGGACTCGATCTGATTTAGATTAGCCTCCTATTGCACTCATTGCCATTGAACTGATGCCACCCAACATATTTTCTTGGTTCAGTCTTCATATCCATAGTCCTATGGCGAGGCTATTGGAAACACCTTTTGGGAATCTGCCATGCAGAAGGAGTACAACTCCCTCCTCGAGAGCTAAACTTGGGATCTAGTTCCCTTTCCTTCAAGACAGAAACTTGACAGGTGCAGATGGGTATATAGGACCAAGAGCACAACGTATGGATAGGTTAGCAGATACAAATCCAGGCTAGTTTCCAAATCATTTCAGTAGGTGCATGGCATTAACTATGATGAGACCTTCGCTCTATTAGCGAAGATGGATTCCATATGTTTGGCACTTTCCATTGCGATAACCAAGAGATGGTAATTCCATCAAATGGATGTGAAGAATGCATTTCTTCACGATGATCTCTTTGAGGATATCTATATGGAGCAGCCCCAGGGGTTTATGCAGGATTCATCTTTAGTTTTTTTACTGAAGAAGTCTCTTTATGGCCTCAATCAGGCTCCGATGGCATGGTATTCCAAGATGGACTCCTACCTGTTGTCACGTAACTTTGTACGTTGTAAGTCAAATATGAATTTTTGCATGCTCAGGATGGATGATTCACTTCTACTCCTAGTTTTGTATGTTGATGATTTGTTGATCACTAATTGCTCGACTTCAATGATTGATGCAGTCAATATGATTCTACATGATAGGTTCTTGATGACGGACATGGGTCCGCTACATTTCTTCTTTGGACTCGAGATCAATCATGGTGCATAAGGCATCAAATTGTCTTGGGCCATGTATGCACAAGATCTCCTTGAGAGATTTCACATGACACACTACAAGTCTTCCCCGACTCCTTTCCTATCAAAAGTCATACTTGAGGATGGCGAGGGCACTCCACTGGTTGACAACACACTGTACAAACAACTAGTGGGGATCTTGTTGTATCTCACACACTCTAGACCAGACCTCTCCTATGCAGTTGAAGCAGTCTCCAGGTTCATGCAGGAGTCGCATGAGCTACATTGGACATCTTCAAAGTGTATCCTTTGATACGTACAAGGCACCATCACCTTTGGGACTCACTATGAAGGATACTCTACATTGGACCTCATCGGGTTTACTGATTATGACTGGGTTGGAAATAGCATTGATTGCAAGTCCACATCTGGTTACTCACTCAGTCTTGGTTCTGGGCCTATTTGTTGGTCGAGCAAGAAGCAAGATGCTATTTCTCTATCTTCAGTTGAGGTAGAGTACAAAGGGGTACTTAACATAACCATTCAGGCTATGTGGCTACAAAATTTTCTCATTGAGTTTGGAATTCAATTTCATCGGTCAATTGCCATTTGGTGTGACAACCAGACCACTTTGAAGTTTTGTAGAGATCTAGTTCAGAGGCAGTGGACATAGCACATCGAGATTCACATGCACTACATCCAGGAATTAGTACACAAGGGGATAATCAACCTGCAGTTCTGTCCTTCAATAGAACATACTGCAGATGTCTTCACCAAGGCCTTCACTAAGCAGAAGTTTCATTCTTTGTGTAGTCGTCTTGGAGTGAAGGACATAATTTCCTAGTAACTGTCAGTTCTTCTTTTTAGATACATTGTAATTTGTGGGGGGGGGGGTTTCCCATGAGGTTTTCCCTCTTTACTCATTTATTTCAATGTATCTTTTGTATTTGTGTACCTAACATGGCCTCGT
>ML780266.1:706361-719239 GCA_009831015.1 Picea engelmannii | reverse complement strand
TTATATATATATATATATATATATATATATATATATATATATATATATATATATTGAATCCATAGAAATGGATCTATAAATGCATGCAATTTCATCAAATATGATTTTGTGTAAACTATTTCAAAATATTGTAAACATGAAACAAAATGACAAATAATTTGGAAATGATGAATTTAATTAATTGGTTTATGCAGTGCTAACCACCACCGTGTTTTTAAGACAAAATAAAATTTGACATAAAGTCATTATATAACATGGACATATGATACTTTCCCTCCCAATTTTTTTTATTTTACATCATGTGCTTGCATCCTATGACATTAGTGTTCTATGTAAATTCTACAATTACTGTTATTCATTCTCATATTTTTTGTAATCATGTAATCAAAATCATTTTATTAATACATATGTCTTATCAAATAACTAATATATAACTATCATCTATCCTCCACAATTATTCCTAAAAGATCCTTAAATAAGCGATGATTTCCATATTCCCTTTGTGAGCCTATTTGATATTATAGGGCCCTTTTCATCATGAATAATCCATAAAGCATCAAATTTAAGGGAAAAAAACATTATTTTTCACATGTAGTCCATATTAAGCCCTAATACAATTCTTAGTGTGCAAAGCTTATAATGGATAAGGTTCATTATTAATATATAAAAATATACAAAATAAATTTTTAAGCTAGAAATATGTTACCTTCTATCAACTGAAATGGAACCAATATATAGTCATTCTTCTGATTATAGAGCTTCCAATAAAGGAAACCAACTTCAACATCAAAACTTGAGTTTCAAAAAGAGTTTGCATAAATTGCCAAAATTGAACTGTTCAAACAGTGTATTGTCTATCAAACTTAAACCAAAAAACTAGAACTGAGGCAAAAAAGAAATCATGGAACATAGTTGGAATACCATCATTCTTCAGGTGCACGCTCGCTTCCATGTTGTTGGGTAGGAGTCAACCACTCTGGGACAATTATGCTTTGGACAGGTCGACCATAAGGCATCGAAACACTCTGCGAACCAGATAGCATGTCAAAGAGTATCCCAATTTTAATTTCCATCTGCTCCTGACGATATTTATGCTTAGCCATATCCCTATGGAGTTCAAAGATAAGAAACAACTGATATTTTGAAAAGTGGGTGGGTCATGCTTCCATTCACTGCAGATAAGTATGCTTGTGTTGTTGAAGAATGTTGTCATCTTCATTTTTCATGCGCACTATTCGGTGAGGCGCAGTAATTTGACGACACACTTAATTTTTTAAATATATAGTTTAATAAGTGTTTTTACATACTAAATGAAAAAACACAATGAAAAAATAGAGGTAATTTCATTTTTTTAAAACATATTTGTTTATAAATGAAGACACTATTCATTAGTTCATTTTTTTGGCAGAATTTAGAAGGAAAATTTGTGGAAGAGAGATTTACCACGAAATACTTTGGAGTGGCTAGATTTTTTTGAAGAGCCAAAATTGGAAGGGATCCGTAGGGCATATACAAATCTGCAAATACGAAATTTTAAGCATGTGATTTCATTCTACTGATCATTTCAATATTTCCCTACTAGATTCAAACTATTTTCAATGCATGTTAAAAAAATATACGGATTTCATAATTACCTTCGATATTGGAAGTCATAGGTTTTTTGTTGTTTTTTCTTGTTCCCCTCTTTTTTTAAGAAATAGATTTTTATATGGTTTATTTTTATAAGTAATATATTTTTTTAGGGTTTATTTTTTTAAGCAATAATTTTTTATAGGGTTTACTTAGTTGCATATGGGATGTTTGGTATCTGATGCAATGGTACCACTCATTGCATCGAATACCGAATCATGTCAACTCTATCATTGTCGGCGATTTTTTTTTAAAACTTTTCTGCGGTATGTAGTACGCACTATACAAGACAGACACCTCGGTGCGCACTATACAGGAAAATCGCCTCGATGCTCACTATATAGACAACCGCATTGGGGCACATATATCTATGCAAAGCATCGAGTGGTAAAAAAAATAGTATTGATTTTGTATCATATGTGTGCAGGTTAGCGGTGCACAATAACTAATAGTACATGCCGGTGTGAATATATTCTTGACACCCCAGTGCGTTCTATTTAATTAAGCGCACCAAAATAATAGATTGTATACAAATTTCAGAATTTGTAGTTATGATGATTCTTGTTTTTTTTTTATACAAGATGGATGATAGAAGTTCAAAGAAAACATCTTATTGCAACGAGCACGATGATAGCTCATCCCAAGAAGAGAGGAAGGCAAGTTCTTTAAGTTTTATTAAAAAGTTAATATATAATTTGAAATATTTGTAACTTTAAATCAATGATGTGTATTGGTTAATGTGTGTCATGCAAAGCAAAAACTTGAAGAAACTTGATAAGATTGTTCGCAATCTGAGTGTAAAAAAATGTAAAATATTTATGGAAATGTTGCAAACAGATGAAACAAGTGGATCGAAAGGTAATCAACATTAAGTTTTTCTTTGGCTTTTACTAAAGAATTTCTTAACATTAATCACTAACAAGTTTTAAACAATCAATTTCACTTTTTTTAATGTTATGCAGTGACTGATAGCGAGGGAATGGAATCTCGTCATAAGAGGAAAACAATTGTTAAGGATGTAAATGATGATGACGGCTTGGTCATAAATTCATATAGAGTGGTGCTTGAAGTTAATGAGAGGGGGGGAATGTTTTACAGAGCTTTGAGGGATATAGTGGAAAGAATGTATAGACGCCATTTCCACTTACAATACAAAAATCAATCGAGTGACTCTAAGAATCAGGTTATATGTTTACTAGAAGCATTTCCAGAGCCATGGTAAATGAGTCTCGTGAGACTTGCAATAGCAAAAACTTGCAATAACAAAAAAGTGTCATATAAAAGGTATTATTACTAAACATATTTTTCTATAATATGTTTCAATAATTACCAAATTAATTTGTTTTGTTATATTTACTTTCATATACATTTAAGAAAATGTTATTGTGTTTTTTTTGTTTTTCAAGAAGATTATGAAAAATCCAAGCAACAAACGAGGGGAAATCTAGTACATGCTGGTAGGAATGTCCAAAACAATGTACAAGGAGATGGTAAAAGAAATGAACATAATTGCATCACAAAAGGATGCATCCCAACAACAATGTGCATCAAAAGTATGTGATCATTTGTTTATTCTTTTATGTACATTGAATTTATTTATCATATTAAATATCATTTTTCAATTTTTTTTTGCAGAAAAGAAAACAAAATGGAACCCAATCAGCACATGAGACAAAACAACAAGGAAAGAAAGGGTCGATTGCAAAGCTTGTGAGTACTTAACATTTTCGACGTTACTTAAGTTTTCATATTTGTTTTGATCTTTATATTTGAGTGATTAGTTTACATCGATCCATGGATGTCTGCTAATAGGTGCTAACATACAAAGAAGAGTCAACCTAACAATTGATCAACGTTGGGTTAACTAAGGGTTGTGATTATATGTTGAAGTATTAAGGTTTAATTGAACAATTTGTAAGTAGCTACATTGTTTAACTTCCTTTGTTTTATAATTAATGGAACAAGAAGAAAACTTTATATTAATTATATCGACTATGCTTTCTCATGGCGTATTAAACATGCAGGAAACAAAGTATGGAGAGCATCCAGTAGAAAATTTTGTGATAACTGTCATGAAGCAAGCCTTTGAAACGATGTGTATGTTTTATGAATCAATCATTGATCTGGTACATTTTTTTATTTACGCAATCATGTATATTCTACTATATTATAAAAGTAGATTTACTTATTACGCTTTATTTCTATGTTTGTAGATGGAACATGAGCAATTGGAACATCAACAAAAAGTTGAGCAAAAAAACATCAATTTAGATAACCAAAGTACAATATCACCTACAACTGATCAAGAAATGAGGGATGTACAAAACTCGAACAATGACAACAGTTCAAGTGATCAATGACAATCATTATAATTGAATGTTACTACAATTTGTAAGCAGTTTTGTAATATCAGTCTGTAAAAATCAGGGGTATTTTTGCTTAATGTAGTGATCATAATGTCTCAATTGCATGAGGACATGTTACCGATAACTGTAACAATTACATATTGGTTCCATTTTGACTATCACGGACCTTTACGTTATCTCATTTTGTATGACTATGGGTCTCTTATTCATATATGATAAAATGGGTTTGTTATTTTAATGCATTGTAAAATGTTGTAAAATGTTGCATTGTTGATTGATTAATATGTGAATTATTTACATTGTTGCAAATAATTGATTAATTAATATGTGCATTATTTACATCGTTGCAAATAATTGAGGTGTAACCCCTTGGATAAGGCATTAATGTTTTCATTATATCAAAATGCAATATAAAAAATATAAAATACAATATGATTATAAAAATTATTTGTAAAAAAAAAAAAATTATTTAAAATATATACATATCGGTGAATTCTTATGAACTCACAAAATGGTGCCTGAAATAATATAAACATCAGTGTTTCTCAAGGGGTTATACGCACCGATGCATATTAATTATACTAAAGCATGGGTACATATTAATTATACAGAATCATCGGTGCATAAAATGTGTGATAATATATATCGTTTTGAAATTATACGGTGGACATGTGATAAATACACATCGATTATTTAAATATAATAACAATATCAGTGCTTTAATAAACTTAAGCGCTTCGGTGCGTTTAATAATACAAGCGCTCTGAGGTGTTATATTGAGTATACACACCGAAATGTATAGTAAATAAAATACAACCACATCAAAGTTGCATATAACAAAATGAGAATCTAGGACATATTAACCATAACCGTCCCGATGCGTTTGTTTCGTATGTAAGCACCGAGGTATAATGTAATGGAGAACCAACACACTTTCGTCTTATGTACGCACTAAGGCATTTTCATGTAATGGTTCTAAGTGCGGTTTTGTTTAAGTTCGCATCAACAATTTTGTAATGGCGCCCCAGTACTTTTTTTGTTTTATGTACGTTCCGGGGCATTTTATGTAAGGTTGTTCTGATGCTTTTATGTTTTGGTATGCCCCTGGATGTTTTATTTAATGGTGCACCTGTGCATTTTGACAATAAAAACACCAACAAAAAAAAAGGTATCTACTACAACCTCTGCCCATCCAATTTTTTTTGTTATATGGAGCATTTATTAAAACCTCTTCAACCAATAGAGGAGGTTGTAGCAGAGTTTTTTTTGAAAGTTTTCCCAAATTTTGTAACACTGAAAACCTGTGCTAGAAGGTTTTCTCCTTATAGTGCAAAGAAGAAGATACATGGAACACTTCCTTCAAGACAAGGCAAGGTTTGTATGATTGGTTAGTTATGCCATTTGGTTCAAACTTCATGCAACGCACCAACTACATTTATGAGACTAATGAATGATGTTTTACGTCCTTATCTAGATTCATTTATTATTGTCTATTTGGATTATACACTGGTTTATTGTGCTACCTGAGAAGAGCACATATCACATCTTATGCAGGTGTTAGAGACCCTGAAGAAGCAATAGTTGTTGGCCAATCTCAAGAAATGCAAATTTTCTCAGCAGTCTTTAGTGTATACAAGGTATGTGATCGATGGAGGCGAGCTCAAGAAATATCTTGCCAAGATGAAGGCCATCATGAAATAGCTAGTTCCTATAAATTGCACAGAAGTTAAAAGCTTTGTTGGGGCAACATAATACTTGCAAAAGTTCATAGTTTTGTTTTCAGTAGTAGCTGCACCACTCCACATAATAACAGTGGGAAGTAAGAGTTTCCAGTGGGGGAAGTATCAACAAAAGGCCTTTGATGAGATGAAAATAAAGATCAGTCAAGCACCAGTGATCGCGCTACTAAACTTGCAGAATCCCTTCGAAGTGGAGACAGATGAAAGTGTGTATGCCATTGGAGCAGTCATGATGGAGGGAGGAAGGCATGTCTGCTATCATTCTAAAGTATTTCATGGGGTTCTCCTCAATACTCTACCTACGACAACGAGCTCTATGCTTTGGTACAAGCTATCAAAAAGTGGAAGCACTATATAATAGGAAATGAGACCATCATCCACATAGATCACTAGTCACTCCAGTATTTGCAGGCCCATAGTAAGTTACATCAAACCAAGCAGTACAAATGGATGAGGTTCTTACAACAATTTCATCTAGTCATCAAGTATAAGAAGGGAAACACAAACAAGTTGGAAAACATGCTTTCAAGGCCAACCACATCCAAGAGTACAACTTTGGGAACTTTGGTGCACATGGATCCTTTTACCCATGATACATACAAAGAGGCATACACAGAAGATGAGGACTTCAAGGAGGTGTTTCAGCAGCTACAAGGCCAAATTCATATAGAAGAAGGTGACATCGAGGTTGATTATCATTTCCAGAATGGTTTACTCTACAAGCTAAACAAGCTTTGTGTCCCTAAAGGTGAACGGTTGTAGTTTATCAGAGAGGCTCACACCTTTAAAGTTGCAAGACATTTTGGTGTTGGGAAGACAGTTACCAACTTACAAATGTATCTGTACTTGTTAGTTTTTACTACAGCTCAGATCTGATATAATGCTTCTACAATTATGCACAATTTACTAATTTAAATTGTAAACATAGATACACTAAGATGCCTACAATGGTACATAAAATTTCAATTTCATAATACACAAGTATTTAAACCATAAGTTAATATTCTTGAACCAAGAATCAATGGGCTCTCGTACTAGAGATAATGGCCCAATCTTTTACAAAGAATTTGCCAAAACACTTACAAATAATCTATTGTCCATGGTCAGCTTCTTGGACATGTTGTCCTTCATATATATTGTTGTTTGGACACTTGTCAATATGTTGAAGACTATTATGATAGTCTTCCTTTGTTGTTGGCCACTTGTCGAGCCCTCAAGCACATTTTTCTTGTTGGATTACTGAGAGGGGAAGTGAATCAATAATAGAGATTTTTAATCCTTTTTAACCACAATATATAAGTGTTTTTTATCTTTATGATCAATTTACCATTATCCTTCCACAAGTGAAAAATAAATGAACCATGAACAATGAGTAATCATACACATACATAGTACACCGGTATTTTTACATGGAAACCCAATGCGGGAGAAACCACGAAATGTGTTTTCTTATGTCTTTAAGAATTACATTCATTGGAAGCACCAACTTCCTTTGTTCTCTAGCTGCAACTGGAAAGAGGCTCCAACCCCCTATATTTCCAGGCTACAACCTGAGGGAAGCTCCAACTCCCCAATTCTCTAGCTACAACCCCTTATGTTCTCCAACTACAACCGGAAGGTGGCTACAACCACCTATCATTTCCCCTTCTAACTGCCCTGAAATATAAGTGTCAAATAACTGATGAAACCATTGTCACACTATCACTGTGAAATATACCACTTTAAACCTATACCAATCTGTGCCAACAACCTGTAACCAAACTGTACCCATAACCTATAGTCAACCTATACCAAAAACATGTAGTCAACCTCTACCAACATATACCAAATATACCAAAAAACTGTACCAACATATACCAAATATACCAACAAATTGTACCAATAATCTCCTTAATAGATCAGATCTGATAACATAGATATCATACCCAATATCACAAGAATATCACTCAAATCATGTGCATCTATGTCTCTCTAGTCATGTGCCATACATGTGCATACAATCATAATCATGTGTAATGACCCTCACATGAACTAGACATCAAACCCTCATTGTTATGCAGCCTCAAACTATACCAACAATTTCAACAACATACCATAACCAAAATCTCTCAACCATGTACCACAAAAACCCTCAACCATGTACCAAGAAATACAAGATGTGTCTCAACACTCAAACTAACAAGATGTACCAATGATAAATATCATACATACCAGCACTGTATTTTTGTAGATCTAACTCATATAGAAAGTGCCATACAACCATCAACCTCTCTAGGGAAAATATTCAATCTCCCATAACCATATCTCATGTAGACAACAATATCCAACTACTCATAAGAATATGACATACCTTTTGAACATGTAGATAGATTTGTTGTACCTGATCATTTTGGACCTTCCTAGGAACTTGCTTTCGGACTCTAGAGACTTGACATCCTCATCAAATCAGGTTTTAATGGATTTTCCCAATTGTACCCAACCTCTTCTTCTTGGGCCCATGTATGTATGTTCCCTTCTCCACTACATCCTGCGTATGTACGCGATCTCTTCCACTACAACCCGGGTACACCTCAAAACCTAGGTTTTTTTTTCAGAAATTCTACAACTTCGAAACTTTCGCCGTCAACCCTTCTTTGTTGCCTCAGACTTGCCTAACTTCAGGTGTATCGATGAGTACCTACAATAAACTTTTCCCAAATCATAGATATTCAATGTGCTCAATAGGTGCAAATAGGAGACCCTTTCTCTCTTATTTACACTCTCCAAGTAGCTTCCTCAAGGGGTTACCTTCTAACTAACTTTACCCAACTCCCTTCTTTTAGGGATAACCCACTTTTAACCACTTGTCCACTTACAACCACTTTATCAACAAATAGTAAACTCACCACTTCTAGTTGCAACTAATTTATTTTTAATTATTTTCTTTTTGCAACAACTTAACTCATGATTAACTCCTAGTTACAACCACTTTGACTAGTAAACTTCTTCTAGGAGCTTCTAGAATAAATTGACTTCTTTGACCTTCTAGGGGCTTCTAGATAACTCAGGAGGGTTCTCCAACTTTAGAAGGCCATAACTATCTAATCATGAGGAGTTATGTGATGTTCCACATATCACCAAAAATGGGATGACATCTACTATCAGTCTAGAATAGTCTTACTTGCAAATACATTAATCTTCGTACCTTTATACCTCAAACAACTTTGGGTCCCTTAACCATACTATTGGGGCTACCAGAATTTGCTACCGGACTTTCTCCAAGAGTTGACATCAATGACAACCAACCCAATTAATCTATAGTTCTGGCCTCTTAAGTTGTTGATACAGATCTATACCAACCCTTCCAAGGTTCACTCCTTGTTGTTGGTCACTTGTAGCTACCATACAATTTCTCTACAGGTCTGCGACCACTTTCTTCTAGCAGTCTAAGCCTTCTTCTTTGTTACCATCCTTTATCCCTTGTTGGGGTTGCCTCAATTGGGCCTACAGCTGAGGTTAGGCTTGTTCCTCAAGCCTGTGGCTTCCCTATCTTGGACATCTGGCCCTCCTCCCAGGGCTCGACCTCTTCTTTCACCCAACTTGGCTCCTCCTCTAGGGACAAAAAATACATGCACCCTACTCGTCCTCTTTCATCCAAGGTACCTTCCCAAACACAAGAATAAATACAACATAAATGAGACCTAAAGGCCTCCCTCCATAGCTGGTAGAAGACTCCTAAAACCGCAGAAAATTTTAGACCTCTTATTCCTCCATGTCTCCACTTACGTTTTGTCACAATGACTTCATATATTATATATACAAGTATAAGGGGTGTGTCAAGAAACCCCTTCACAAAGTAAGCACACAAATAGACTTTATTGTGGGTGTGAAACCCCATCGCAATCCCACAAAGCCCACAAGGCCCCAACCTCATTTCAAGGTTGATTTTGACAAAATGAAAGGATAGCCTGATTCCAACGAGAATCCCCACATTCCTGGAATCTTGGCATCTTGTGGGAATGCCTCTCGAAGCTACAAAATCAACACTCCCTCTTAGCGAGGGAGGTATTCTCCACCACTCCTAGTTTTTCTATGAAGTAGACAAACTTGCCCTTCACTAGAGGTTTGGTGAGAATCTCTGTAATCTGCTCGTCTGTGAAAATGTGTTGGAGCTTCACTACTCCCTTTTGTACTGTCTCTGATGAAGTGATATATGATTTCAATGTTCTTCGACTTATCATGAAACACTAGGTTCTTTGAGAGCTTGATACAACTCTGGTTGTCACAGTGGATCACGGTGGGCTTCAACTCCTGACCAAATAATCCTACAAGAATCTTGCGAAGCCAAATAGCCTCAGAACTTGCCAAATTGGTTGCCATATATTCTATCTCTGATGAGCTAAGTGCCACAGAAGTATATTTCCTATTGTACCAAGAAATCATTGTTGATCCTAGGCTAAAAGAACCACCATGGGTTCTCTTCCTGTCAACTGCACTACCTACCCAATATGAGTCTGAATATGCATGCAACCTCACTCCATCATCTCTGACATATCTCAAACCAAATCCAATTGTACCTCGTAGGTACCTGAGTACATGCTTTACTGCCACCCAATGCACATGTCTCGGCTCAACCATGAATTGACTCAAGGTGTTAATGGAAAAGAAAATATCTAGCCTGGTGTTAACCAAATACATTAATGAACCAATAAATTGCTTGTACATCGTGGGATCCACCAAGTCTGAATCTGAAGCTCCCAACATTCTCAGGTTGGTGATCATAGGTGTAGTCATGGACTTACAATCCATAATTTTGAATCTCTTCAATATCTCAACTTTTACTTCCCTTTCCTGAGGAATATCTCAATAGGCTGCTACCACACCTCTAATCCCAAGAAGTAATGCATTAACCCAATATCCTTCATCTCGAATTCTGAAGCCAATTCCTTCTTACACCTGACAATGAGTTTCTCATCCCCTATGAGAAAAAAATCATCAACATATAAGACCAATATGAGAGGATCCCTACCAACCTATAGGACATATAAGTTGGGGTCTACGTCACTCTTGGTGAAGCCCGAGCTCTACAAATACCCATTAATCCTAGAGTACCATGCCCTAGGTGTCTGCTTGAGTCCATACAACACTTTCTTCAACCCGCGGACATGTGTTTTTCCTCCGATGTACCTCAAAATCTTGAGGTTTCTCTATGTATACTTCCTCCTCAATCACCCCATTGAAAAATGTTGTCTTCACATCCATCTGATGGATCTTCCACTTAATAACTGAAGTGAGAGAAATCATTGTCCTAATAGAGGTATATCTGGCCACTGGGGAAAAAGTGTCCTCGTATTCTCTTCCTTTCTGGGAGAACCCTCTTGGTACGAACCTTGCCTTAAACTTCTCGATACTGTCATCTACAGTTTTCTTGATCTTATAGATCCACTTGGAAGTTACTACCAACTTTTCCGTTGGTCTCGAAACTATATCCCACGCGTCATTCTTCATGATGGATCGATACTCCTCCATCATGGAATGCTTCCAAACTTGTTGACCTACTACTTCCTCAAAAATGGAAGGCTCAGAATCAATGATCTTGCTCATAAGAGCCACATAACTAGAAAATCTATGTGGAGGCTTATTCTCCCTAAAGGTGCATCTAGGGGGCACATGTCTCTATGCATCCTTCAAGGTGTCTCGAAGCCATCTAGGCCTCATGTCCCTGTCACTAAGAGGATTCACTAGTTCCCCAAGATCTTCTGACTCCTCATGATCTGAAGGTTGATCCTCAATGTTGGGTGGTCTAGTACTCATCTCAATCTTTGGAGCCTCCTTCTCCTCACCACCTGTTGTGGTATCACAAGACTTCTTGAAGGCTATGTCCTCCTCAAATCTGACATCTCGACTGACCTCAACATAGTGTTGTCCTGGAATGTAGATGTGGTAGGCCTTTGAGGTCTCACTATATCCTACAAACACACCCTTCTTCCCAAAGGGGTCTAATTTCATCCTCTTCTCCATAGGAACATGGATGTAGACAGGATATCCAAAGATCCTCAAATTCCCTATCTCTGGTCTCTCTCCTGTGAACGCCTCCTCATGAGTTTTATCCTCCACGATCCTGTGAGGACTCTTGTTATGAACATAGACTACAGTGATGCATGCTTTTGCCCAAAGCATCTTGGGTAGATCCTGGTCATGCAACATTTCCTGGTTGCCTCAATTATGGTCTGGTTCTTTCTTTCTACAACCCCATTTTGTTGAGGGTTAAAGGGCACTATCAACTCCCTCTTAATCCCTACTTCCTTAAATAATTTTTTGAATTCATTAGAGGTATACTCACCCCCATTGTTTGAACTCAAAACCTTGATAATCTTCCCTGTCTGATTCTCTACTAGATCCTTGAACTCTTTGAATCGACTGAAGACTTCATCCTTAGTCTTCATGAAAAATATTCATGTATTCCTGGAATATTCATCAATAAAGGTCACATCGTATCGAAAACCACTCATAGATTGAACTAACATTGGTCCACATACGTCTGAATGTACTAGGTCTAGGATCATTTTGGACCTACTATCATTGTTGGGAAAGACAACCTTGACATTCTTTCCAAGTGCAAAACCTCTGCATATTTCCTGGTGTTTAGTCCTGAACTCTGGAAGACCTATGACCATCTTTCTTAATATTGGTAGTTCTTGGTGATGTAAATGTCCCAATATCCTATGCCAAAGCTCAGATCATCACTGCTATGTACCAGGGCCTGATCTAGTTGACCTATCAGCTTGTAAAGATTGTCATCATTAGTCCCAATGAATTCTGTTGAATCAAGACTCAATCCGTTTGGACAAGCAATAACTTTCCCATCAATGAATGCTACTGCATAGCCTTTGTCCTCCATTGCAGAGATAGAAAGTAGATTCTTCTTCAGTCCAGGTACATACAACACTTCACTCATCTTGAGAGGCTTTCTGAACTTCAGCTTGAGCAAGGTTGTTACAACTCCCTTGACTACATACTTGGCATTATGATCCAGGTGGATATCGGGGGCCACCCACCTTTTCCAAATGGCTCAAAACAGTTTTCTGGCCATTTTGGCAATTTACTATTTTTAGCAGGTTTTCACTTCCGGGGCCATTTTGAGGGCCTAAATGAAGTTTTTTTT
>ML780266.1:667288-700827 GCA_009831015.1 Picea engelmannii | reverse complement strand
CCAGTCATACGATGAGAAACACCCTTGTCTACCAACCAAGTCTCCATGGTAACCTACCCAGAACAAGAACCAAGTACAAAAGCAACACTTTTCTAGTGTTGTTTCTCTTCAAACCCCAAGCTCTGATACCATGTTAGTTTTCACTGCAGCTCAGATATGATCTAATGCTTCTACAGTTATGCACAATTTACTAATTTAAACTGTAAACATAGATACACTAAGATGCCTAACTTTAACATAGCGAAACATAAACTTGCAACTTGATAATACACAAGTATTTAAACTAGAATTCAATATTCTTAAGCCAATAATCAATGGGCTCCCGTACAATGGATAATGGCCCAATCTTTTACAAGGAATTTTCAAAAAAACTTACAAATAATATATTTCCCATGGTCAGCTTCTTAGACCTGTTGTTCTTCATCTATATTGTTGTTTGGACACTTGTCAACATGTTGAAGACTATTGTGATAGTCTTCCTTTGTTGATGGCCACTTGTCCATCCCTCAAGCACATTGATCTAGCCTCTTAAGTTGTTGTTACAGATCTGTACCAGCCCTCCCAAGGTTCACTCCTTCTTGTTGGTCACTTGTAGTTGCCATACAATTTCCCTACAGGTTTGTGACCTCTTTCTTCTAGCAGTCTAGGCCTTCTTCTTTGTTTCCAGCCTTTATCCCTTGTTGTGACTGCCTTAGTTGGGTTTGCGGCTGAGGCTAGGTTTGTTCCTCAAGCCTGCGGCTTCCCTATCTTGGACAACCCACCCTCCTCCTAGGGCTCGACCTCTTCTTTCACCCAGCTCAGCTCCTCCTCTAGGGATAAAACAGGCATGCATCCTACTCGTCCTCTTTTATCCAATATACCTTCCCAAACACAAGAAATACAACAGAAATGAGGCCTAAAGGCCTCTCTCCATACCTAGTAGAAGACTCCTAAAACCAGAGAAAATTCCATACCTCTTATTTCTCCATGTCTCCACTTATGTTTTTTCACAATGACTTGATCTCTTATATATACAAGTCCAAGGGGTGTGTCAAGAAACCCCTTCACAAAGTCAACACAAAAATAGAATTTCTTGTGGGTGTGAAACCCCATCACAAGCCCACAAATCCCATGAGGCCCAAACCTCATTTCAATGTCGATTTTGACGAAACGAAAGGCTAGACGGATGCCAACTAGAATTCCCACATGCCTGGCATCTTGGCATCTTATGGGAATGCCTCCCAAAGCTACAAAATCAACAATACTGGCCAAGAATGCAAGAATATGTAGCACGATATATTAAAGGATGTATACTTTGTTGTATCAGCAAACCTAGTAACAAGAAGCAAGATCTATACAATCCCTTACTTGTACCCATTTGACCTTCAGAAAGTATTTTTATGGATTTTGTGGGAGGTTTACCAACAACCTGGAAGGGACATGGCTATCTATTTGTGGTAGTTGACATGTTCAGAAAAATGTGCATTCTTATGCCTTGTAAAAAGACCATTAAGGAACATGAAGCAACAAACTTGTTCTTTAAACAGGTTTGGGTGCACTTTGGGATACCAAGGAGCATCGTTTCAAACAAGGACACCAAATTTCTCAGCGCCTTCTGGACTACATTGTGCGAGAAGATGGACAATAAGCTCAAGAGGTCTACAACATTCCATCCACAGGAAAATGGGCAAACGGAAGTAGTCAACAAGACTTTGGTGCATCTTTTGAGGGGTTACAATCAAAAGCATATAAGGACGTGGGATGAAAATATGATCTATATACAACACTCTTATAACTTAGTGGTTCACACTTCTATTGGTAAGTCACCTTTTGAAACTTTCTTTGGGTATTTTCCACCTTCACGGTTAGATGTTGTATATGGACAGCATGGAGTGAGGGACGACCTCATAGGAGATGCATTAAAAGAAGAAAAAATTGTTGAGAAGATCAAGAAGATCCATTTGCAATTATAAGAGACTCTGAAGAGGTCACAGGAAAAGTACAAGGTTAGACATGACCAACACAAAACATAGAGAACATTTAGAGTGGGAGACAAAGTATGGTTATAGTTGAATAAGGAAAGGCTACAGGGTCCTAGTAAGAAGATCCGGGCTCTGTGGCATGGTCCATTTGAGGTATTGGAAAAGGTGGAAGATAACGCTTACAGTCTCACTCTACTCCCATTTATGCGTGTTTACTTAGTAGTGAGTCTGGATAATCTCAAACTCTATGAGCCCTCTGTTACCACTGAGAGTCACCCTCAGATTGCGGAAGGATAAGCCCAGTACCCATCAGAGTTTTTGGTGGATGTTTGGTTTGTATGAGTGGAGGTCAATGGACAAAACTCAATATATGAATGATGTTCAACACAGAACTGGACAAGAAATGTATAGGGAAGTAAGGGCCACAACTAACTTCAGTCAGTGAATTGAGTTTAAGTGTGAGCATAGGGAAGACTTAGTGAGAAAGTTGGACAAGACTGTTATGGGCATCAGGCCTTCAAGCAGCTTGGAGAAGAAAAACTCAGACTCAAGATCACTTTTAAGCTCAAGTTTCAGACACTGAAATATGTCCAAACAACACAGTCACAACAACACAATGATCAAACCTACATCACCATGCAGCTACAACAACTCGGTTGGATCCTCCATGCCCAAGCCATTCAGTGTAAGAGGGAAAAAGATCACAAGGAAGCTGACTAAAACTGGTCACGATATTGTTGCAATCAAACCTACATTACAACAAAATAACAACCCTCAACTGGATCCTCCATGCCCGAGTGTTTTAGCACAGTTGTTTACAAAGAGATGAAAAGAGGTTGACTTCTATTAATCTAAAAGTCTCAAATCTTATACATAACCAAAGAACAGTTCTAGCATCAAAACATTACAAAATAGGGAGCTCTTCTCAACCAGTTGGCAACCATAACAAAATGTAAAAAATATCTATTTATACTCAAAGCAATCCCCGACTATCAGGAGTGTGATCTAATCACTACAATAAAAACTTTGCGTCGGCGACTTCTTCTGTCAGACTAAACGTGCGTCCCTCTGTCAGATGCGAGCTCAAATTAGCATGGGTCTGCAGGGAAATCTGCTCGCATGGGTACCATGGGCTGACGGTTCAGTCCCCACGGTCGGGCCTTCTATGCCTTCCATTTATGGGGTGAGCCGAGGTTTCAACCACCAACCTACCTTCGATTAACTGCTTTTCCTTGGAGATTGAACGAGACTTAATGCTTAGGGGCGCGACCACTTGCTGCTCTTAGACAGGATGCCATATAAACATGAAATTGTGGGGTCGCTCAGAGGTGGTTTGGGTTCAGATTGCTTTTGGGCCCGCAATCCATCACATTTTTCCACGTAGTATTTTCGCCATAGCATGGTTTCCATCGTGGGACCGCTCAAGAAAATATAGCCTGAACATGTTGCGTCCCCGCAATAGACTATGGCCACTGATCTGGTCACGATATGAGATCTAGGCGCACTGGCTAGATTTGGCACCACTGCCAAGCTTACTCGCCCACCACTTTAGGATCTACCAAAAGTGTGCTTTGGGGTGGGGTGCTACTTTTGGCGCTGAACAATAACACCTCCCGGAGGATGATCTGATGTAGAGGCTAGATGTCACCATGTTGATGTGTTGCGAACGGAAAGGTAACATGTGTCACTTGAAAACAGGCTAGAGGCGTGTCTGAGAATACTTGAAAAGAGTGTCACGTGTCAAAACCATAAGGGTGTCACCTGTCTATGTTGATAGACGACATGCATTTGTCTCTCCAAGGCTCGGGGGCTAGCTCATGTTTACCTGCTGTGCTTTTACCCGGAGCTATGGATCTGGTGACATGTGGCTCTTTGAATTGGACGGTCGAGATCCACTCTGGGTCTTCGGGCTCCGGGAGAATCAAAACTCAAACCTGGGCTTCCAAGTTCTTTTACCCGTAGCCATGGATTTGATGACACGTGTCTTTTTGAATGGACGGTCGAGATCCACTCCAAGTCTCCGGGCTCCGGGCAAATCAAATATCAAACTTATTTTTCCTTCTGTGTTTTCACCCGAAGCTATGGATATGACAACACGTGGATATTGTTGATCAACGAATCAGATTCACTTCTGCCACTTCGGCACTTCGGGCACTTCGAGCCTTCGAGACCTTGGGGAGGCACTACCGCTAAGATCCCTGTTGATTTTGAGATCAATGGTCCATAATTGCTTCGGGAGTTCGGGCTTCGGCTCTCCAGAAGTTTTATGCACTTCTCACTTTGAAACTCCCGAAGCTCATTTCTACGAACACTTGGATCAGATGCCACCTGTCCCCCTCGAGATTGACGACTCATGCTCGCTCCGGGCCTCCATTCTTTGGACCTTCTACTATGGCGCTATACTTCACGCGACTTTGAACTTCTAAATGTCTGTGAGCCGCTGATTCAAGCTACTCCTGGAATCTCCCCCACTGAAAGATTAAAATTGTCTGTTGCTTTTAAGCCTGAAATGGGATGCTTTGTATGTCACCCTTTGTGTCCAAGGTTGCGGCCTGCACGATCAAGAATCTAGACGAATGGTTGTGGACTGGGAAAACAGGGAGATCCGTGACTGAAAAAGGAGACGAGTGTTCATCCTTTGGGGAAAACAGAGGGGTTTGGGGCCGAGACTCCTTTCGGGTAGGACATTAAAGGAAACCAGGGCGCACAAACGAACAAGGGCACACAGAAGACGACTTTACACACTGAAAGGGGACAAACTTAATACTTGTCAATTCGAAAAGGATAGAGACAGGGAAAAACTACACACTTAGGTAGAAACCACGAATCCACAAGACTTTGACAAGTTCATGTGATAACACCTTTCATGTTGGATCAGGAGGAGCGGATCCTACCTTCCATAGAAGATTTAACACCAGATGCTCCAAAAAAGTTGGCAGAGGGCACAGTTTTGCAAAAGAGGTACAAAACTACAAGACAAGGGCAACATGACCATTGGCAGATTGGGTTGAGAGGACAACTTCCAAGCAAAGAAAAATGGTACTCCAAGAAGAAGGTAAAGGAAATTTTTTCTCACCTCATTCAATAAATATTTTGGGGACCAAAAGCCTCCCTAAATGGGGAGGTATGATCCAGATTGGATCATTATGTTATTTGTCATTTATCTCAATACTTTCAAAGTGGAAAAAATTGGAGGAATCAACTTGCAAGGTCATTTTAGTGATAGGTCCCAATTTAGAATATTAGGGTCTCAAACCTTTTGGAGCCATTTTGAGGCATTAAACGACGTTTTTGGGGGGTTTTAGTGTTCGAATCTTAAATCGACACCCTTAGTGATGTTCTACACTCCCAGACCTTTCCATCATTGCATACCATGCATCAGTCAAAGCTTGTATGCAAAAGTTATGCCTCCTTCAAGTTGACCACCATGGTATGAGAGGATGTCACGTTAGCTCCGTTACCCATGCATATGTGGCTAGCCACGTGAGGAATTTTAAGAAGATTATAGAAGGTTCAAAACCTTATCACAATTGAAGGTTGAGGAAGTCAAAACCCTAACCCTAGACAACTATTAGGCTATGTTCAATACCAGGCCGCTAGGAGAAGGGGTTCCATTCTATGTTATTGTATTTTGTTCCATAACAGAGCAGAACAACTAGGAGTGAAAAATTATATAGCATAACAGATGGGGTTAATGTTTTGTAGTAGCCTAACAGGATGTTGATATTATGGTAGTTGCGGGAGGTATCAACCTCCATGTGTAACCTCTGACTAGATTAGAATATTCTGGAAGCCATAGAAACCCTAAATAGATGTGTAAAAACACTAGAAGACAAGTTGGCTCAGTAAAATAATTATTATTAAAATATTGGCTTCTAAAAGGACAAGTCAGCCTAGACAAGTGAAAAGAATCACTATAAATATAAGATGAACTAGCTCATGTGTACACACTCACTTCACTCACTCTCTTAATCAAGGATAGCGCAAGTTTGGAGCTGCAGTTGCAAGATAGGAAGGTGGATACTCTTGAGTGTTTCTTGGTCTATCTTTCTAACGACATCTAGCCTAAGATGTGTGCTCTACCTTCTAGTATCTCTTGGTGGTATTCTGATATTCTTGGTGGTATTCTTGGTAAGTGCAACTGCAACTGCAACTGCTATAGTGGAGTATTGTTCTTGTTTTGTGGCTTTGGGACTTTCTGTCTGGTGAGCTATCTTTGGAGAAAGATGTTCTTAGTTATATGTTGCTTCTAGTGTTTCTTCTAGAATCATTAAGTCTAGAAAAGGTTATGGTGCTTGAGGGTGGTTATGTGCCTATGGTTGGGTGACAATAATGATATTGTCTATGGTAAAACGAGCACATCGAATACTTTAACAGGTTATGGGCCCACACCACCTTCAGGACAGTCTAATCGTTGGAAGGTAAAGTAGTTGTTCTTTGTTTAGCTCGTTGTGGCACTAGTTGCAGTTGCAACTAGGGTTTCTGATTTTGCAGCTGCAACAAACCCTAATCCAACTCTTTGGGCACCTTAAGTGAAGCGTTGGACTTAATTTCTAGATATTCTAGTGTGTCGTAGCCTAGTGCACCCTCCCGTGTCCTCAGCTAGCAAAAACGTCAAGTTTTTTTATTTTTTCAGTCAAAGTCAAATTCAAAGGTTGACTGGTCAAAGTCAAAGTCAAAGGTTGAATTTTGGTCAAAATTGATTTTCTGATCAAAGTTGAAATTTTAGGGTTTCTAGCATGTTCTAATCATTAAACATTCTTGATTCGATTTCTAACGTCTTCTTGTCAAGATGGTGTTTAGTTTCAGATTAGAAGACGAATGATGCTGAAAATTTCAAAGGTATGCACTTGTATATGTTTTTCATGTTATATCATCCAACAAAGCATGAGTATGTTTTGCAGGGAATGTACAAGAAACCTTGTCCAAGCAGTGATCTTGGATTCAATACATTCAAAGGAACAAGCAATTGAGGCTCCAGGTTCTGGGTTTGATCAAATTGTTAAGTTTCAATTTGCACATATCAAGGTTGATAGTTGTTATAGTACAAGTAAACACTATAGTTGTGGCAACAATCTTTGAAAGGTTCCATTATTGTTAAGTATACTTGGTTGCATGTAAGTACTATTGATATAGATGCTTAATACACTTGTTTGATGAACTAACATCTCTTCTAGGAGATATTTCTTGTTCCCAAGCAAGTCACCTTGGTAATTCTATGATGATTACCATCCTTGCTATGATCTTATGAAAATGTTATTGGAAATACTTTTGCTCTTGTTCCGGGAAGGTCACAGGCGATAGCTCTGAGGAGGAGCTACAGTGACAGTTGCAAAACATGGAGTAGATGACTCCATCAAGTGGTAAGGCAGGTGATCTCACCAAGTACCAATTCTAATAGAAGCGTGGAAAGCAAAAGGAGTTTTGGACATCTTTCACTCAGATGTGTGTGGACCAATGTCTAAGCGGAAGATAAAGATCTTGAGGTTCGATAATGGAGGAGAATACACCTCCAAGAAGCTCGTTGTCTTTTGTAAAGCAATCGGGATTAAGAGGGACCTAATTGTCCCATATAATCCTCAACAGAATGATGTGGCAGAAAGGAAGAATCATTCCATTGAAGAATATGTTAAGGAAATGATGAATGACCATAATCTATCCATGTTTCTATGGAGAGAAGCAATTATGACAGTCGTATATGTTTCGAATGGAAGTCCTCGTTGTATATTTAAGAACATGAATCTAGAAGAAGCTTTCTCCAAAAAGAATCCAAGTGTTGAACACTTGAGGATCCTTGGTTGTCAGTCAAGCAAAAAGAATGGAAGGAAGCTATGATGGAAGAATATCAGTCATGAAAAATGAAGTATGGGAAATTGTGCCTAGAACTGAAGGAAATTATGTATTCACTTCAAAATAGGTTTATCTTGATGGGTTTACAAGATAAAGCATGCAGTGAATAGAAGTATCAATAAATACAAGGCATGATTCATGGCTAAAGGGTTCTCCCAGCAGGAGGGAGAAGACTATGATGAGACGTTTGCTCCAGTTGCCAGATACACCTCTTTAGAGCCATCATATCTCTTGGAACATCCACGAGTTGGAGTTTACATCAGATGGATGTAAAGACCGCTTTTCTCAATGGAGTAATTGAGGAAGAAGTATACATAGAGCAACCTCAAGGTTTTGAGGTACACCCGAGAGAAACCCATGTATGCAGATTAAAGAAGGCCTTGTATGGACTCAAGCAAGCTCCAAGAGCTTGGTATGCACGAATTGACAGTTACTTGAYGAGGCTTGGATTTTCCAAGAGCTATGTTGATCCAAACCCAAGGTTGTGAATGATGCACCCGTGATCCTGCTACTGTATGTTGATGATTTGTTCTTGACATGTGCAGAGCCTCTCATTATTCAGTGTAAAAAGGAGTTAGCATTTTAATTCGATATGAAGGATCTTGGTCTCATGCATTATTACTTGGGACTAGAAGTATGGCAGAACCGTGGTGAAATCTTCCTTGGGCAAGGGAAGTATGTTGTAAAGATCCTTCAGAAGTCTGGGATGATGGATTGCAAATCCATGGCAACTCCCGTGGTGAAAGATATAAGGAAGCTGAGAGACTCAGATTCTGATCCAGTAGACTCGTCCCTATATCGACAGTTGATTAGCTCATTGATGTATTTGGTTGATACCCGGCCAGACATTTTCTTTGTTGTGAACACATTGAGCTAATTCCAGGTGGAACCTAGACATGAGCATTGGATAGTTGCAAAGCATATTTTGAGATATCTTCTTGGGATGCTAAACTATGGTTTGAGATATGCCTCAAACAGTGATGTACAGTTGCATGGATTTATTGGTTCAGATTGAGCAGGGAGTGCAGATGACATAAACAATACTTCTGGTATATGTTTCAGTTTGGGATCTGCTATGATATTATGGGCTAGTGGGAAAGAGAAGTATGTTGCACTCAACACTGCAGAAGCAAAGTATATTGCAGCTTATGATGCTTGTACATAAGCAATATGGCTCTATAAGTTGGTTTCTGGACTATTTGATAAGGTGTTGGATTCGACTGTGATATATTGTGATAATCAGAGTTGTGTGAATCTTTCAGAGAACCTCGTATTCCATGACAGGTCGAAGCACATTGAGATCAAGTATTATTTTCTCCGTGATAAAGTCCAGAAGGGAGAAGTGATTCTCCAGTACATCTCCATCAATGAGTAGACAGTTGATATTTTGACGAAGCCTCTGTCCAAGATAAAGTTTGCATACTTGAGGGACAAGTTGGGACTCATGGAGATTGCTCCCTTGGTTGAAAGGGAGGAGATGACTTCCTCGGTTGGGATGGAGTGTTGATATATAACATCATGGATAGTCAGTGTGTTGGTGGACAAACATTCTCCCTGTGGAGAATGGTCTAGGTTGACAGATTGTTGGTATGTATCATGCTAGTACAGTTTAGATATGATGCTTCAACATCATGCTAGTACAACTTAGATATGATACATATGTCTTGAGATGCATCATGCTAGTACATCTTAGATATGATGCATTGACATCATGCTAGTACATCTTAGAGACGATGCTTATTCCTGAGTCACATCATGCTATATATGATCATGGTAGTACAACTTAGATATGATCATACAGCTTAGAGATGATGCAGATGACTCGCATCATGCTAGTACAACTTAGATATGATGCAGAGCATCATGCTAGTACAACTTAGATATGTTCATACAGCTTAGAGATGATGCAGAGGCATTGATCTACATCATTTCAGTACAACTTAGATATGATGCATTCGCATCATGCTAGTACGGCTTAGAGATGATGTAGACGATACTCCACATCATGCAAGTGCAGCTTAGATATGATGCATTCGCATCATGCTAGTACGACTTAGAGATGATACAGTGGAGAGGATGGTTCTTGTAGCCATTGTGGGGCATTCAACATCTGTTGGGACAACTATTCTACTAGGACGTATGTCTGAATTTGAAGAATGGTCCCTGTATCACTCTGTTGAGTGAGTGACTTATGCGAGACACTCTGTTGAGTGCACTAAGTCCAACACATGACTTATTCAACATCATGCCCGATTACTCAGATGGAGTATGGCCTCAAGAGATGATGCAGACGATGATATGATTTAATGTCAGGACATTGTTGTACTGCATGGTGATAGCTTGTGTAGCTATTAGTTGATTGCAGTGGAGACTGTGTCTCTAGACGATAGCTATGTACTACTATGGTGGATGTGTTCCTAGTAGTTGTGCACTACTAGGAGTGGTTTTATATCACTGGATAGTAGTTGTGTACTATTATGGATCAACACTGTTGTGATCTATTGGATGGCATTATAGTAACTGTGTACTACTACTGGGTTGCCATGGAGACTAGTAGTAGTGTTGAAGAAGTTTCCTAGGTTGGTGTGCCAACCAATAGTGTTGGAGGTGATTTCCAGCTAGATGGATAGTGATGATGATGGTCGTGACTTGATCTACGTGACCATGAGATACCTGTGTGGCTATGATGATGCTACCTGTAGAATGGTCTGCAAGACTATGTGAGCCTTGTCGATGCCATGTGAAATGAATGAATGTGTTCGATCCCAATACAGTAAATACCTTCCTAGTTAGGAGGGAGTGTTGATATTATGGTATGTGCGGGAGGTATCAACCTCCATGTGTAACCTCTGACTAGATTAGAATATTTTGGAAGCTAGAGAAACCCTAAAAAGATGTGTAGAAACCCTAGAAGACAAGTTAGCTCAGTAAAATAATAATTATTAAAGTATTAGCTTATAAAAGGACAAGTGAGAACAGACAAGTGACAAGAACCACTATAAATAAGAGATGATCTAACTCATTTCTACACACTCCACTCACTTTCTCAGTCAAGGATAGCACAAGTTTGGAGCTGCAACTACAAGATAGGAAGGTGGATACTCCGGAGTGTTTATTGGTCTCTCTCTAGCAAAATCTAGCCTAAGATGTGTGCCCTGCCTTCTAGTATCTCTTGGTGGTATTCTTGGTGACACTCTTGGTGGTATTCCCAATGACACTCTTGGTGATATTCTGATATTCTTGGTGGTAATCTTGGTAAGTGCAACTGCAACTGAGTATTGTTCTTGTTATGTGGCTTTGGGACTTTCTGTCTGGTGAGCTATCTTTGGAGAAAGATGCACTCTCTTGGTTATCTGTTGGTTCTAGTGTTGCTTCTAGAATCATTCTATCTAGAAAAAGTTATGGTGCTCGGGGGTGGTTGTGTGTCTATGTTTGGGTGACAATAGTTATATTGTCTATGGTAAAATGAGCACATCGAATATTTTAACACATGCCACAAGTCTCAGGTAACTCCATAGAGAGTGTATTTTCCTTTGTACTTACATTATTTCCATACCAGAGAAAAGAGAGCAAAGTGGTCTTGACTTCTAGCTAGGTTTTCTCTCATAAGGGTTTCCCAAAGCAAATCTTTGTGTTATTTTGTGGATGGTGTGTAATTGTATTTTACTGTTCTCTATTTTCCACATTTTATCTGTTTCATGTATAAGCAGAAAATCAATAACGAAATATTTTGGAATCTAAAGAAATTTAACCTTCATAGTGTACATTTCAATTTTATTAGATCTATTGTAACGAACTGTTCCAGTGGAATATCAACGGTAGATTACAAATCACTCTTCATAAAATGATGAAATGTTATGTCAATTGAAGCTAACCCTAAGGTAGACCCCAATTCTAGTGTTGGGCTTTGTAATTGATGAAAAATGTCATAAAATAATAGTTTCCTTGTATGGATAAACAATTGAGAGAATTCACAAATTACGTGGAATAAACTGTAAATTTTCATTCAACCTCTCTATCCATGTCAATATTTTTAGAGTCCATGTTGCATAGAATTTGTAGACGATTCATGTAGCTTTGTTTTGTCAAATTGCAAGCAATGTTGGCGATATAAATAGGGGCAAATATGCATGCACGTGTGGACATAAAGCAACCATGAAAAGAAAAAATTCCACCTGCCAACAAAAATCGTCTACTTTATCCCCCTCTAACTCAATGTGTCCATTTCTCCTGCCTAGCCCACAATACCATACACTACTCTCTACAATGTCAACACAGTGGAAAGGAGAGAATACCAATGCTCAATGATGGTTGATTTCCAAGGTCTTTGACGCTTATTTCCCAAAAACACTTGTACGCCTATAATCCACTAGGATTTGTCCATTTTCACTTTGGTAAAAGTTTTGCATGGAATCTCCTCTTATAGAAAATTGGGGCAATTCTTACATGCTCTTTGTCAAATGTCCCCTTGGTTCTACACAGGGCTAGCATGGTCTCTCTAGTGATTGTCTAAGTGGTAGCCCTCATAAAAGAAAAGAGAAAATCCATGGGAGTTGTAGACCTTGTTGAAGAGAAGAGAAAACAAGCCACTTGTCCCTTCGTCAACCT
Source organism: Picea engelmannii (assembly GCA_009831015.1). Classification (NCBI taxonomy): domain Eukaryota; kingdom Viridiplantae; phylum Streptophyta; class Pinopsida; order Pinales; family Pinaceae; genus Picea; species Picea engelmannii. The sequence continues at coordinate 688,408 of ML780266.1, read as the reverse complement.
ATCTTCATAATACAATTTTGAGTGGGCTTTTGCACATAGGCCATCAAGTTTGATAGAGCACTTGGGTTTGCTCCATACATTTAATACTGTAGAATCTGAGGTGCTAGACTCCTAAAAATTGACATTGCAATTTGAACTCTTCAAGCAATATTGTCATTCCACTCTAAACTCTTCATAAGTCCCCTAAAGTTGCCACTGCAGCTTGAATTCTCCAAGGCACACTTGAAAATCACTCGGCAATCCTAAAGATTTATTATGCCAAAGAACACCAATGTCAATGACCTTTTTCTCCTCACCTACCATTGCTACTACCATTGTTGTGCTTGAGAATACTTGACCTCAAAGCTTAGAGGTATCCACCAATGGGAATAGTAGAGCATAGGAGCAGGAGGACATCAACATAGGGGTAGGGGAGGAGAATGACAACGATGCGTAATTACAAGTCAATGTGACACATGGTTGGTAGTTTTTTAAAACAAAGGATGTGGACACAAGTTTCAATGACGAAGGTTTGGAGGGTTGATGCTCCCTTAAGAGATGTCTTCAATGTAATAATACTAAAAAAAACAACAAATGAAATCATACTATGTAAAAAAAATTAAATGGATGGGATAAGAGATAATAAATATAGGGGATGGGGTAGCAAATGTCTTGTTGCCTATCTAATTTAGATTTTAGTGTTTTTTTTTCAATTTGCTTTTTAACAAATATAATCATGGGGAATGAGTCCCATCATGATCCTTGAACCACTCTCAAATTAGTGTTTCAAAGTTTTGTTTTTCGTGACATATGAATTGAATTTATTTTTTTTAAACATTACAAAACTTTAGAAGAATGCAAGCTAACTAAGATAAGTCAAAGTAGCTTGACTTGTAACAAAAAATAGTCCCCTTGCAAGGACTAAAAAAATCTAGAGCCTCGGAGTCTTGTAAAGTACCATTTTAACTTTTTTCCTTGCGATGGCAGACTGTATGTATTCTCCATTTTATATCACCAAATTAGGGAAGTGACTTTGATAGTTGGTGGGCCTTTATGCCCTTGTTTTTATTGTAAAATAGCCTTGTGCTTTTGTTTTAAAAAAAATATATACGAATGAAATTTATTTTCAATGAAAGAAAAACGTAGTGGTTTTGGTGCTACCACAAAACGCATTAGTAGTAGACACAAAATACTTATGAATGGTATGGATTGTAGCAATCCTAAATAATGATCACAGCTAAAATCAATATAATTCATCGTGTCCAAAAATGTGGCAAGCAAATATCCTCTCAAACAAGTAAGCCAAGCATATTTTACTAATCTAGAACAATGCATGGATGCATTACAAAATCAAAGTGTGGATCCCAAAGCATATTAATCAATGTTCTCCAAACATGCACTTAAATTCCCTCAAAACTTTTGATGGTTTGTTCTATGTTGGGCATCTGATAGTGTAGTAAAAGGTCTTACCTTTATTTGCACAACAAACGTGTTGACTTTTGTCACTCCATCACTCATCACTCTACTTTGCATGTATCCCTTCAATCATATTCTTTATGATAGCAAAGTCATGAAAAACATTTTACCTCAAATGGGTTTATATCAATCCTAATGATCATCTTGCCTAACCTGTTTCAGTTCTTCAACAGAGGAACAATCATAAAAATTTGGATCAGATAAATGAGCCAATCTAACCAGCCAAGAGAAAGCAACTCAAGAATTCCCTTATGGTGACCTGCTCTATAAACTCTTCATCCTTTACTCGTGACTGCCATTGAATACCAAACACTCCCAGCCATGGTTGTCTGATAGCAGCTATCACCTACTGAATGCCTATTCCCAGATATCATTTTGGATTATATATCCTATCACATTTCTATGAATGTATATTGCACCAGCATGCAAAAGCAGAATCAGTAAAATAAGTCTATTTTTCTCTATAAAGGAAAAGCTGCTTGTTTATTTGCTTCTTTCTTGTAAGGAAATGAGAAGAGTTAAAGCTTCTCCCTTGATTACCACGGATGTTAATTGCAGACAAATCATCTTAAAATTGCTTGTCTGTTATGGGCCATTCCTGTCCTTCACCAGTGGCACCCAAGTGCACTCATTCTGTTGTAAAACACAACCAATTTATATGTTCACTTGACTGGTTTGTATTTTACTCTTAAGTTTCAGACAGACACATCTGCCAAGACTTGCACATGACATTAGGCACTGACTTCAAATACTCTAAAATCCACTAACTTGGGCCTGAAAAAGCTTAGTATAGATCTAACAAGAAATCTACATGGAGGCAGGCTTGTTAATGGCTTCCATAACTTCTACTTTGAAAGTTAAAATTTAGACCGCAGGTACTAAGATGCAAATTATGCAATAGATATTCCTGAATGAAGATAATAATTTAGAGTAATGCAAATAATCATTGGGAACATAAACAAATGCATAGCTATTAACACAAGCTAATTGACGCACTGAGATTTGTGAGAAATTCAAGCATGTGCCTATGGGAAAAATTTCTTTCCCATTCCCTTTTGTCTTCACAATTTCAACAATTATGCATGGTACGCACTATGGAGTATCAGTTCAAATGATCTCACAGCATAAAGATTTTGTGAATTGATCTGTGCTATGAGGACAATTTACAACATGCATTCCTAGAAGAACATCATAATCAAAAATCAATATTTGAAAAATATGGGCAGGCCAAGAAGAATTCCATTTAATGCCCATCAATTTTGATTATAGAATGTTATGCTTAGAAACCTCTTAACCTTTTTTAAGTAGTTTGAATTTCTCTAAATGCAAGTCGTCGTTATTCATCAACATGAATGTTTAACATGCTTGTCAAAAATTGGAAAAGCAAATTGAATATTAATACATTTGAGTGTCAATCTAGGAGATTTTCTGCCAATGCCAGTACTGACATTAATTCTCCAAAACGTTGCCCACAAAAGAATGTCTGTAGAAAGTATCTAAAGATAGACATGTTTCCCATGCCCAGTGGACAATGCAGGACAGGACTCAAATTTTGCAATGAATGCTGAGTTAACTACCAAAATTTGTCCCCAAAGAAAACTATACAGATTTCAAGAGCCCAATGTGGATGCATTTCCGGAGAAACGGATATTGATGGCGTTATAATCTTATCTATGCACTCACATTCTCAATAGAAGCTGTCTTGTCAATTCTCTTCAGTATACCTGCAATAACCTGGACAGTAGAAAACACGTTGACATAAGATTAACAGTTAATCCAAAGCATTGTGAATATGTCTTCGGCATTAGTTAAAATAGCATAATTACCTTGCCAGGACCTAACTCATAACTATTCTTCAGCCCCTTGCCAAGGAGAGTCTTCACTGTAGTTTCCCACTGAACTGGAGATGTAACCTGCAAATATCTAATAGCTACATTAGTTTACATTGGACTTGAAAATATGTGCCCTAAACGTTATATTTTACTATGCCAGCTCTTCACAATAACATAGCTACTGAACCAATCATGCATATAATACATGATACACGAATATAGATTGTTATAAGGTCTGGACTTTCACATCGAATATATAAAGAAAACCTTGGCTTTATATATACATATTACATATATATATTTGAATTGAGACAAACATGATGCACTCTATAGCCCAGGTAGAAGAGATGTGTTACATCCATGGGGGTGGGTGGGTAACACTAATAAACTTTAATGAAAAAAACGTTAAGGTCTGACATGCATTGTAAAAAACAAAAATTGGCCAGCTTAACCCCAGAGATTTTAAGCACCAAGATGTTTAAAAACTGTTTTTTTTTATCCCTCTCAGTGTTTAATAGATCCAGGGATCAGGGATCTCTTTATACCACATCCAAAATCATTAAATATCATGCTTTGGCATGAATGTTTATAGAACATCCTATATTGTATTCGTAGATGTAATTTAAGAAGTTTTGAGTATGCGTAATTCCACAAAACTCAAACCATAAACAAATAATTGTTTAATTTGTGTGCATCAACCACAACATCAAATAAAATAATAATACTGAAGTAGATGTAATGCATTAGTATAATTTGATCAAGCTTAAATTAGCACATTTTCTACCTTTCCATCCTATATTATATTAGTAGGTATTATTTAAGCAAACCAAGCAATGATTGGTACACATTCCACCTGACGGGCTAGAATCTTCTTTATTGTGGCAGGATCTGAATGTGGTTGAGCATCAACATTTGATATGACTGGAATTCTAGGGGTCCTAATCTCCGTTGCTGCCAAGGCTGCTTCCAGCCTTGAAACAGCTGGCTCCATAAAGCGAGTGTGAAAAGCACCAGCAACAGCCAGTCGAACCTGTCAATAACAAACACAACAATCATTACCTATGAGAACTAATCCAGTAACTTTGTTTTCAATGATACTCAGTATTAAATCATATACAATTGCAAACATATATGGAGCATTAACATGCATGTTTTACAAACATTATGTTCAGTGAAAGGGCACCTGATCTCTGACATTTTGGGAACATGTAATTTGTTTTCAAGCTGGTCAAATACTTGGTAAGATAAATGCATGAAAACCTATAAGTACGTTTACCAAGGGAACATAAAACCCGTGCAAAGACATTATGAACAAACATTTTTCTCAAAGAATGTTTATGATGGCTAGGTGCACAAGATGTAATTATACCTAATAGAGACTAACTTACTTTAGGAGTAATCAAGTAACTGCAATATGAAATAGTTCATATTCCAGATCCATCAAGATTCCACTACAAATTAAACCACCCGGATAATAGCTTAAGTTCCATGGCGGTACTTAACCACCATTACAAATGGTGTCTGAAACAGCAAGCCTAGCTGAGAATTTGAAATAACACTGAAGGTCAGCTTAAAAGCCACATTTTCAAATCAAAAGATCTAAAAGCTTAGTTTTATATTTATAGACCTAAATTTTAGACAAGTCTACAAAAGTTCCGTATCTACTATGAAATTTTTTTATTTGTCTAAAAGATTGAAATGTTTGATGGAGAAAGCCTTACATTAGCAATACAATATGGGAGCTCATTGATGAAAGAAAATCAAACCTTAGTATACAAGTAGAAGGTGTTATGCATCATACCAAGCTCGTGTTAATACTGAATGTAAAAGGAAAATTATCCAGCAACTGGGTAATAATTCATGTGATTCGATGACTGTTCCATAATTTCCAGAGATAATTTATGAAGATATTCAGGTTGGCTTATAAAGCATGCCAATAGGTGTCTTGATTGGGCATCTTTCTTATTAAATGAATTAATTGATATCTCCAATTATTTTACTAATTATTAGAGGAATGTTGCAAGACTTCCCCTATGCTTCCCTCTCGAAGCACAGCCAATATATGCATTTCCTTTTGCAGCCAACACTGAGTCATTGGTATTCGCATGATTGAGATTTTGAATCAATAGACTGCCCTTGAGCATTCAACAATAGATCTTAGTATTTATTCATTAGAGCATGTGCAGATTTGGATGTTGTAGAAATTCTTTGGGCTCTTGGATCTTTTAGTGGAAGGCCATTTTGTAGTGGCAAGTTTGTCTATTGCAGAGGTTCTTCACCTTTGCCTTGTTGGTTTTTGGGGTTACTCCAAAAGTGTTTTCACCCAGTGGTAGTCACTTGGTGATGCTTCATGGACATATGGATGGCTAAGTTTGGGTGGATGCTTGACCTTGGTTAGAGTGCTAGCATGGTACCCTTACCAAGGAGGTTGTAACTTGTTATCCTAAAGGGCGTGATGACTAATCCATTTTGCACACAATGCAGGGAGTCGGTTGCTTGATTAGGTGTGGAACCTACCTAAAACAAGGAGCACGTGGCCCTAGGAGCTTGGGTACACTATGTGATATACACCTTGCAGGTTGGACACTTGAGTTCAGGATGCTTGGGTTGAGGCGCATATTTATGGAAGTGAGTCGTGGACTTGGACACATGTTGAGGAGAAGCATTGGAGCATGATAATCACATTGGCACACTTGAGAGGAGCATTGGGCACATGAGAGGACATGTGGCATACAATTAGAGGAGGAATCCCTTGCATGAGGACACTTGAATAAAACCATGAAAGAAGAGCATTGGACTAATATTTTGTTGAAGAGCACACCATCCTAGAGGAGGGGCATTGAGCCCCACGAGAACCATGCTTGAAGGATGTTACATATTGGGGGTTAGATAAACCCTACTATGACACTTGTATATCCTTGTATTGTAGACCACTCCATGTGCAATTGCCTTGTTGGTTACTTGTATGAACATAAGTCCTTGTTTCATGTTAGCCTTCCTTACTTTCTCTATATATAAAGGGAGGAGAGAGTTCTTGTAATCATTATAATCATTGTTTCTATCTTTTAATTGTCTTGAAGACATCTTGTAGGGAGCAAGAGGCTAGGATTAGTGAGTAAACCCTAGGAAAAGACAAGAAGAGAGACAAAGATGTCTTCGATGTTCTTGGAGAGTTAGCTCTTGTGAGATGCTAGGGTTTGCTCTTGTGAGATGCTAGTGTTTGTGTTATGCAATTAAAACCTAGAGAAGAACATAACGATGGAGGTGATGATAGTTTATCTTATGGTTGTTTTCATACCACTAGGGTTTTATCCCTAGTAGAAGGCATGAGGAAAGGATCCCGTGCCTTTGATGAGATTGCAGCCTTGTTCCTCTATGATGCATGGAGACTATGGCAAGATCATGGAGAGCCTAGCTTGATGAGTCTTCAACTTGGTGAGATGCCTTTCTTGGAAGAAGACTCAGTGATTATGGTCTTGGTGCTTGTGTTGATGCAAGAGCTGAAGATCTAGGGTTTGAGGACTCAACCCTAGGATGAACATGTAGACTTGGAGGGTAGATCTAGAGTTGTCTTGCAATGTACTTGTGTGATGAAACATGGCTAGGGTTTGTAAACCCTAGGGAAGACAAGCTTCGTTTATGTGCCAAGGAGGACTTGTTGAAGTTGATGATAGCTTGTTGAGGATCTTTGGTGGAGTGACCAGCTTTGGTTGGGAGTGATTCCTAGTTACGAGTTAGCGGCTAGGGTTTGCCTATGGTTTCCCTAGCTTGGGTTTGGAGGGCTTGACTTGTACCAGCTTTGTGAGACAGCTATGGTATGTACTTGTACTTCATCTTTTATATATATATGAAGTTTCCATCTGTCCAAATTTTGCATACTTGCATATTTTCTTTTCAGCTTATGTTATCTTCATAATTGAGTAGATTTCAGCCCTGGTTATGCATGTTGATTTGACATGACATAGAGCTGAATTGGTTAAGTGATTTAACACATATCTAGAAGATAAAGGAGCAGATTTACTGCAGTAATAATCTGTTGTAATAAAATAGTTTAAAATCTGTAATTTGCTTGGGACATGTACCCCAAGGGCTGTAACTTGTTGGCATTGAAGTACGCTTGTTCGCTGTCTGGTAAATTGGGTTGGACAGAAGTGAAATATTAGTTATTGTAATTTAATATTTCAGATTCAGCCCTAAGGCTGAAAGTTCACAGGAAATAGCTCCGAGAAACCTCAGGGTTGATGTGAAATTTCATAAGTTGCAATAATTGCCTGATTTTTGAAATTTATACATGCCTTAAGGAAGTTCTTTGGTTCTAGTATGAGTTTGGCTTCTTCATCAGCAACAGGAAGCTTTGTCTGCAACAATTTCAATGTCCATTTTCATTGAACACAAGACATGGAAGACATCATGGAGTTGACATTTGTTAGGAATGTCCAATGCATAGGCCACACCAATCAATTGTACTCCCACTCTATAAGAACCGTATAACTTGGGTTGAAGCTTGTGCCTACATTATTGCCTAAGAATTGTTTGCTTGTAAGGTTGGAGACCCAAAAAAATCGTATCTCCAGTTTCGAAATGGTGTTTTGGACGGTGCCGGTTGATGTGTTACTTCATCCTATTTTGCTTCCATTGCTAGAATGTCCTTTGGGATGCTAAATATATTCTAAATTTTTTCAAGAGTGTCATATGCTGCAAAGACTTTAACATTTTGGATGACCCCACCCTTGGGCATTGGGGGTTTGTATCCATATAATGCCTTTAAGGTGGTCATTTTGGTTGTAGTGGTACGCAATATATACTAATAGTCTACCCAATGCAATCACCTCATCCATTTAGATTGTTTGTCCTCAAAGCCCTTACGCTGCTCAATGTACACCTCTTACTTGATCACTCCCTTGAGGAAGGTTGTCTTCACATCCATCTGATGTATCCTCCAACCCATCTTTGAAGCAATAGATATAACAGCCCTAATAGAAGTATACTTGGCGACTGGAGAAAATGTCTCCTCATAGTCCACTCCTTCCTTCTGGGAGAACCCTCTTGCCACAAACCTTGCCTTGTACTTTTCAATACTTCCATCAGAAATATGTTTGGTCTTAAAGATCCGTCTCAAGCTCACCACTAATTTCCCCTCTATCCTCGGCACAATGTCCCACACATCATGCTTCATGATGGAAGCATAATCCTTCATCATGGCATCCCTCCAAACCTGGTTGCATGTTGCCTCGTCAAAACTAGTAGGCTCAAAATCGATGATGTTACTTATGAGCGCCATGTAACAAGGAAACTCTCTCGATGGTTTTATCTCCCTGAAAGTACTCCTAGGAGCCTTCACATGCTCTTGAGCATCTCTCAGTGTCTGCTCGAACCATTTCAGCCTCCTCCTGACAGAAGTAGAAGGAATATCCAACTCCTCCTCCTGATTTGAAGACTAAGTCCCTATTGTTGATGTCGGTGTCACCTCAATCTTTGGAGCCTCTCACTCTTTATCCTCTGTCGCTACTGGAAGAGATCCATGTGACTTCATCTGCTCTCCTCAAATCTGACATCCATGCTCACCGTAGTCTTCCCCTACGATGGAATGTACACCTAATACGCCTTTGAAGTCTCACTATATCCCACAAAGATGCCCTTCCACGTTGAGGGCTCCAACTTCATCCTCTTCTCTGAAGGTACATTAATATATACTAGACACCCAAAGATGTGAAAATGACCAACCTCCGGTTTCACTCCTGTGAATGCCTCCTCAAGAATCTTGTCCTCCAAGACCTTATGAGGACTCATGTTTTGAATATAAATTGTCATGTTGCATGCCTTTGCCCAAAGGAACATGAGCAGATCCTGATCATGGGTGGCCTTGGCAGCTCCAACTATGGCCCTGTTCTTCCTCTCTGCCACCCCATTATGTTGTGGGTTGTATGGCATTGTCAGCTCCTTCTTAATCCCTACTTCCTTACAGAAATTCTTGAAGTCGTTGGAGGTATACTCACCCCCATTGTCTGACCTCAAAACTCTGACCTTCCTCCCTGTCTAGTTCTCCACAAGAGCCCTAAACTCCCGAAATCGACTGAAGACCTCATCCTTGGCCTTCGTGAAGTAGATCCATGTTCTCCTTGAGAAATCGTCAATGAAGGTTACATAGTAGTTGTAACCACTCAAAGATTCCACTGACATAGGACCACATAAGTCTGAATGCACCAAATCCAATATCCCCTTGGACTTGCTATCACTGCTAGGAAAGGTTGTCTTGGCATACTTTCCAAGTGCACATCCCTTGCACACACCCTGCTGCTCTACATTGAACTCTGGAAGACCAGTGGCAATCTCCCTCAATATCGGTAAATCCCTGTGGTGAAAGTGAACCATTCTCCTGTGCCATAACTCTTGTTATTGTCACTATCATGAACTAGGAAACGTACAGGTTATGCCTTCAACAAGTACAAATTACCCTCTTTGCTTCCAATTACTCGTCCCAAGCTTGGACTAGAAGCTCTCGACCTGACAAGTACCTGTCCAACCTCGAAATAGACTTATGCCCCTTGTCCTCCATGGTTGAGACTACGAGTAGGTTCTTGGTTATCCCTGGTACATATAGCACATATGTCACGTCCAAAGGACTTCCTGACTCTAGCTGAAACTGAATAGTCCCAATCCCCTCTACAACACACCTAGCATCATTACCAAGCTCCACATGTAGTTCTAAATCTTCCTATGAAATACTGGTGGATACCACCCGTGATCTCGTCATATGACGAGAAGCACCACTATCCATGAACCAGGCATCCTTAGTTAAGGTGACAAAAAGACAAGACACCAATGAGAACTCCTCGAACTTGGTGGCAAACTCACTCACCTGTGTGTCTATTGATGCTGCAACCTGTGCCTTATTCTTTCCCTTCTTGTTCGGACACTGACCTACATAATGGCCAAACTTGTGACAAGCAAAGCATTTCACCTTGTTCATGTCTTTCTTCTTCCCATCTTGAGAGGCGGCCTTCCCACTAGTATTCTTCTTGGTCTTCCCCTTGCCCTTCCTTGCTTGACTTGCAAGAGAAAGGTTCTCGTCATCACCACCCTTTTACTGGCCTCCATGTAGAGATTCCTCTCGAGTCTCTTCTTGGATGAAATCATCCCACAATCTCTCCTAGTCGGGAAGTTTTTCTCGTGCCACGATGCCTTTGACGAAGGGATCCCATGGCTTAGTGAAGCCATTCAGGATTGTCCTCACCAACTCTTGTTCTGACACTACTTCCCCAACTGTTGCCAACTCATCACGAACCTATGTGATCCTGGTGAGATAAGAAGCCATTGTATCTAATCTGGACATCTTGGTGCCCCTAAGTTTCTCTCTTAGCACCATCTTCCTATTCTGGTTATTGCTCTGGTATAGTTTTGTCAGAGCCTCCCACATATCCCTGGTTGTCTTCTTTCCGAATAGATGAGGGATCACATGATCCTTTACTGCATCCAGAATAATCCTTCTGAATTTCACGTCCTTTTTGTTATGGTCGGCCAGATGTGTAGCATTAGAAGGAGGGGTGAGTTTCTGATCTTCAAACTCCCAAATCCCATTCTCTATCAACACCAATGATATCCTCTCCTTCCAAGGACTATGGTTGGATGCACCCTCCAACCGGTCTTCAAATCTCAGTCCAGTTGCAGCCATCCTGTCCAATCAAATACTCAACCAAAATATACTTTGCTGTTGTAAACTTGTGACAAATCAATCTCCTACTTTCTCAGAGTTTAGAGCTCTGATACCATGTTAAAAGTTAAAACCCCAAATACCAGATCTTGTTTTAAATTCCCGGCAATCTTTTATACCCAGAAAATTAATTAACCAGAAATTAATTAGTTGAACTGCTGAATAAAAAATATAGTGGTATTTAACAGTAAATATGCAGCGGAACAGCAAGTAGAAAATCAGTCATACACAGCAGAAAAAATCAGTCACCCATTATAGAGTTGTTTACCCTGGAAACCCAACTTGGGCAAACCAGCACTCAGTGTTTTTATTATTATTTTGGCCCTCAGAGAAATCAGAAATTTTATAGCAGTTTGGAACCTGTAATTCAACCCCTCTGGAAAATCCACCCACTGAAACCCATTGTTCAGCCTCCTCCTCAGCTGTACCGCTACGCTGGTACGAATATGTACAGCTCGGCCCTCTCTGAATTCAGCAAACTCGACCCTCTCTTGCCTTTTCTAGGATCTCCTTGCTACAACTCTTTTCCTTCTCTTCAGCCCCGAGTATCTCACTCTCCCTTGAGAAAATCACTCTCTCACAAATGTGTGTCTTTCTCCTCTCCTTAAGCTTTCTTTTATAATTTTTCAATGACCAAAACCCTAAACCCTAATATTCAAAGTGATGAATGGCTATGATTAAATCCTAAGCCTCACATGAGATCAAAGGTCAAGATTAGATCCACGTCACTTAAATAAATTAAGTCATTAAACCTTAGAAAACCTTATCCAATAGCCAACATTAATTAATACTTTTAATTAATGTGCTTTTCCTAAGTCAAACTTAGGAAAGAAACATAAAAGTCACTTAATAAATTAAGCAAGTACCTAGAGAGGCTTTGGACGTCTTCTGCATACTTGACAGCTAGCCTATGCAGAAGCACATGTCCGAGCTATAATCATCAATGGGATTCATATCACAAATGATGTGATAAGGGAGTTCATGGAGCTTATAAATATGCTTGAAGTCATCAATCAAAAAAGATGTAAACTTGGTAGTCAAAATGATGAAATGGGCATCATTAGTTAACAATCAACTGCCACAAATGCAACATGCCCACCTTTCAAGGGTGGCAAGCCTATGATGTAGTCCATGGATATTTCTTCCTACTTTTGATTTGGATGGCATTAGGTGGAAGGAGACCAAGATATGCAAGTTTTTCCACCTTGTTGTTTAGACAAGTGTCACATTTTTCCACAGACTTCTCGATTTCAGACTTCATTATGTACAAGTAGTTGGAAGTGATATTCATATAGGGATTTTAGAAACCTACATGCCCTGCAAAGGGAGATGCATGCCCATGGTCAAGTGCCTCCTATATGAAAGGAGAGTAATGTCATAAATAGATATGAATTTTGAAGTGGATGATACCATTTCTGATTACCCATGGCAGTCCCTTCTTGCAAAGCTAGAATGTCTTGTGGAAGGATCATTTATGTAATCTTCTAGGAGGTGTTATACATAGGTACGCTATCTGATTGAAATTGCATTGAAGGTGGGTGCTTCATCCCTAAAGAATAGAGATTCTGCAACCACATTCTCTTTGCCCTTCTTATATGTAATCTTAAAATAGTAGACTTTTGGTCAATCTATCCATTTCTATTGCTCCTTTGTAAGTGTACCTTGAGTTAATAAGTGCTTCAAGTTGGAGTGGTCACATTTGATAAAGAACTTACTTCCTAGGACAAATTGGTACCACTCAATCAGTGCATGAAGTAGGCAGGACAATGTTTATTTGTTGTATGTGGACATGTGTCTTTCTTTGTCATTCAACATCCCACTCCCAAAGGTGATGGGTTTACCATCTTGTGAGCATACAATGCCAAGTCTAAACCCAAAAGCATCACACTCAATAACAAATGGCCTACTGAAATCAAGAATACCAAGCTTGTTTGGCCTCAATTGACCGACACTGTTGAGAATTATAGCTCAAACAGAAATTAGTTAGAAATATTTTCAGAAAAGTAATTTTCGAAAAGCAATTATATTTTGTAATTCACTTTAGTTAAAAAGTGAAAGTCTTATTTTTAAGAGTTGAGTCTAAAAAATGTATTCCATCCATGCATGACTTAGACTAGGAGTAATCTCAAAAATAGATTAGGCTTTTGGTCTCAGCGAAAACTATAAAGACAAGTCAAGATAGAGAGTTAAGACACATAAGAGAACACGTGAGCAGTTGAGTAAGTTGAGCAATTGCGAAAGAGAGAGAGTGCAGGCAACCAGGAAAGAGGTGTTTCCAGGCAGTGCACAGTCTCAAAGTCGTACGAAACAGTTCTGTACAGCTGTACGGATAGAACTGTACGGAATCCGTAAAGCAGAAAACTGTTGTCTCTGTTTTTTCAGCAAGCTGTACTCTCTTATTAATTTGTTCCGCTCAAGTTCAAGGTGATTTTTTTGGTATCTGTGCAGTGCTGTTTTTTGGGCAGCTTGTGGAGGTTTCCTTGTAAGTTTTTCAAAGGAATGAAAAGCAATTATTGAAGGAGTAATTACCTATGTTGTGTGAAATTAATTTCTATGCTTCCGCTATTTGATTTCCAGCTATGGTGTGATTAATGCTATGGTCTGAAATTTATTCCTGCAATAACTAAATTCAGCAATATACTTGTTTGATTGAGATCACAAGAACTTTAGTCACCTAGGGTTTGGGAATTTTCACATGGTATCAGAGCATATTTCTCTGATTGAGATTTTCTAGGATTTGCAGCAGTAACTCAACTGCGGGGTTGAAGGACTAGCAGTGAGAGGGTTTCAAAACTAATTTTCAAATTTGGGAGTTTGTGCAATAGATCTCAGAAATCGCATCAAATAGCATCGGGTTTGAGGACAGATTGGATGGTGCCTCGAATTTCTTATCATGGAAGGTGAGGGTTACACTCTTACTAGAAGAGAATGATCTCTAGGATATTGTCAAGAACGTTACTACTCCGCCTACAGATCAGTAGGAGTTGGTAGGTCACGACAAGAGGGTAATGAGGGCCAGGCAGATCATCTTGGATGTCATAAAGGATCATCCGATCCCTCATGTAAATGAGAAGAAGACAGCAAAGGAGATGTTCGATGCCCTGGTTAGTCTCTTCCAGAGTCTGAACATAAACAGGAAGATGATTTTGCAGAACAAATTGAAATCCATAGTGATGACCAAATCAAACACAGTCACTAGTTACCTTATGAAGTTCACACAGATTCGTGATCAACTTGCAGCAATTGAGGAAAAGGTTGAAGATGCAAAGCTAGTGAACATGGCACTGAATGGATTCCCATCTTCATGGGAACCATTTGTCAAAGGTATTTGCATTCAGGAAAACCTTTCCGACTTTGAGAGGCTTTGGGATGACTGTATCCAGGAGGACACTCAGATGAAGTCAAAGGTCGGCAAGAAGAATGGTGAAGAGAACCTAGCTCTATTTGGTCAGTCAAATAAGGGCAGAGTTAAAGGACCCAGCAAGGGTAAGGGAAAAAGTGAGGAGTCAACCTCACAACCAGGAAATGACTTGAGTAAAATCAAGTGCTTCAGTTGTCATAAGCACGATCATTATGGATCACGGTGTCTAGATAAGAAAAATGGTAAAGGGAAGCAACAACAGAAGTAGGTAGCAACCTCTACAGAAACTCAAATGATCGAGTTTGCTACCAAGTTCGAGAAGGATTTCTTGTTGGTATCTTTCCTTTCTACCAGCGCAATTCAGAGGAATGTGTGGTATGTGGACAGTGGGGCATCTCAACATATGACATCAACGCGGCAATTGTTTTCTAGTCTGAAGAAGCAGGACTCGGGAGTACAGGTTGAGCTTGGTGATGATGACAAGTACCAAGTAGCAGGAGTTGGTACTATTCCCTTCCAGCTCGAGTCAAGTAATTCTTTAGATTTTGACGATGTCTTGTTTGTACCAGGTCTTGGGAAGAATTTGCTTTCAGTTTCGATCATGGAGGATAAGGGATTTGTAGTTGAGTTCAAGAACCAGCAAGTCCTCATCGAGATGAAGGATTCTAGCCCAGATATAGCTCAACTTTCAAGTAATAGGGGTTAGAGAAGGAAATTTGTACAGGTTGCAAGGTGAACCTGTTTGAGCCTTGGTGCATAATAATGACAACTTGTGCGAGTTGTGGCACAAGAGGATGGAGCACTTGCATCACAAGGTGTTGCCTATTTTGAGGGAGATAGTCACAGCCTCATAGCTCTTCCAGAGTTCAATATTGAGCAGCATGGTGTATGCAAAGGGTGCATGCTTGGAAAGCATGTCAAGGTTTCTTTTCTAAGCATCGAGCATAGGTCTAAGGGGATTTTAGACTTGGTACATTCGGATGTTTGTGGATCAATGTCAGTAGCGTCAATAACTATAAGCATGTATTATTTTTCCTTTATTGATGATTTCTCTCGCAAGACTTGGATCTACTTCTTAAAGACCAAGGATGAGGTCTTTAGCAGGTTTCATGAGTTCAAAGCTCTAGCTGAAAACCAGACATGGAAGAAGATCTAAGTCTTGAGATCGAATAATGGGGGAGAGTATACCTCCAAGGAGTTCAAGGGTTTCTACAAGGAGGCAGAAATCAAGAGGGAGCTAATAGTTCTGTACAACCCACAACAGAATGGGTTTGCAAAGAGGAAAAATCAATCCATCATTGGGGCTGCTTAGGCCATGATACATGACCAGGACTTGCCCATGTTTCTTTGGGTAAAGGCACGTAACACAACAGTCTACATCCAGAACTGGTGTCCTCATGACAAAACATCAAAGGAGGCATTCACTGGAGTGAATCCAGAAGTGAGTCATTTCCGCATCTTTGGTTGTCTAGTTTATATCCATGTACTGGTAGAGATGACAACCAAGTTGGAGCCCTACAACACAAAGGGTTTGTTTGTGGGTTACAGTGAGACTTCAAAGGCTTACAGGGTCTATATTCTAGAGCAGAGGAAGGCAGTAGTAAGCAAGGATGTAAATTTTGAGGAAGACTTTGCATCAAGGAAGTCTCATGAGCCTACTCCAATGGCAGAGAATGAGGAGCAGGAAGCTCCGAAGGTTGAGCTAGGGTCACCAGTGATTTCCAGGGCAGTACAACAATCTTCAGGTGAACAAGGGGTGACAGGAGTCCCTTTCACTTCTATCAGAAGACCTTGATGGTTTAGTCAAACATTGAGGGATGCTCAGGAGCATGTTGAGACTCCTAGGAGCACATTCAAAGAGAGCAGACCTATGAAGGAATTTCCAAACTATATAGCATTGATGAGCAACATCCTAGATTCTGAGCCTTCCAATTTTCAGGAGGCAACAGACTAGCAGGTATGGCGGGATGCCATGGTGGAGTACACCTCCATCATGAAAAATGATGTTTGGGACATAGTGTCGAGACCGAAGGGGAAGTCACTTGTGAGTTCCATGTGGCTATACAAGATCAAGCATGCTGCAGATGGCAACATTGAGAAGTTCAAAGCAAGGTTTGGGGTGAGAGGGTTCTCCTAGAAAGGGAGTGGATTATGAGGAGACATTTGCTTCAGTTTCCAGGTACACTTCCATTAGAGCAGTTATGTCCTTGGCTTCGGTTATGGGATGGAGGATACATCAGATGAATGTGAAGACGGCTTTCCTTAATGGGATCGTTGAGGAAGAAGTATACATAGAACAACCTCGAGGCTTTGAGGTAATTGGGAAGGAGTCCCATGTGTGCAAGCTTAAGAAAGCCTTATATGGAGTCAAGCAGGCACCGAGAGCATGGTATTCCAAGATCGATGGATATCTACAAAGTAAGGGCTTCACCAAAAGCGAAGAAAATCTAACTTATATTATATATTTGTTCAAACTGATCTACTCATTTTGGAGTTGTATGTAGATGACTTATTTTTGACAAGTGCAGAGAAGCTCATTGCAGAGTGCAAAGCAAACATGTCAGCTAAGTTCAAGATGAAGGGCATCGGCATGATGCATTACTTCTTGGAATTGGAGGTTTGGCAGAGACCAAGGGAGATTTTCCTTGGGCAGGGTAAGTATGCAGTTCAGATCCTGAAGAAGTTTCAGATGGAAGACTACAAACTTATGGCCACACCCATGATCACTAATCTGGAGAAGGTGACAACTTTAGATTCAGAGTTGGTGGATCCCACGTTGTATAGGCAACTGATAGGTTCTTTGAGGTATTTGGTCAACACCAAGCCAGATATATGTTTTGCAATGAACAACTTGAGTCAATTCATGGTGGATCCAAGGGAGAAGCATTGTGTAGCAGCAAAACATGTGCTCAAGTATTTGAGGGGCACAGTGGAGTATGGTCTGAGATATCTTGGAGATGGTGAAGTGAAGTTGCAGGGGTATACAGACTTAGATTGGGCAGGTAGTGCAACAAATAGGAAGAACACCTCAGGGTGTTGTTTTAGCTTGGGATCAACAATGATATCGTGGTTCAGCAGCAAGCAAACTTCTGTGGCACTTAGCTCAGTAGAGGCAGAATACATGGCGACCAATACAACTAGTTGTGAGGCCATCTAGTTTTGCAAGTTACCTGTAGGATTGTTTGATCAAGAATTGGATCCCATGAACATTTACTATGATAATCAGAGTTGTATCAAACTCTCTGAGAATCCGGTGTTTCATGACAGATCTAAGCATATAGAGATCAGATATCACTTCATACGAGACAGGGTTCAAAAGGGAGCAGTGAAGCTCCAGTATATTCCCATAGATTAGCAAGTAGTTGATATTCTGACCAAGCCCTTGCCAAAAGGGTAGTTTGAGGCATTCAAAGACAAGCTTGGATTGGTGCAGAATTCCTTCCTCGCTAAGAGTATTGAGAATTATAGCTCAAAAAGAAATTAGTTCGAGATATTTTCGAAAATTAATTCTATTTTTGAAAAAGTAATTCTATTTTGTAATTCCCTTAGTTAAAAAGTGAAAGTCTTATTTTTAGCAGTTGAGTCTAAAAAGTGTATTTCATGCATGCATGACTTAGACTATGAGTAATCTCAAAAATAGATTAGGGTTTTGATCTCAACTAAAACTATAAAAACAAGTCAAGATAGAGAGTTAAGACACACAAGAGAACACATGAGCAGTTGAGGAAGTTCAGCGATTGAGAGAGAGAGAGAGAGAGTGCATGCAACAGTCCCGTACAGCCATATGGAACAGTTCAGTATAGCCGTACGAATCCATACAGTAGTGACATACAGAAGCTATACAGTACCGTACCACAGAAAACTGCTTTCTCTATTTTTTCAGCAGGCTGTACTCTCTTATCAGGTTGTTATGCTCAAGTTCAAGGTGATCTTCTGGTATCTGTGCAGTGCTGTTTTTTGGGCAGCTTGTAGAGGTTTACTTGTAAGTTTTTCGAAGGAATGAAAAGCAATTATTGAAGGAGTAATTACCTATGATGTGTGAAATTAATTTTCATGCTTCCATTATTTGATTTCCAGCTATTGTGTGATTAATTCTATGGTCTGAAATTTATTTCTGCAATAATTGAATTCAGCAATCTCCTTATTTGACTGAGATCATAAGGACTTTAGTCACCTAGGGCTTGGGAATTTTCACAAACATATGGCATCCTTTTTTGTTAAGTTGATCAGTGGAGAAGTAATGGTGGAGAAGTTTCTCATGAATTTGAGATAGAAGCTTGCTAAACCTAAGAATTTGTGAAGTTTCTTAAGGCTCTTAGGCACTAACCACTCTTGAATGGCTTTAATATTTGCAGGATCAATAGGGACACCCTCTTCAAAGATAATATGGCCAAGGAATTGCAGGGAAGTCATTGCAAATTCACAACTAGATTCTTTGGTGTAGAGCTTAAGTTGTTTTAAAGTGGCTAGTGCAATATTGCAGAATTGCACGATTATAATGGATTGCACTATTATAGTCAGGTATACCATCAGCAGACTAGGATGAATTTGCAAAGATACTTACAAAACACTTTGTTCATTAAGGCGTAGTATGTTGCTAGAGCATTTGCAAACTCTGAAAGGATGCCCTGAACATCTATATGCATTTTAGAGGAGTGTTGGTCTGCTTCAAATGGGTATTATCATTTATGGTTTTTAATAGTGGATATCGATGAGCAGGTTGACAATAAAGCAGTGTTCCATGGGGATGTGTTCCCTATGCTTTCCACCCACTCTGAACTTGGGAGCTTCATTGGGAATGTCCCTTGTCATCCCCGGTAGTAGGTACACCCTTGGTACTTGGGGACTTCACTAGGGACATAAGGATCCCACCACCCTCAACTTGCCTTTTCTTCTTTATATAACCCTCCAAAACCCTAACTTTTATCATTTCTCGTATACAACACACTAGTTTGAGTACATCAAGCAGGTTGAAGTTGAATTTTTTGGAACATTTCAAAGACAAAAATGCATGGACAATAGGGATTTTCTACCATATCCCAAGTGTATTTCAGGTCCAAAAAGAATTCCTTCAGTGAAAACATGGAGAAGCATGAGCGATTTTTCATTCCATTAGCTGGAAACATTAGAGCAACAGTGACATTTGAATTAGCAGTGGCTTGTCTTCACATTTTTATAGATAGTGTTGATAGTCTCCTGCAGCACTTAGATGCAGAGGACCACAAGGAGGTTGATTAAGCATGACTAGTAGCTTGATCTTTGTTTCATTTCCTTTTTTTGTTAATTTTTGTTATGGCAATCTTGACTCTTTATTATTCAAATGATGACAGGTGCAGTTATGTGATGTATCATTGTATTTCATCTAGATTTGGACATCGATGATTTTACAATGAGAAGAACAATGATTCTCCTATTTTGATTACCAATTTCCAAATTGTGTAATTGCCAATTGTATCATGGATGTTACTTCTTTAATTGTATAACTGTGTGAATTGTTATGCATTAAAAGTATCTCTATTATTTTTTATATTTCAAATTTGTTGTATTTTCTGTATATTTAGTATTTGGGGTAGGGTCCCCTGTGATGTTTCCTGAAATTTGAGGTGTCTCTCCACATGAAATTTGGGGGCTCTGTCCACATGTCCCTGCATCCTTGTGTCCCCAAAAATGGGTGGAGCATTGCAATAAAGAGAGTTATATTGGAGAGCTGCAACGTTAGACACAATTATCCCAACATATTACAAGAATTGCTGGTAACATTAGTTGACATGGAGAGAAATGGTGTTTACATGGATAGAAGTGAGTGTTGGTTTGATTGGTGAAAGCACATTTGGTTTCTGCTTTTGTTAATCAATGGAATATAATGTCATCACAATTCAAAAAAACCACACTCAAGAAAGAGCTACATATGATAACAACATTAAGTTTGCTTGGCATGAGTAATAGATGAGTCTCATAGGAATATGTGGATGAAACGTATAAGCTTCAAAGCACGAGTTAATATAGATGGTTTGTCATTATTGAAAAAAATAATATGTCACCACGGATCAAGGATTGTTGGAGAGACCCCCCAAATTTCTAGGGATGGCAGGGATAGGACATAGGCAGCACTTCTAATATATAAGAAATGTAAAAAACATTAAAAAATAGTAATTTTATTATGAATGGTTATAAACACAATACAATCTCCAATTACCAAGTTTTAATTCAAATAAGTGAACTATTGTTTTTCTTATTATTAAATCAAAATTAAATACAATGATACGTCCATATTAGTGTTTCCAAACAGCGGAACCAAAAACCCCAAGAGCATTGTTTTCTAAATATTTGTATATATTGTTAAGTACCAATACCAGATATGAAGATATAATCACCACAAATACTGAATACACAATAGATCCACAAAGCAAGATAGAAGAAACCACACCATATTATTATCAAACCCTTGAGGTAGGGCAACACCATACAATGGATCCTATTATGGAAGGGATCCTCTCCTGTTCACTTGCCTCTTCGAGGGGGGATCCTCCTATTGAGCTACGCTCCAAATACAATAATTCTCTTCATGTCTCATTACATTGCTTGAACCCATTTATATAGTGCTACAATCACCTAAGAACATTCTAGAGGAGGAATCTTCTAGAAGTAGAACCTTCTAAGAAGTCCTCTTACATTTATTATATCTAACTACCATAGTGGGCCTTATTTAATAATATAGTGGACCAAGTCCACCTTACATTGAATGACCTCCACTATTATCA
>ML780266.1:641246-666382 GCA_009831015.1 Picea engelmannii | reverse complement strand
ATCCATATACCAATCATCACAATCATCCTCAAAATCATACCAAGCATATATTTCTTGATTATATTCATTCATGAGGCCCTGCATAAGAAATCTCTCCTGCATGTCATTCAATGAATCTTGAATACTATGAAAACTATCATTGAAGCCATATGTGAGGTTGGTTGTGAGGCTATGTGTGAGGCTTTTTGTGAGGCCATGTGCAAATGCATCCAATCTGTCATCCAATTGGGCTTTGAATGATTCAATGATTTCTTTCAAGGTTTGAGATGAAATAGCCATCTGAACACCCTATGAACTCTTCGGTCCTGCAGCCGTCACGAAAAAACTCAAAAAAATAGACCCAATAAGTTTCGGCAGAAAATCGCGGTTTTTTCTGGAAAAACCCTAAAAAACTGCTGAAGTTAAAATGCTCATAACTTCACTTCCTGGACTTTGTTTCGGCTGATTTTTTTTTTGAAATTGGGTGAAATTGTGAGAGGAACTCAGATCTGTAATTTGTTTGAGAAAATTCGACCTCCAACTGCTACAAAAATAAAAACAAAGCGCGCCGCCGTCCGCGGAAAAAACCCTAAAAAATTGCAGATTTTAAAACCTCAATATCTTGACCTTCCGGACTCCGTTTTGGATGAATTTTTTTTCAACTTGGGTGTTTTTCTGAGAGGAACTCGGATATACAACCCTTTTCTGCAAATTTTGCACAAAAATATACTGAAAATGTCTGGAATGTCGCGGCCCTCTTTTTTTCTTCTCCGAAAAAAAAAATCTGCAAAAATAAAAAATATTTGCCCACAACTCCGGCCAAGGAAAGTGCTCTGATACCAATTGTTAAGTACCAATACCAGATATGAAGATATAATCACCACAAATACTGAATACACAATAGATCCACAAAGCAAGATAGAAGAAACCACACCATATTATTATCAAACCCTTGAGGTAGGGCAACACCATACAATGGATCCTATTATGGAAGGGATCCTCTCCTGTTCACTTGCCTCTTCGAGGGGGGATCCTCCTATTGAGCTACGCTCCAAATACAATAATTCTCTTCATGTCTCATTACATTGCTTGAACCCATTTATATAGTGCTACAATCACCTAAGAACATTCTAGAGGAGGAATCTTCTAGAAGTAGAACCTTCTAAGAAGTCCTCTTACATTTATTATATCTAACTACCATAGTGGGCCTTATTTAATAATATAGTGGACCAAGTCCACCTTACATTGAATGACCTCCACTATTATCACTATGGGCCCTCTAGGCCCCCCCACTACCTCTCTAGCTACCTTACACTTTTAATGCATATATATTCAAAAGAAACTTGCAAAATACCAAATTAGTTGTAGAAATATGAAAACATACATATTCATGCTACTTGTAAATGAATACCACATTATTCTGAAGTTAAATATGTCATCCATAGTGATTAATCATTGGAGCATCGACCATTTATAGACAATATTGATGGTCTAGTAGTTTGCCAATTACAAACTTACAAAGCTTTAAGCAGATAATAGGAAGTATACTATGAAGTACAATATATGTGCTTCAAAACCTCTCTACAAAATAAGTGTTCACAACTTGGAAAGTACCCATGTCTTCAAACGTTGTAGTTGTTGGGTAGAACTCTAGTGAATAGCCAACATCTTAAACTTAAAGCTACAATCATATCATTTATTATTTCACTGGAACACCAATCCTAGAAGCTCCTCTATGACCCTTGCAAAAACCATTTCATAGGCCCTTCAACACCATTTAATTACCTAATTAGAAGAGGTACCTACCAGATGATCTTACTCTTGCTGGTCTAGACTATAAGCAACTTGCATGGTTGTTTTTCCTTGTGAAGGTACATTCAACAAATACTTTCCTCGGATCGAAACAAACTCATACTAAGAGCCATAATCACTTATAACGAATAGCTCTACAACGTGTCGAATCAACACATGTTGCATTACCTTAAATGTCATGTCGCATTACCTTAAATGTCATGACACATCACATCATAGCATTTTTTTTCACATTTAGTTATTTTCTATATTTATGCTTGCAAATAACCTTTTTGCTCAAAAAATAAACTCTGCATGGCATGTCCATCTTCTAGTTATTTATCCTCTATAGTGGAACATGTATGGTGGGAGTGTCTAGGGAGTGCGATGGGAGTGTCTAAGGAGCATCTAGGGAGCACCTACTACTTCAAACCAAGGTGCACCCTTTTTTAAGCGGGAGCATGCTCCCACAACTCCTTTGTCCAAAGTGGGACTTGGGAGCGAGATCGCAAGGGGGAGGAATGATTCTAGTATCCCTAATCAATACATAATTATTTGACATGATATACAATTTTATATGACAATTTTAAATAAGTATAGCCTTGGACATAGTGCATAATGAAAAAAGTATAATAAAAATGAAAATGTTTCTTTGCACTTGCAAATTGAAATTTAGGTCTTGTGGAGGTGGTGGGAGCCTTTAAAATTATAGTGGGGCCCACCTATAAAAAAGATAAAAGGAAACAAAAAAAAACTTTGGTTAACTTTTTCTTGTGGGCTTGTGGTTATGAGGACTCATAGAACTTGCCTAAGAATTTCCTATGGGATTGGGGGACGTTTCAGTGTCCCCTTTCATAGAAGATGTCGTGTTCCATCACCTACAGATCAAGGAGTGCAAGGATCATACTTGAGGCATCCCACTATCCCTAGCGTGTGGGGGATGCAAGGGGCTTGTTGCATGTTGGAGTACATGTACAACATTCCAATTTTCAAGGGACATTCATTTTTATCCATTCCTAAAATTTAGGGGGTGCCCTATTTATAGCAGGTCTAAATATATGGCATTCACTGGGAAACTAATGTGCATTGGAATGTGGATAACTCAGCCCCTTAGGAAGTGCGCATTTCCTTTATTATTAATGGAGTCAAAGCTATCATTTACCACTCAATATGGAGAGTCTATATATTGTACTCATGTCAAGCATTATTATACAAGTGAAATTTGAATTGGTTCTTCTGCAATATTGTCTTTTTAAGTGTTATTCCATTCTCTCTTCTCTCTTTTTCTTGCATTTTTACTAGTGTAGTTCTTTCTCACAACTAGATCTTAGCTTGTGCTTAAAATCCTACATGGTATTAGAGCACTAGAGTGGATTGTGAGGAAAACTAACATTATATTACAAGTTTTTCAAAGATTGAACATCCCAAAGAGAATGGAACAACCATCTACATCAGTGATTCTTACCCCATTCAATTACTTTGAATGGAAACCCATGATCATACTTATGTTGAGTAAGGGGCTTTATAGGGTCACTATCGGGACAAAAGTTGAACCTAATTCAGCTATAGAAAAGGCAGAGTACTTCAATAGAATGGATGAGGCCTGTGGGATTCTATGCTTGTCCATCTCTTCAAATTTGTTCTTCCATGTTGAAGCTTGCTCAACTCCCAACGAAGTCTGAACTAAGTTGGATGGATTATTTGGCAAGCAGAATGAACTAAGAGGACATATATTAGAGAACGAGTTCATATCTTTGAGCCCAAGAAACTTTGAGACCCTACACGACTACTTTTCCAAGTTCAAGACTTTGCTTCAACGGGCTAAAGCTTGTGGCATTGATAGGAAAGAGGAGCAGCTTATCCTCTCAATTCTTTCAAAGCTAGGGCCCAAGTATTCTGTGTTTATTTCTTCTTTCCACACTACAAAGCTTTCTATGGAAAAATCTTAGAAGATTCCCTCTATGAATGACTTCATAGAATCACTCATTCATGAGTAGAATAAGCTCATTCAGATGGGGACTCTGAGGAGATCCAAGGCCCTTGCTCTTGTAGTGCATGATGATAGCAAGAAGAACAAGCAGAAAAAAAAGGGACCTTGATCACATAGAAAGCATCGAATCCTCTAAGGAGACATTGAACCCCAAGGGAGGAAAGTCTAAGGAGAGAACAAAGTGCATCCATTATAACGGAGGGTTTCGTCATGAGATTTCTTGTATGGTGAAGACAATTGATCTTATGGCTAAAGTACTTCAGCAACACAACCTTGCAGATTGTATACTAGACGAAGACTGAAGACAAGCCACCAGAGGATCAAGATAAGGATCATGTATTGACTACTATTTCTTCATCATCTAATAGATGGATCTTAGACTCAAGTGCCTCTAACCTTAGTCACCACATTCGCCGAATTTCATCGATAAAGTTCGAAATTCGACGCATATGAAGACAGGCCGAATAAATTCATTGAAGTTCGGCCATTAAATTCGCCTTATCAATTAGGTCTTTAAATAATATTATTTTATGTGTTTTAGATAGCTCTGGAATGTGCCCTCCAACCTCTATCAAATGTTTCCGTCGTGTTGGAATTGGCCCGCGGATATATCTCTATACGCAGAGATATAGCTATATAGCTACTGCCTGGAGGATGGAATTGGCCTGCATGTCGTGGAATTGGCCCGTGGATGAAACATTGGCCTGGGTATCGTGGAATTGGCCCGCAGATGAAACATTGGCCCGCGGATGAAACATTGGCCCGCAGATTGTGTCGGAATGTCTACTTCCTCCATAGCATGTGCTTTCCCTTTGAATGTGCCCGCGAGCAGCGGATATATTAACACCCTCCATCCAATGTGCTTTCCATTTGAAATGTGCCCAATATATTAACCCCTACATTTACTAAGCCGTCTTAATAGTGGAAGGTTGGACTCCCGTGGTAGTTAAATTAAATAAAATAACTAAATTAGATTCCACTATGTTAATTAATTATATTTATATTATACAAAAATATGTGAATTAATTAATTTAACAATAAATTTATATAATAAATGTATATAAGTTTATATATATATATATATATACAAAAATATGTGAATTAATTAATTTAACAATAAATTTATATAATAAATGTATATAAGTTTATATATATATATATATATATATATATATATATATATATATATATACTTGTCGAACTTAATGGCGAATTTTATCCACTATTTTTTGCATGGCGAACTTTTTTCGAATTTCAAGATTGTCGAACTCAAACACGAACACGAATGCGGTGACTAAGCCTCTAACCATATGGTTGCATCAAAGCATTCTTTTTCTTCCTTGGTACCTTGCACTAGACCTCCTATTGCTGGTTTTTCCCACACTGGGGTTTCCAGGGTATCTACTATGTCATTGTGTGTATTCGCTTTAATTTTTCCGTTGTGCATGCATGTATACTCTGCTAGTATAATTTTAGCATAGATCAGATTTAAATTATGAGTTTGAAACTAAATTTCTGGGTTAAAAATCTATTGGCTAATTATCATTGTGTTGGGTATTAGAAGTTTTACAGGCTTCAATGAAGAGTTATGGTAAAAACACTGCCAATAACCTCTAAAATACAATAATGGAAAACAAAAACCAATATGCCAAAAGTCTCCAAAATACAAACTCCATACATGCAAATGAGAGTTTATAACCAAGGGAAAAGATCTTGGGTCTCCACCATTCTACACAAAGCATCTAGGTCGATGGGCAAGTACAAAAGGAGGTGCCAACCATGTATGTTGAAGGCATTTTCATCCCTAGATTCAAAGCTTGCAACAAATAGAGGTTGTTTTTGTACATAATCTATGTATTTGTCCTTGAGCTAGCAGAAGGATTTTCAGAAGGAGCCCTTGACCTTGACCTCCACTATGTAGACCTTGTAACTAGCTGCCTGCTTTCGCTGCTTCAGTCCAGGGTCATTGAAATCCCATACCTTGGAGGACTTGGTCTTCGTGATTCAATATCAAAAATGTTCATGCGGCCCTACAAAAACCACACTGTGTTGTGCGACTGATATTTATCACCAACGTTGTAGTATCCCCTTAACTATACCATCCTTCCCGCCTCCTTTCAAGAGAAATTCCACCACATGCTTATGGCATACAAATCCAAAGGTGGAAGTTGACACCACAAAGAGGACCTACTCACGTGAAAAATAGAGCCACGATCTGTAGAAGACTTTGATAAGAGGCCGCGTTGTAGCTCAATGTTTAAAGCCAAAGATCCCATGTCTTCGTAAAGCCACTATGTTACGTTTTGAAGGGAGAGGGCACAACTATCTCCAATCTGCACAAAACAAGAGCCACGATCCCACAGAAAACATGGTGATGGCAGCCAGATGAAAATGTAAATGGACCCAATCTCCACATATGGGAAAGCAAAAACTTTGTCCCAAAAACTACGATCAAATCCAAGAGTGTGGCCACGATGGGAATGTGAAGGGAACCACCAAGTGAACATAGAGAGAACAAGTGTAGTTTATGATCTGTACACGGGCCTCCACAAACAAATGTCTGGCCACCAAACTTTTGTATATCTGGGCAAATGAAATTGCCTTGGATCTGATAATAGTAGCCACAATCCCTGAATTCGATTTGCCATGATCCAAGTTTGCAGAGGAGGCAAGCCCACGTGGAGGTTTACATCCAGCAGAGTAGGCACCACTATAATAGAAAAAGATCAACAATCTACATAGGAGGTGAGAACCAATGAGCCAAGCATTGGTTGGAGGGGTGGCAACCAAAAGCCACACACTGTAGACCACGATATACAACCCAATGCACCACAAGAACGTAGGCATCTTGAGAGTAACCAATGGCCATAAACCAAAATGTTGTGATCTAGTCTAGGGGCATTATGGGATTTTCTTCCAAGGTGGACATCACAATCACAACCAAAACGACCACAAAGGCCATGGATCTGAATGTGTTACTTGTCCATGAGCAGTCACAAAAAATCCTGACAATATCTCTCAAGAAAAGGGAGGGGCTTACAAAGGTTGGCTCTAATACCATGTAGAAATCCAAGTTTAACCTGGATCATTAATGAGCTTAGTCTCCATACGTAGACAATAGAACAACAAGAAACATTGAATCTATATATTTGTTGAAATACAAGAGGAAACCCTCTATTTATAATAAACCAAGAAAGGCACAACTCGTAATTGGTTGGTATGCCAACCGAGCAAACAAGGCAGTGTTGCACGAAGCGGGAGCGTTTTAGGAAGCGCGAGCGTGGGAAGCATCATTTTCCAAAAATCCTCAAAAACAAAGTGTCCCGGAAGCGTCTGTTATATATATATATATATTGCATTTATATTCAAAAAACATGTAGAAAGACAAATTAGTTGCAGAATATATGAAAACATGTATATTTGTACATCAATATAGATAGAAATGGCATCCATACTACATAGTTCATCAATGATTAATCATTCGAGCATCAACCATCTAGATTCTAGATTCTAGTAATTACAAACTTACAAACCAACATACAAATTTTTAATGGTCTTCTTGTTCAAGGCCCTGTAATCAATGCACATGCATATAGTTCCATCCTTTTTCTTTACCAAAACCACTAAAGATGCAAAAGGACTAGAACTTGGCCTAATATGACCCATATCCAACAATTATTTAATAGCCTTTTCAATTTCGTCCTTGTACCTCTTTGGATGCCTGTAAGGAGTAGTGATAACTGTCTTTGCACCTTCCTCCAATTCTATAATATGCTCAAACCCCCTATCTGGTGGTGGTCCAGTTGGAATAGGTTCAATACTTTGCTGTGACTATCAATGATTTTTTGTATGTCATGAGAGTAGTGAAGATGCCCGTCCTTATCTACTTGTACTGATATAACTACCACTGCTCTCTCCTCCATCCTCCTCCTCCTCCCCTATATCCAATCCAATCCGTGCATTTGTTGATGTGGAGGATGACCCCTCAAGAGTATCACCATCATCAAAAGTGACCAACTCTAGCACTAGTTCATTAAGATTCAAGTTGGCTAATGCCAACTCAACACTGTTGTTCAAACCCATATCATCAAGAAACACATCCCACATCTTTTTCTTTCCCTTCAACCACTCTTCTCTCTGCCTGTATATAAGACGGAGGTTGGTGTGCACATACAACACTAAGTCACCTGACACAACGACAAAGAGAAGAGTTCAACATAAGAGTTTATACTTGAGTGAAGGATACATTTTTACTGGGGTCGTGACAAAAGAGTTCAACAATCAATGCCACCAACATCAAGGTACATAAAGGGCTTGGTTCTCTTAATTAAATGTCAGTTCCATACCCTCATACATGATAGAATCTAGTGGAAACATTGCAATCTTGCCAATCTTGAAATCCTGAAAACTGTTAAGTTTGCTGAATTTTGAATGGGACCTGTTATCCACCAGTTTGCACAAGTTGGATTTCTTGAAGGGCTGCCAAAGAATGAGTAATCAGTGGTCATATGACAGAGTTCAAAGTTCAGTCGGTCTTGCAAAAGACCATTTTTTTCCGCATTTCCACCATTGTAATAAATGTCCTGAGTATGAGATATTGTAAAAGGCTATTGGCCACCTAAGACCTAGGAGTGAGCATGTACTCTGGAGTGTTTTTTTTACTTGTTAATTATTTTTTCTGCGTGCCTTTGTGAGCGATTAAATAATTTCTACGTTTTTTCACTCAGAAGACTAGCTCCAGAGCCGGAGTATGTGTTGGCGATCAGGTCTTGGCAGGGAAAATCCAATGTCTAGTGTCTAAATGTATATGAACTCATACTAGGACATATTGATTGAGTCATTTGGAAATTGCAGCTAGGTTTGATAGGTTTTTTTTAAGTTTTCAGTGAATTAATTAAATTTCCGCAAAAATGGAATTTATTAATTCTGAGTCAATAAATTGTAAGAATATGGCATCAAACATTGTCAAATGCCATATTTATAGTCATTTTCCAGTCCAGATTATCATGTAAACCCCTATTTCCCATCTTTCGAGACAAAAAAGTGATTATTATCACTAAAAAATCAAAATTACTCGAAAATTACGGAAAAGGGGTAATTAAATTAATCTCCTAGATTTTAAGAGAACTAGGGAACGTGTTTGAAACATGTTTTTCTCCTGTCCCCAGTTGATTGGATGCCTAAGGTGAGTTAGCTAAAGGTGAGGTCGACTTAGTTGAGATGACATGGACTTGGGGGAGATCCCAATGTGGGAACTCGACCCCACATCCTAGTTGGCGCATTCCTAGAGCATGGGCGCATATCCCAATGGCCCACGCATTCCCTAACTACCCCTTCACTCCCCCTCACTCCCACTCTCACCTCACATCACTCGCCCTCCACTCCACATCACTCCCCTTCACCTTCCACCACTCCACATACACTACACTCATCTCCCACGCATCTACCCATTCACTAGTGTGCCACTCCCTCATTACACACGCATTTCCTAAACCCTAACCCTAGCGCATGTCTACTTTGGAAGTGTCACCTCAAATGTTATTTAAACAGGGCTGACCTCTCCTCAAACTAGTTCGGTTTTGGGCAAGCTTTGTATCTCATTGTTGAATCATTTTGGAATAATAAAGACTTTGGAGCTATCTTCGGTGTGTAGACTCAATGTGTGGATGAATGTCAGATATACATGAGGTGATGTTACACTGATTTTATGCATTTGATCTTTGCTACTTGGTTAATCATAGGGATATTACTATCTAGATGGAGTAAGTTAGCTAATTTGTTTACTATCTAATTTGTTTGTCAATCTATGCTTAAATATTTCATTGCATTTGTGTTTTTGTTCAAACTAATATGCTCTTGAAGTTTTATGTGTAGAAAAACACCAAGTACAGGAATTTGCAGGTATCATTGTTGCATGCAGGATCATCCTCTTGGAGAGGCAAAGGAGCTCGGTTGCTTCCTCTTTTCTGTCCAAGAAGTTCTTAAGGAAGGCATTCACCCTCTTCTTCATATCAAGGAGAACCCCATAGCCCAAGTGTTCCAAGCTCAAGCGGAAACTCCGAAAAAATCGATAAACTTCTTTCCCCTATCTTTTTCTTTGATTGCATGCTACTTAGAATAATTCTAAACTTCAATTTAAACATCTAAAGGCTGCATGCATTGTTTTCTAGATCTAAGTTATAATTTGTCAATTTCAAAGAGTAGATCTAGTAAATTTTAAGCAATTTTTGGTCTTTTTTTTTTTCACCTAGAACTTAGATCAAGTTTTTGTTTGTTTTAATCTAAATATCAAGCTATCTAGATGTCCTTTGTTTGCTGTTTTAAAACAGCAAACAGAAGTCACTAGAAGAGCCTAGGTTAGGTTCGTTAAAAGTGTCTAAAAATCCCAAAAATTTCCAGTTTCACCTTAGAATTTTTTTCAAAAAAAAATTTGATAAATTTTTTTATTGTTTAAAACTTCTTTTCATCATTTTCTAATTTCATTTGTTTGTTGTTTTCTTGCAGCAATAATAGGTCCAAGAGGAGATTCTGCCAGTTTTGGGCAAAATAAAGGCTCCCGGTCACCCTGGGGGGTTTTAACTTTGTCAAACGAAGTTTTTCTTTCTTCTACCTCTTTCTTGTATTTCTTTAAACGATCCAATTACAAGGATCCCTTTCTTTCTAAAAGAGCTAAAAGCTTAAAGAGAACATTGGTTCTCTGTTGTAATAGTGCAATAAAAGCAGGCCTTTTGTGCCCAGTTTCTCCATCCCCATTAGGGGGATTTGAGTTGTTGGTTTGGTTTCCTTTTCTCGTGATTGATGCATGCTTAAAATCTATTAATCAAACACACAAGTCAAGTACATCGGACACACAACAAACACTCTTAATTTCATGCATGTTAACCAAATCTTAAATCTATCATGCATGCTTAGTTAGTGTTGCTTCAAGTCTTTTTCAATAATCTTGCAACAATGTTTAAATTTCTAAAAGTATCTTGTAAATCTTTTTCTCAACTACAAAGCAAGGTACTTAAATCTAATTGTTGCAAATCTATATCTTTCCTTTTTCAAGTGTTTGTGCAAGTATTTCAGTTACAAAGCAGGGTGTGTGATTTATCTCTTTCAAGCATTTATCAAGTAATTGAACCTTGCTAGCTTAATAGGACAATCTCTAAAGTTGTTAGTTCATTGGGAGGAAAACGCCTAAAAGTGACCTGTGAAGTAAGACGGGTTACTCGTGTTGTACATCGAGCACTTTTAGTGAGTTTACTGGTGAGACCATTCGGGTTTCGGTAAACTCTCAGCAAGTCCAAGCAAAGAGCTAGCCTCCTAAGGGGCCATACACTCTTCACTAACTAAACACAAAATTTACCTGAGTAAAATCTTCGATCTACACTGCCCACGACTCCTTTTAAGGCACTAGTTAAAAAGTATATCTATTTATCTTATGTGAGCAGTGTTTACACTTATGCATCTTGTCTAACTTTTATTTTATGCTTTAAATCTTGCAGATGTTGTATCCTTTGATTTATGCATGTTTTATGAGCAAAGTACTTTATGATGATGATGAATGCTAAGTGTTAAGGGATCAAGTTTTATTTTAAGCAATAAACTCCTAGAGTTAAGTGCTTTTTACTTTCTTAGTTACAAAGCCTTAGATTTATTTTCATAGGGACTACCCCCCTTGGCTTCGCTAGGAGGGCCTAGACGGAGGAGTTGAGGATCAGGTGACAACACCTTGACTCGAGACTTGCCCCCAAGGACACACCAAGTGGATTGAAGGTTTCTTCCACGTTACCCCAGGTGTGTATAAGGATGGCAACAGGACCTAAAATTCTACTTTATCCATATGAAGTCCAATGAGGTTGGAACCATTCTCAAACATCCTGAAACAATCAATGGTAATGTTAAAAATTTAAGTAAAAGGATGAAAATGAAAGATAAAGGAGAATGTCTCTTTTAAGAATTTAACATTACCATTAATTACTAGGGTGGGGACCTCTTTAAATAGCACTAGTAAGGAAAAATAACACTTGGTTGCACACCAAAACACCTCATTCCCCCTTGGAAGCGCGCAAGCCTTCCTCGGAAGCGCATGTGAAGCGCACTTCAGAAATTTGGAAGGAAAAATAACACTCAGTTGCACACCAAAACACCTCATTCCCCCTTGGAAGCGCGCAAGCTTTCCTCGAAAGCGCATGTGAAGCGCACTTCAGAAATTTGGAAGCGCGTGCTTCCAAATTTCTTAAGCGTGCTTCGAATCAGGCGCTTCAGAAATGGTAGGAAGCATGCCAAAATCCCCCGAAGCGCGCTTCCTAAATTTTGAAGTGCTCTTCAGCAAGTGCTTCCTGGACGCACCCGCTCGGATCGAGCTTCGGGGCTTCGAAGCGGGGGGGGGGGGGGGGGGGGGAAGCTTCTTGCAACACTGAAACAAGGTATACAACCGGGCAAATAAGTATACCAACCTAGCAAGTAATTATTAGCCTACGTAGGCTTAACAACTATCTACATACACTAACAATTAAAACCTTTGACTATTTAGATTGTCAACTCATGAATATTACTTTATAACTAAAGTTGTTCCTACATACTACCCTAGGGTGTAAAGCATTTCTTGTAATATTAATATATTTTTGTGATCTTAATGAAGCAAATAGCTTTTTTACTTGAAAGAAGGGAAAGGAAAGAAAAAATAAAGAACATAAAATCCAAAGCATACAAAGCAAAACCTTAAATGGAGGATTTCTTGGAGATATTTGATCTCATGTATAGAAATCAAGATCAGTGCATCATGTATTTAAAGAAACATACACTCGGAGTATGTTGATAATAATGCACTTTCAAACAACAACAACTATCAATATGTAATTTCAAAGGAGATCATATCCTCAATGACATATCAGTGTATCACTAATGAAGGGTCATCAATCCTAGCAATAATACTGATAAGCAACTCACTAAATGTTGTAGGTAAAACATTTAACCATGCTAAATTGATTATAGGTTCTATCTCTAAAAACCCATTTCAATGGCAAGTCCAACTTTTTTTCACTCACATATGGGTTTGCACGGAACCTTGTGGCTGTGAACTGAAAAAAGTCGCCCTTTCTTGTTCCATACATTACACATAGGAATGATTTTGGTGTAGTTGGTTGGATAAATATTTGTGAATAAAGCAGTGAAAGATTCCACTCTTGCCTCCTCTTACACAAGTTGTTTTTACATAGAGTGGACCTATGTTTTATCTTGTAATTATGTTTGTTGTTATTTTCCTCATCTTCCACCACCAATTAGCTTATATTTGAAAGTACAACTGCTAGAAAATTTCTATGCATTTTTGAGTCACGGATGATTTGAGAGGCCAAAATGCAAGTTAAACTATTGAATTTCCACAATCTAATGCCTTTCTTTTGGATGGATGCTTTTAAGTCAACACAAGCACAAGCATGCGGACTTGTGAAAACAAGCCTTTGGCTAAGCTGTTATGACTTGGGGATATTTATTCCACCAAATTCGCCTAAGACTTGCACTTGGCCACAACTGTTGTCACAAGTGCTAGTGTACAGCAAACACGAGCACAAGCACGAGCGTGTCTTAGGTGAGACTTGAATCCTAGTGGGGGATTTAACAATGCCCCACTTTTACCAACCCAACCAACCACCATTTACTAATTCCTTTTTCAAATTAAGGGACATGTCTTTGAATTTTGTTTGGAAGTTGCTTTGAGCAAAATGCCCTAAGATTGGGGATTGCACCACATAATGTAGGCATCCTACAACTTAGGTGCCTAATCTGAGGGGTACATATTCTACCAAAATCCCCAAAGACTTGCACCTGATATTGTCCAAATGTGCTATCTCAGAGCAGACTCGATAACTAAATACAATATTCTCATACTTGACTCGCTTCTCCTAGGAAAACTCCTTAAGCCTTAGGCGAAGCAGTGTTTGCTTAGATCCATGTACACAAGGAATTGAGCATATGATATATTGGACTTGATGGTAATAATCTTTGATGCCAATAAAAATGATCCTTAAGAGTTCCCAATATGGGAAAACATTGAATCATGCCAGAACTCCAAGGGTAAGCCACGAAATCTTATCCACACAGGGACGAAGGAAGAAGATTCTTCATATGGATCAAAGCCTAATGTCTATAACTTCGTAAAAATCCCAGCTCTTCCCATCGCCCATGGACCTCTTTCAAACATTGATATTTTGTCCTTGGGGTTTCACAAAAAAATAAAAAAGTACCCCCAAGGAAAGAGCTCGATCACCAAACTATTATAAATCTTCCACATGTGATGGACACATTTGAAATTGTTTATGTCGATGAAAAAAGTCCCACAAAACAACAAATCAAGGTCGTTTATAAAAATATTCTCTATATCACTCTTGAGGGGCTCTACCTTTAGGACAATCACTAGGGCTTCTGCAAGAGGGAAAACCCCATGATGAATAGGAGTAGGCATCAAATTCTTACCACCCTTTTTCTTTATCAAAGAAGCTAAACATTGAATCTAGGAATCCAAATAAATAGCGCCCTCCATGGAAGCAAAGATGAATGCTTGGAAATAGATCCAGTAAAGCAAGAAAAGAAGACAAAACCCAAAGGTAGAAAAGAAAACAAGGGTAACCACCAAGGTAGACCCAATAAAGAAGGAGCCAAATAAAAAAACAAATCTAAAATGTTGGTTTGAGAGATACCATCGAAGGAACAAGCCACCACTAAAAAATGGAGAAGATAACCTTGGCCAAAGGAAATAAGAGAAAAAGACAATTACATGCAAAACCATAAACCATGGACAAAGCACCTATAACACTAAGAGTAGAACGAACTGCAAGTTCTGAAGGGGAAGCTCAACTATGATCTCTGATGCCATGATCACCTACAGCCTATGGTGGTGCTACTAGAAACCCTAGTACTATCATGCCTTCTCTTCCACCTAATCAAACAAAGTTTCAATTTTAAAATCCTATAATTAACCTATGCTTGAAAATAGTGAAAGTTGATTACCTCTTACTTTTGTTATTTGAACCACTTCCATCATATTTATAATTTTTTCCGAGTACTTTAAGTTACACCAATACTTTTTGCAATAGTGGTGCCACTTTGCATACAAGTATGTTCCAACGACTCTAGACAAGGGTTCAAATGAACCAAACAATTACTCTACCCACTCAAATAAGACTTTATGAGCAACAAACTAGCGAACTTGCTTATTTCCAATATTTTTGTAATTATAATCTTTATAAGAAGTTAGTTAATCAATTGGTCCAAAGAATAGGACTATATCCCCATGTAGCTATTAGATGTTAATCTCAAAGGTTAACTAGCAATTCATTACAAGGCTGCACGACAACCTATAGATGTAAAACACATTTATTGTACTATATAATAGAAATTTTGTATTGTATGCTTCTCTTTATGGCACGCACAAGGAAAACTACCAGGTTTTTACCATTCACCCCCATCCTTTTAGGGTAGAGGTGATTTAGAGAGTGCCCTAGATCACCAAGACTTCTATGAACAAAGTCATAAGCGGATGAAACACGATGATCACAAATGCGTAAGTGATGAGTGTGGATCTCCCAAGCCATAATGAGAACATAGATGCCAAATACGCATTAAGTTACGTTTGATCCCTAAGATTTGCCAACAAAAAATCATAATCAAAAATCTCTTTTCAAAAAGAGAGAAGAAAATATCCTTATGAAACAAAACCAAACACAATGACACCCACAAGTATCAAATTGCAACTCTTGATTTTACAATGACCTTATTGATGATGTAAATAGATATGGTGAGTGAACATTATCAAATCAAAGTCATGCTTTCAAACAATATTGCCAAACTTAAAAAAGGGAGACGAAATATATTTTAGCCTTGCAAATGGCACCCCTAACAGCCCTTTGAAAAACCTAAGACCTAGAGGCACATCAAGGATACCAACAATCAATCCCCTTCCGCAACAAGCAAAATAAAATAGTTTTATTGATCTCAAAGATAACAAAAAATTATTTAAAAAAAAAAGATTTAAATTTATGGCTCAAAAGAAAGTTGATTAACAAATGGAGATAGAAATGCCATACAAGCAATACAGTAAATTCCAATTTCTTTTTTGAAATTCAACTAATACTTCTTATATTAACATAAATAACCACAAGGCTACTAAAGGAGAAATAAATTTTGGATATGCATCAAGCTCTAACAGCTTAGCATCTTTGATAAGCAAAAAACCTTTAGCCAACAGTTGCATGCAGATCTCATCCCTCGACATATGACAAAAAACTGAAAAAGAGTTGACCTCGTTCTCAAAACACACTTACACTTACAACAAATTCTCCAAAGGACAAACAAAGCAGAGATCCTCATGCAATGCCAAATGCCACTAAAAGAAGAGTGAACTAAAAACCTAGAGCCAACAAATAAAACAGCATGCCAATGCACTCTCCCTTGAAAAAGAACCAAATGTTGTGTTTGCACATGATTCAATAGCTCCTAGGAAACTAGCAATCCCACAACATATGCTTCACCATTTCGAAATGGTTGCATATAGAGTAGAGACCATCAAAAAGACCTTTCTTGCCAGACGAGCCTTGTAAGTGAGGCCTCGATAGATAACTAGTGATGAAAACACACATAGCTCATATGTCACTTGCACCAACAAGACACTATGAAACCTCTGAATTTACCAATCCTCGGCATTAGAAAACAACTACCATGCATTGAGTAAATGGCCAAGCTCCTCACACCAATGCACGATGGAGTACAACTTACATGAGTCATATTGAACAAGTGGACACCTAAAAATCCTCTCCCAATCACGCAAAAGAGGTCCTAGCATACCAATGTTCATCTTGAACACATCCTCCTACGAAATGAGTCTGATAATCTCCAAGATGGTAGGTTGATCTATGGAGAACAAGGCACACTTGCACATTAGGGTTTGTCAATCCTTCCATGAACGTGCATCTCAATCCCATGGGTCACGCCAAAGAAAGATACCCTTCTTGCTCAACCACCATGCCTGAAAGCACGGAAATTCCAAATAAATTGCAAGTATATTGATAAAAAGTTGTCACTTACAATAATAAATGAGTAGATTGATCAACAACTAGACTTGAGAAAGCAATTGTTCAAGATGATAATATAGGTGAAGATCACAATCGCAAGACCTAGTGGCCAAAAGAACCTAATAGCAAAACCTTTTCTCGAGAAAATTAGCTAGGGAAAGGCACCTATTAGAGGTCGTAATCATTAGGATAACCAAAGTATGACATAGAATTGGTCATAACCAAATAATGTGCATTCCAATAATTAATCACATATAGTTACATGGATGAGACAGAGTGAAATGTTGGACAACTCTAGGTCTATGAAGTTGTGTTCATATGCTCATATCCATTGGAAAAAATGTAGAGTTTTGATGAACATACAACTAATCCAAGTTTGTCAACATTTGATTGGATCTTCAAAATCAACATGCAAAAACACGATTTTGGTTGCCCTAATCACCATAGCATGAGCCAAAAAGGTTGATAAACTCCTCACGAATGCTCTTGTTCCTCATGGTAAAAATGAAATAAGCCCAATGTGGGAAGATTGACTACTCAATCTAATGACCAAGATCAATAGTTGCAATATCTGAGAAATAAGTCAAAGCGTTTAAGGAGCCAACAAGAACTAATTTGAGCAAAAGAACATAGAATCAAATTACAACATAATGTGATTGAACATGAAATTGTGTCATAGTTAGACATTGCAAAATAAATGGCAATTGTAGGAATTGGTTCCACAGTCAAAGTTTCAACTACACACAAAAATAAGACCATGAGGCCCAAATATTTGAACATGGCCAACATGAAGGGCCATTCAACCCTATCATAAGCTTTTTCAAAGTCATTTTTTATAAAAATAGTGTCAAGGCATAAGCCCCTGACCCACTCCATGCCTTCCCAAACCAGTATGATGTTATCCAGAATAAATTGTCCTCTGATAAATCCAATTTGTTTTGGGCAAATGATATTGGGCAAAATATGCTCTACTCTTAGGACCAAAGAAAAAACACAACTATGAAGGGAGTTTTAGTTGAAAATCGCTTGACCATGACAACTATTGACCATTTTCTTTCTACCCACCATTATGCTTTGTTGCTTTTTAGTGAAAATCACTTCCCCGTGTGAGTTTTACACACACAAGCATGGACATGAATACACATAAGAATAAGAAAGAGTAGATTCATTCATATCATTAGATGATGCAACGTCTCATTACATGGTAGGAGAGGAGGAGTACTTTACATAACTCCCAAATACCTAATTATTAACCGGTACATTAATGACTAAAGCCTCATTCTCACATCACTTTATTAATGAGACTTTTTGATACATCTAAGTTCTAAATATGATCATTCTCCTTAACACCCTCCGATAATGGTCATTTTACATGCTTGCTCAAAATACAAAAAGACAAAAGCTTTGGACAAGCAAGATGTTTGCAGTCCACAATATAAGATCTTCTAAAGATCAATTGGAAGTGAATTATATCCGGCAAGGTTGATGAAGTACAATTTACATCATCATCCTTCTATCTAATCAATGACTCGCTAGCTAGATGAGAGCCAATGCTGGTTGAACACCATTGACATAAAACTTGGCTCATTCACTAAACTCACCACCTCCACATCTTGGTGGTCTAACACAATAAAATTTTGTGTTTGCTTCTCTGAGGAAGCACTATATTGTTTTGCAACTTCATCTTCAACCTCCCTGAGGGTCTTCTTCTTATAGATTACAGCAAACAATGCATAATATACATGTTGTTTACCTTCTCTTCTTTGTTGATTAGGACTTGTTTCAGCAACATCTTCTACGACTTCATTTTTCACAATGCCTTACCTGACACCTCTTTAGCCTAAGCATTATGGCTGAGTTGTTGGTGAAATTACAGCCACTTTCTACTAAACCAATCCTGCATTCCCAGATACTACCAATCAGAATAAATCTTGTTCTTCCACACCCATAGCAACCATCTTTTTTCTATTCTTATCAAAAATAAAACACCGATTATCATTGAAATTTATGTCCAAACAAGGAACATAGTAGACGTCTTTAATCATTACCTTCTAGGCTTCTTACCTCTTAGCTAAAGTAGGACATTTCCCTTTCCTCTAACCCTATATTCTTTTCCACCACTCAACAACATAATCAGATTTATCCTCTACAAAATCAGCATACCAATCAACAATGTTAGTAAAATTTCTAGATTTCCTTGAATCAATGTACCAATCATCCTTACTACTTTTTAAATCCTTGTTTCTGGCCATGAAAACATAGAACTATTCCTCCTCGTGTTCAGCCACATTAGCATGTTTCTTTCCAGATTGATCATCGGAAGAATGTTTTTCATCCCACAACTGCTTTCTAGGTTGTACTTTTCATCCCACAACTGCTTCCAACAAACGTTGTTTATATGCCCTAACTTGCCACAGTAAAAACATTTAATCGCTTTTCTACAATTATCTGACTCCGAAGATTTATTTCCATCATTCTCTTCTCTTTGTTTGCTGCCCTTGCTCTTCAACTTCATTGAAAGTGCCACCTCAAAAGCCTCAATCCCACTGCTATACCCAAACTGTGTTTTCCATTTGTCTTGATGCAAGAGCTTAGTGCTTAACTACTCAAATGTCAATTTTTTATCACTACTAGTAATGTTCAAGGTTTCAATAAAATTTGCATACGATGGAGACAAACTTTTCAAAGTTATAACCACCATATCTTCTTCTTCCATTTTTCTTTCAATTGATCTCTAATATCTTTGTATTTTAGCAAATGATCTTGCAAGAAGTCAAACTCCTCCATTTTAATTGAAGATAACATATTTTTAAGAAAAAAAAAACTCTACTTTTGTTTAAGGTTTCATGCATGTCTCATAGATTCCCCCACATGTCAAATGCATCATTACCATCTTACCACATGACAAATGCATCATTACCATCTTAAACTTTGGGAAGCATCTCATTCATTACAGAGAGCTTGATCAAGGTCACAGCCTATTGATTCTTCACATCATATGCCGCTTGGGCGTCCACATCAATCTAACTCCATACTTCTTTTTCCAATACAAGTTTGTCCAAACACATGTATTTATATATGGAAAGCATCTTCTATTTCCATGATTTAAAATTTTGATCATTAAACTTCTCGTTTCCGTCCAACATTATATGGGATAAACTAGCCATACACCAATCAAATGCAGCAATTGAAAACCCTACTACTATCCCTAACAGCGACACACTCCACAAACTAAAATTTTGTAGAAAGGAAAAAATGCAAATGCAGACTAATACTACACTTTAAATCATTATGTTCAAATTATATTCAAAAATTTTGTCTTCTTCAGAATTAATGTCAATACAGGCTCAGCAATCATAAAACTTACTTGTGTTTATTCTCCAGGCACAAACTGTCTCGATTCTTCTTCAAATTGACCTGAATCTCTCATCTAATGGAAACTCACACAATGGCTCTATTATTCCCACCAATATCTCTGTTACAGGTGACCAATCAGCCGGGCAATCTTCTAGCGACCAAGTCTAGACTTTTCCAATGTTGTAGCTCACTTCAATGCCCTTTAATATCATTAGCGACTCAGCGGCTTCACTACACAAACATTCGATATCACTCACCCTGATGGTAACCTTCTATTCATGGGGTTGGCTTCTTTCCATTCACATGGACTCTAGAATCAACCCTACAACCCCACTCATTCCTTCTTATGCATCGATCTTAGCAGCTAAAACAACTCCATGCAACCCCACTCAATCCTCGTTACACATTGGCCCTAGCAGCTACAACATCTCCCTATGAGCCCACTCACTCCTTACGTGTCATCCACGACTGCAACAACCCACAAACAAGATCCTTTATGGCAATGGGAATTAACACAAATTTCTAACAGCAAATCCTTTAGGGTGGCTAGGACTCATCACAAATCTCAGATAGTAACTTTATGTGTGTCAATTCCCTTTCCCCACAGAAAAATTCATCTAACTCCGTGATTTTGATCCAAATATCAAATTTATTTTCATTACTCTAAAATATAAACACTTATCTCTATCTCTATAATTGAGATGTCTTGCTTCTGACCAAATGTGTGTGTGATTGCAATCCCTCTCCTTCACCCACTTCCTAGGCTTCTCTTCACTATGGCATTGATACCATGTGAGTTT
The DNA here is from genome assembly GCA_009831015.1 of Picea engelmannii. Lineage (NCBI taxonomy): Eukaryota > Viridiplantae > Streptophyta > Pinopsida > Pinales > Pinaceae > Picea > Picea engelmannii. The sequence continues at coordinate 645,410 of ML780266.1, read as the reverse complement.
TAAACACACAAGCATGGATAGGAATACACATATGAATAAGAAAGAGTGGACTCATTCAGATCATTAGATGATGCAATATCTCATTACATAGTAGGAGAGGAGAAGTACATTATGTAAGTCCCAAATACCTAACTATTAACCACTACCTTAATTACATCATTAAATGCCTCGTTACTGCATTCCCTTACCAGTGAGACTTTATTATATGTCTAAGTTCTAAATATGGCCATCATCTCTAAATGCCCTTGGTTTTTGGGTTTGCTGACAAATGCAAACTGAACTATGAAGGGGCCCATAAACTTCATAAAAGACATTTTATGGACCATCAAAGTTAAAACCCTAAACAACCCTTGATTTTTTTCCTATTGTTAGTTTATGTTTTCATGATAATGTTTTTTTTTAATTCATTGTTTTTTATAGCTTGAAATGGACCCAAAACAAATGTTGGTTTTGATCATTTCTCGCGGCTTGACATTTCTTAAAAAACAACCAAAAATAGGGCCCAACAATACGAAACACGCTTCTAGTTGCCAAAAACATGACAAGGGCATCAAAATGTGTTTCTAATAGGAAACCAATTTCTGGCCATAGGCAACAAAAACAAGGTGCCATGTCACTTTTCTTGCAAAATAGTTGCCTAAACTTTAAAAGAATTACAATAACCTTAGCTTTTATATTGGGATAAATTAAGAGGAACCAAAAGCATCTTGTTAGACAGGTTAACCTCCACAGCATGAAAGTACTCCAAAGTTTTCCAAGACTCCAACACAAAAGAAAGTTTTTGCCTATTTTTGTGCTCAAAGAATCTCTTATTGCCACCTTTCAAAATATACATTCAAATCCCTAGCTATAAAGTCCATTACAATGATCACATTTTGATCTAAACAAACTTTGAGACAATTCAATTCTTTCTTGCTCCTTGTAACATAAGCTTGTCTTTATGGAGAATGGAATTGAGAACACACTCGCTCATGCTTATGACCCTATTCAATATCAAAACATCTCCAGCCTCAAAAGAAGTCCTTTAATAATCACCTCTTGTTGAAAATGATGCACTTGGTTCAAGTTTTTGCTTTCTAGGGAAGTTGCTTTGAGAAAAGTGCCCTAAGGTTAGGGGTTGCATTGCATGATACAAACTTCCTTTAGCTTAGGTGCCAAATCTGAGGGGTGCCAATTCCACCAAAGTCATTCAGGGCTTGCACCTAGCCTCATCCTTTTTTTATATGCCATTCGAGTGGGATAGACCAAAACAAGAATGGAATCTTGGTGGATGGCTTAATTATCTATGACCTCACTAGTCTGCAGAGGCCTTGTTCGCTCTTAGTTGTAGTTTAAGATTACTCAATAAGTCATTCCTGAAATCATTGTCTGGAATAGCTCAAAGAATCAAATTACATTCTTTCACAAATCTAGTTTTTATCAACAACAACGTTGTTAGCTTCTGGAACATGCCAATTACAAAATCATTTCAATATGGATGTTGTATCATCCACATTTGCCTAGTAGAGAAGGAATCCACCTCAAAAATAACATGTATTGGTTAAGGATCATGTTGGATAAAATTACAAATGCCACCAGCAAAGCACCAACCTCTCATTGAATGAAACCATGAGCCTAATAAACCTAATTTACAATTTGATCCTTGATAGATTTTACCCTCCACATTAAAAATCTAATTCCCCTTTGAATGAACATACTAAATCAAATAAGCCTAAAAATGTTAGGCTTTGGAACTTGTAAGCCAAGCCATCTATCAATCAATGTTCAATCCATTTACAAATATCTAATGATACATGGGGATGCATCCCACAACGTTGGGGGCATGGCCCCTGCACTTCACATGCCATCGGGACAAGGGGACACTTGGTGAAATGTTTCACCACACCCCCCATTTTGCAAACTTGATGAAACACATAGTGAAATGTTTCGCCAATGTGTGGGACACAGTTTGCAAAATGGAGGGCTTTTGGGCAGCCCCCCCCAAAAGGAGGGATGCCTAGTTATCCCCTCACAATTTTTGTCCAAAAAACCCAAAAATTTAACAAACAAAAAAAGCATAAAAGAAAAGTAAAAGACTATGCAAGCAAAGAATCCATTGCACAATGATGAATTTAGATGGGATGAATTGTTATGTTGGGTTCTTTATTTTTCTTATAATTTAGAGACAGGGACCCCGACGCCCCCTAGCCCCCATGAATTTCCCTAAACTTTGGGGGGTGTCTCCACACATCCCCAGTGTGTGGTTCCCCGTGTTGAGTTTTGTACCTTGGGAGGTGTTCCCCATGTGCTTATGACCTCCTTAGCACATGAGGAAAGGACATTACACTTTGTATCTTGTACTTTTGTCTAATTTCACTTTGACTTTGGTTAAAGTGAAATTTAGTCACTTTTGGCCTAAAAGTGATTATTAATTCAAAGGGGTGAATTAGAGACATAAGTTGACTTAGGAAACTTAACCCAAAGTGGGTTTGTGATTTAGATATTCATGGGGAGATCTCAACCATCGATTAGATGGGAGATGAGTTGATCTCAACCCTTGATATCTAGGTTTCCTTTTGCTAGTCTAAGAGGGGCGCAAAGGGTGAAGGAGGGGCGCATTCTTCACTTGGTCTTTTGCTTGTTGAGAGAGGAGCTCTTGGAGGATGGAGATGAGGTCAGTTGCATGAGGATGCTTGAGGGAGGTCGCTTGCTTTCATTGTTGGAGGCTTGGAGCTACTTGCCTTGTTTATTTACTGGAGCTATTCTACTTCTGAGAGGGGCACATTAGTTGTGGAGGCTGATTCATTCCTGGTAGGATATCTAGCCATCAGATTGCAGTGAGGTCAATTTCAGAGGGAGGCCATCTACTGGAGCTTCATTCCTGTGGAGGGGTTTTCAGATCTGAGCTCGCAGTTGGCAGTTGGAGCAGATTCAGTGGTTCTGGCAGTTTGCATGAGGGGCGCATTTGTTGATGTAGAGCTTGTATTTCAACTCAACTGGAGTTGCTATTGTATCAGGTTCTTTCATATATTGTGTTTACTGTAACCCTTCTTCTGCTTTCCTCATATATACACACATATCTCAAACTGGTTTTCCCCGGGGGGGTTTTATCCAGGGTCATGTTGACCAAAAATACATGTGTCTACAAATGCATGATTTAGTTTCCTAGATCTGTTCATATTAAGCAGTAAATGATGTTTAGGTGTGTTATGTTTATTTTGAGATGCATGTACTAATCTTTGGTGACAAAAACGACATGCTAGAGCACCCAAAATCGAGAGCATAACCGTAACAAATCAGCAAGAAACATTTGAATTGTTGGCTGTTATAAAACAGCAGAAAATTAATTAACTCACAGTTGAAACTTAGAGCCTTTCTTTGGTCAAAGACAGACCAAGAAGGCAAGCTGATAGGACCTGGAATTTTTACATGGTATCAGAGCTTCGGTGGCTGAATTTTTGGACAATTGGGACAGCATTTTGAGTGGCCGTCATACACTTCTTTCTGGCAGATTTTTGAGGACATCCATTGACTCATTCAATGGTTGTTAGAGCGCAGAATTTTTCAGAGGGTTGTTGGGCAGTTTTGACACTTGTCTTCAGTCTCTTTTCACACCTACACAGTAGGAGTGAGGCTGAATTGACTTGACCTCTTTTCACACCTATCTTGTTAGGAGTGAGGTCAGATTACACTTGTCTCTTTTCACACCTGTGTTGACAGGAGTGAGACAGTGTCTTCCTTGACAGAGTGAACATCAGTTGGGCAGTGCAGTTTGGCAGAGATGTCAGCATCTCTGATGCGAGTTGAGGACAGGCTAGCAGAGACTAGCAATTGGTCGCCTTGGAAGGCGAGGATGGTCTTCGTCTTAGAGGACCTCGAGCTATGGGATATAGTCGAGGCAGTTGTTCCCCCCATTCCTGTCACTGCTCCCGTCTTGGTGGCAGAGTTCAGGAAATGGAACAACAAGGCGAAGAGGACCATTTGTGACGCAGTTCGTGACCATATCATACCCCATTTGACGGGGAAGGCTAATGCACACGAGATGTGGGCATCTCCATGCAAGTTGTATGAGAGCTCCAATGAGAACCGGAAGATGGTTCTTCATGACAGGCTCAGGGGCATTCGCATGCTCAAGGATGAGTCGGTAACTTCATTCCTTGGTCGTTACACTCAGATCAGAGACGA
>ML780266.1:599367-609957 GCA_009831015.1 Picea engelmannii | reverse complement strand
TATGTCCGTTTTGGGCGGATTAGGAGCATCCGGGACCCCCGGGAGCACCCCTTTACACAATAAACATTTGTAAAACATTGTAAAGACTTGTGACCCCCCTAATGAATGGTCACAAGTCACTTCCTTAAAGTTTTGTGCAATTTATTTAATAAAATCAGTGGGGCTACAAGCTCTCACTCTTCATCCCCCTTGGGGAACGGTGTTTTTGGTGGTGGTGTCAATTTTTTGCAATTTTAGCTTAGATTTAATTTTCATAACTGAAGATAATCTAAAGTAATTTTTCAATTCATCACAAAGCACTACAATCAATCTAGATTAGATTTCCTTTTGCAAATTAGAACACTAATTGCTAGATTAGCTTTACTTTCTTGCAATTTCAAGTTGGAAATAAACCATCCCCTCAGCTCCTCGAAAGAGGCCTGGTCAGTGTGGATTAGTAATTAGTCTCACATTTCATTTCAGTATTTTATTTCCAGTTTAAGATAAACAAATTCCCCTCAGCTCTCAGTGCGATTCCTGACCCTTCCAGTTGCGAGCTAATCTCGATCTGCTGGAAGTAAGTTTCATACACGTTGTGTTGGTCAGTGGTTGATAGTTTAATTAGGACAATCTCTAAAGTAGTTAGCTTAATGCGCGGGAAAACGCCTCGAAGTGACCTGCGAAGTAAGGCGGGCCCTCTCGGGACCTGGCTTCCCACCCATTTTGGACATTCAGCGCTTTGAGTGAGTTTTACTGGTGAGACCATTAGGTTTCGGTAAAGCTCTCCGCAGGTTTCCAAACAAAGAGCTAACCTCTAAGGAGGCCTAAACCATTTCACTAATTCAACATCAATTTATCTTAATAAAACACACGAACTACATTGCCCACGACTCACTTTAAGGCACTGGTCTCATTTTACACTCTGCAAAGCCACATGCTTCTTTTATATATTGGTTATCTTCTCTGAAGCAAATTTTAATTTCACTTGCATATAACAAATGTACCTGAGTATCATTTTTATGCAAGTATATGCTTGAAGTTATATCGTGGATGAATTATTGGTTTATGTGTATTTCAATTCATTGTTGATTGTTGAATGAAAGAATAAACTCTTAGATCTATTTTCTTGTACTTAGCTTAGTTCAAGCCATAGTATATTTGTTAGGGACTACCCCCCTTGGCTTCGCTAGAAGTTGGCCTAGACGAAGGAGTTGAGGATTAGGTGACAGCACCTTAACTCTCACTTGCCCCCAAGGACACACCGAGTGGATTGAAGATTTCTTCCACGTCTCCCAGGTGTGTATAAGGCAGCAACAAGTCCCAAAGACATTCACTTGAAAGTAGCAGAAAGGATTCAAAGGTATGTTAAGGGTTTGTTTCATTGTGAACTCAAATATGTGTAGAGTAATAAGCTCAAGTTGGTTGGGCATAGATGAAAGAAAATCTACCACGTGTTATTCATTCAACATGGATTTAGGAGTAATTATGTGGGTTAGAAAGAAGCAGTAGCTATTGCATTATCTTCCACAGAAACAGAGAACAAAGAAGTTGCCAATGCAACCTTTAAAGCAATATGGCTCAAGAGAGAAGTCGAGTCTCAAGTAATATTAACTTTCAACAAACTTAAGCATGTCCCTGTGTTGCAATATTAACACTCAACTACTAAAGTCAATGTAATAAAATCTCATTATGATTAGGTGACTTTAATAAAAAGTCATTAGTTATAAGTTAGCATTAGTTAATAACGTGGTTAGGTCCATTAAGCAGCACAACTTCCTAATTAATAAAAATAAAAGCGATCCCCCTCATTGTATCAAACAACTCCATTGAATAAAGTTTTATATTTTAACATGGTCCAGAATCCAAATTGACTTCATGGTGATTGAGGTTCGTGCACCGTAATGCATGATAAAATAATATCAGTGTTGCAAATATTTTTCAGATGACAGGGACTTAAGAGTCATTGGCAGGCTTGAAGGATGTGTAAGTTGAGACTTTTGATTGCGCGCAAGAGCAATGAATGCCAGAGATCAGACTTAGGTTGTGCAATGCAGCGGACTTTAAATCAGTTTGTGTCAAGAGATCATTCGGAGCAAGATCATGCAGATCAGGAGGCATGTAGGCCAATCTAAATTGTTGAAGTGGTTATTGAGCAAACTTAGTCCTTGTCTAAAGCCAATATATGAGGGAATGTATGCAATTATCAGTTCATTGAAGCTCTAATCCATGTTGTTTATGCACAGTTTTAAGAAGAACAAAGCATGGGATCAATTCGCTAGAGGAGCTCAAGCGCACTATGCTACTAATTATACATGCTGTTTATGCACAGCTTTTAGAAGAACAAAGCATGGGATCACTTACCTAGAGGAGCTCGAGGCGCACTATACTACTAATCATATACATATGTTATCACCATTTCAGTAAAATGAAGCAGAAAATTAAATTATAAGCAAGAACCAAAGTGGGTAAAGCCAAACAGCATCCCGACGATTGCCCCGAGAACGGGTTGTTCCCGTGCCTTTATTGCGTTTTTCTTTCTTTTAAGATATTTATGGCTTGGCACCAGTAAGTGTAAACCAACAGTATCCTGTATAACTGAGAACATAATTGAAAGTAGTCACACAGGCATGAGAATCCCAACAATAACCAGCCTGGATAGTTCAGTGCTATACTCTATTCTTATGATAACATTGTACAGTTTGACCTCTGAAATTGAATCGAGTTGCAAATAAAATCAGATGCCAGCTACAGTAAGAAATCTGGTATTGGGCGTTCATCCTAACGTAACTAGGAACCCACAAAAAGGGCTGCCAAGTACACAATAACTGATTAGATCTGTCAATCATATAACAAAAAGAAATCAAATGAATCTTACCTGGCCAGGAAAGAGGAAAGCCGAGGTGGGTTTGTAGTCAGCAAATAGAGCATCACCAGCGGATGTGAGTGTCTCTGTACCCACACTTGTATTGGAACTCATCATCGTGCACACTCTTGAGCTGCAACCTCTCCTCTCCACCCATCTGTGACCGCTTCTAACACCGTGTATCGCCAATTGCGAACTCAATGGGTTTAAACTCTTTCTCAACAAAACAGCACTGTGGCTACTCTTGGCTGATGAAGGACCTACACCTACATAAGAAGAAGGTTTTGAAAGACTGGATGCAGATTGCAGCCTGCTCGGTGTGAACGCACATGACATTGCTGTAGACATTTTCAACCCAAATCTTTCCAACCCACAAATGTGCATAAGATAATCGGAGCTCAGCAGGGACTGAATTGCTCTTCACAGGGGTGGGAATTGATGATTTGAAAGGCAGGGGCGATATGTCCAATGATGAGGCGATATAATTCCGAGCGGTTGAATTTGCTCAAGGGTAGGGGATAAAGATTGTGTTCATAGAAAGAAAGAAAGGCGAATGTTATGATGGGGAATGCTTATAAATACAAATGATCCCTGTGTTTCTTTCAGTTCGCTGCATTGCTCAAAATTCATTGTGTTTGGTGAAGGTCGTTGAGCTGAAGCCCCTATAAAAATGACATTTGTGTTACTCTTTTCAGGGGAGTGTTGTCATGGTTGAAAGTAGTTGTATGCTTTTAAATCTAATTTTATTTTGGTCCTGTTGTCCGTTGTTTTCATAGTAGTTCGCTGCATTGCTCAAAATTCATTGTGTTTGGTGAAGGTCGTTGAGTTGAAGCCCCTATAAAAATGACATTTGTGTTACTCTTTTCAGGGGAGTGTTGTCATGGTTGAAAGTAGTTGTATGCTTTTAAATCTAATTTTATTTTGGTCCTGTTGTCGGTTGTTTTCATAGTACTTTCAAATGAGCTATAAATTATCTACCATGTAAAAGAGAAATTTCAGAAATGGTTTATATTTAATTGGGTTTTTATCTTTTTTAATTTTTTTAATAAAAATGAATATAAATAAATGGTTGCAGTTATAATAGTTAGTGTGATAACATATCTTTCAACAAAACATTCATAAAAATATTCAGATTGTTCAACAAAACATTTATAAAAAGATTTAAAATTTGGTATTGATTTATTTAAACAAAATAATCATTTGTAAAGAATTCTTAAAAAAATGGTTGCAGTTATAATAGTTAGTGTGATAAAATATCTTTCAACAAAACATTCATAAAAATATTCAGATTGTTAAACAAAACATTTATAAAAATATTTAAAATTTGGTATTGATTTTTTTTGAAACAAAATAATTATTTACAAAGAATTCTTAAAAACGGTTACAAGTATATATTCGCACAAATACTCTTAATATCAAGTAGACTTTAAAAAACATTATACATATCATTGAATAAAATATTTTGGTTGTGAGGTTTCATTTAGTTCTTTGCACTAGTTGTGAAATCTAATCAACATTAAGCATTTCCACATCTCTCTAGTGCTATTGTACGGTTTTATCTTCTTTGACCTCCTCCACTGTAGGACCAATAGACAATATAGAAATTAAATGTGTTGATGTATTGTTTCTTACCAAACCAACAACTAGATGTTGGAGAGCAACGCACTCTGCTTGAAGTTCCTCTATTTGCCTCTTCTGGCGCTATGCAGGGTTTCCAAAATGAAAACAACTTTAGAATTCCTAGCCTCCTCCTGGGAGTGCATTCTACTAGTTATTGAAAAGATTGAGTTTCAATTGTCAGTGATGTAATCCTCTTGTCTCCTTAAAACTATGTGCATTTCAGTAGTTTCACACCATCGACTCCCAAATTTGTGCCCCAATCCATTTTGATACTCCAACATAACACCTAAACAAACCCTTTATCTCCACTCATAGCACTCAGACTAACAAGTCTATTTTTGCAATCCCAACATTCCCTTGGAAACAAAGATGGAGGATGAAATGTTAACCTTTAACAAGTTTGAGTTGATGGGAGCAAGGGACCTCTAGAGTAGCAGGCACCTCCAAAGCAGAGAAACCCCAAATAAGTAGTGCAAGCCAAAAACTAGAGAGCCATGCAGACAACCCAAACTACACAAGCCATAGATGCCAAGCCACCAAGATTCAAGACCTAACCATTTAAAGCCAAAAATAGAACCAAATCCTTACATACCAAAGCCAACCAAATCTAAATCCAACAAATATCCAAAGCCAAGATCCCACAAAGAAAGACCAAAAGAAGTGTAATCTAATGTTGATCCCCAATTCAAACCAAGTCGAAGCAAAACCATGAACCACAAACTCATGAATTACCACAAATCGTTAGGCAATAGACTAACGTCAAGAGCCATTATCCTACCTACAAGAAGATAAAAATTCGAAAGCATTTGATGAACCCGAGCCCACATTAACCTTTAAGGTACTACAAATTGAATTCACCTTGGTCACCATGAATAGTAATCAACCACCTCATGTGTGATGGCATGCCAAATGTTTAACATGCAAGAGCTCTTTGTGTTGATGGATTGATATTGGGCATGGGGTAATAAACCTCCCCTCTTTTTAACTTTAATTTGTCACATTCCAAAAGGGAAGCATTGTTGGCTAGACTATCCGCTCAATGATTGAGCAATTGAAGGATGTGAAAGAACTCAACACTCTTGAATTGGATGGTTTATTTCCTGATTATCTTGATCATTCTTATTAAGATGTCATCGCTCGAAAATGAGGCTTTTAGCGTCAATTTGATTATTAAAACCAAGATCCTTATGACTATTAGTTTTTTTATGTGTTTTTCATCGGTAATCCTTAACCGCTAAAACAAAATCGATGCCTCTATTTGATTGTTTGAAGCTTTACCCAATCCCCATTCGAAGGTATTTTTCGTGTTTCCTTCGAGATTAAGAATGATCCCCCTACACCTTCCACCCCTATATTTTCTCATAATTTATAAAACTAAATTTATTATTTTATTTTTATATATTAATATAGATTCATTTTAACTCCCAATTTATCGAGCATAAAAAAAAAATCAAATCTCTTTCTGATCCAGGTGGATATTGGTGGCCACCCAACTATTCCAACTGACTCCTCTTGACAATTTTTAGTTCAGCACGTTCTTCTGTACTTCTTTGTAATTGTGGGTTCTACACTTCTAGGGTTGTCTGAAGCCCTACACATCTTCCAGGTGGATATTGGTGGCCTCCCACTTAATCCAACTGTTGTATGTTTTCATGTCATCACATATTGTTGTACTTCTAGGGTCATTTTGGGACCCTAAACAATGTTTTTTTGGCTTGCCACAGTCAAACTATAGACAAAGTTAGAGTTTGACAACGTAATGTGTAATTCTTGAAAAGACCTTTCCAATGGGCTATCACGCACCTATAACGGAGGTCGTATGCAAAAGTTATGACCTCGGGAAGTTGAGGTACCAACTTACCCATAGGGGCCCACATAACTTTTGGTGTTTCATCTCCTAGGGTCAGGTTTTTGGATGTCTAGGGTTTTGGCATTCATGACTAATGTTAAAAAGGCCTCTAGAGCCTCATTGTAATCATTATGCTCAGACGGATGCGTGTAGAAACCACATCTCTTCTCAAAGATAGCTACCACCATTCAAGCAAGTGTTTCAATTCTGCAGTTTTACAGTTTCAGCCTATTTCATTCATTCAATAAAAAATATTGTTCACTAGATATCTATGTTGTTCTTCATATATCTGTATTTATTGTATTCAGTCTGTTAATCAATTCGTTCCGCTCCTAAATCCGGATCACTTTCTTATATAAATATCATATTTTTAGTTTTGTGTAAATCTAAATATACATTTTTTTATCTCTCTATATATACTAGTTCTTATATTAAATGTACATATTAAATCTCTCAAATATGTAGTAGTAAATGTACAAATATGTAGTAGTAATATTATATATATATATATATATATACACTACTACTACTACATGATATATGTGTGTGTGTGTGTTGTCGATTGGGTTTCGCTCGAGTGGTTGGAAGGAGCGATTGTTATCCTCCCCATCCAAGTTCAATTCATGCAAGTGACATGTTGAGCTTGAAACGAATATATTGTCATAATGTCTTCCATCCATGTTGTTGACCAACACCTTGTGCCTTGAAGATTCTATGGTTTACCCTGGATACCATCCTCAAAGAAGTACAATTTTCCCCATGCAGTGTAACATGGAAGAAAAAAATACATTATATATTTTTTAAATCGACATTATAAGTATTACGCATGTAGTTGACAACATCTCTATCATGATGACGATGATGATGATGGTTAAAACATCCACTAAGACAAGAATTGGTCTATCGGACGTTAAGAAAGGTAAGAGATTACTTAGATTTCTTTATAATGTTATTTCGATGCTAAAAAGGCATTGGGAGAAGTGTTCCAATATCACTATAGTTTTGATGACTTAGAAGGTTAGGAAGGTCGATATTGTGACAAATATTTTGAAATTGAGATCTAATTTGGGTATACGTAGGGCACTCCAGGTGAAAGTGTTTTTCATCTTCAACCTTCTTACTATCACAAAGGTGACATATTCTTTCATGCCATGGTGTTTTGGGGATTGTCCAACGCCCAATCTCACTATGTAGCTCATGAGAATTAGTTATAATTTTAGCAATATTGATTCTCTTTTTAACGCTAGTCACAAATGCTACTTTTCGTACAATAATCTATATGTATTTTTCTTAAATTCCTTGACTAAATCAATTGTTCTCCTTTTATATATAATTTATTTGTATTTTACTTAAAAATGTATCCCTTAGTTGTTTATAATAGAGGTTGTTAGCGGAGGTAGGCGACCGAAGGTTTTTGCGGAGGTTTTTCAATCAGTGCACCTTTAATATACATACACACCAGTGTGCACCTAAAACATACTGCACTGGCGCTTAAATGTTCAAACGCATTTTCACTGTTCATAGCAGAGGTGGGTGACCGAAGGTTTTTGCAGAGATTTTTTTTCCTGTGCACCTTTACGGTACATACACATCGGTGCTTTGATGTTCAAATGAATCATTATAAGTTATAAAAAAAAGTAACTAGCACTTATCAAAGCGCACCAGTGCCATTGAATCTTACGAACCGGTGTGTATAATTGTCCTCTAGCGCACTGCGATAGGGTAATCAAAAAAAATTACCAGACCAATTTTCATTGTGACACCTCATCACGTGCTTCCAATCTCTCAAGTAAACATCGGTGCTCACTCTGTTTTCAAATACGTTATGTTTACAGTGCTCCTTGGTGAATTGGATAGCTCCATAGGTAGATTCCACACATTTCCAATTTTTGGAAATTACCACGAATTTTCATTTCCTTTCAACAATGGAACCATGCCTCCTCGGGACATAAGAGTCTAGGTAATTTGTTTATTACCTTCCCATTTGCATTTTCATCCAATTGAAATTTGAATTTAGCGTGAAATTTGGGACTTTTTTCAAAAAAAAAATTGACTCTGCGTTGTGTGCCTATACGATTTAGCTCGCCCCAATGCGGTGTATCCTGTGCTAACTTCACAGCAAGCATTGCAACCAATGTGTCTAATTTTATCGTACTTAAATGGTGCGTCGTTTTAAATGCCCCGCTCCTAGTGCGTTATAAAAGACACCACCTAGTAAAAAACATGCCCATGCTTTTTGAACACAGAAGCACATATGTGTTCCATTTAACCAAGTGCATCACTTAGTTTATGACTCGTAAAATTTAACTTAGAGGTGCAACCACTTTAAACAAATGCATCGGTGTTATTAACATAACCGCACCGAGACAAATATTGATCGATTGAGAATAGCAAGGTGTTTCCTTTCATGCACTATATATGGTGCTCTACACTTCACAAAGCACCGCTAAACAAAACGATGGTGCTTCAATAACACGATAGCACTAAGGCATCCATAGTAGCACATCACACCGCTTAATTTGTAATAAACCAATATAGTGGAGCGGTGCCCATAGTGGCAACAACAACACCAGTGTGCTCTACTAGACAATGCATCGCTAAACCATGTTGGTGCTCTGGAAACTATACCGCACCAGTGCGTTTGGTTAGCGAAAGCGCACCGTTGAGTTTACAATCCATAAAAATTGGGGTGGCATTGTGTTTATGTTAATTAAATGCATTGGTGTTGTTAAAAGAACCCAACCAGGAAAATATTGAGCGACGTGGCATAGTGGGGCGTCTTGATGGATGGCATGTTATCAGTGCTCTCAACAACAGAATGCACCATTAAACAAAATGTCGATGCTCCAATAACACGGTAGCATCGCTGCGTTTATATTAACACATTGCATTGCTTAAGTTGCATTAAAACAATTTAACTTATCGATACCCCTAGGTCCAAACAACACATTGATGTTGTAAAGAGCACGACACTAGGTCGTATTTTCACAAATTATCAGCACAATGTGTCTTATGGTAACCACCACTAAGATCTTAGGAAATGTGTCAATTGAGATAAACACACGTGCATTTTATTAATGGAATGCACCACCTAGTTTTTTATACAAATTTTTTGGTCGGCATGCACATCAAATAAATACAATGCAGTGGAGATGTGTATTGTAAGACAACGAGCAAAATACATAATAATTTACCATTTCAATTTGTTTTATGGGACGCCCCCGTTACCGGTGGATTATAAAAAAAAATGCACCTATAACAATGCATACAAAGCTAAAATGGAGTGTCGGGGCGTTAAATTCACCAAAATGCATTGGTGCGGTTAACTGAGTTGCACCGAGAGAAATATTTAAAAGTTTATCATTGTGATGCATCTTTTAAAATGCGTCTATTACCAGTGCATCATAAAAGACAATGCGTCATTAAAATGTGTTTGGTGCTCCAAGTAACATAGAGTTCCAGTGCTTTTCATATAACAAAGTGCACTGCTTAGTTGATAATTAAAAATGTTTGTAGCAGTTCTTTATGTAGAACCAACTGCACTGAGTTAAATAGTTCATATGTGATATGGCATCGCGGGACGTTTTGTATGACAACCCTCAACCGATGCACTATATAACACATCGCACCGCTATAGATATCGGTGCTCGACTAACAATGACACACTGGTGCGTTGAATTTAACACACTATTGTTCGGTGCCTTGTGTCTGATATGGAGCACCGGGAGCAGTGCATACTACGTTATTAATAACACCAGTTACTTTTTCACCTTTTGTTTGCAAACAAAAACTAATTTTAGTTTTTGATAAATACAAATTAGTTATATATGGTTGTGTTTTATATTTTAAATTTTTTTTGTCTATATATATATATATATATATATATATATATATATATATATATATATATGTGTGTGTGTGTGTGTGTGTGTGTGTGTGACTAAAACGAATTTAATGTGAATTAGATACAACGTCGGCGAGTGTAGTAGCAACAAGAGCAACGAGAAGAAAAATTATTCATTTCACAAACTACATATACAAACCTCCACAATTAAATTTTGTGAAGGTTTTGCTTTGCGTAGGCAAAAACAGAGGTCACTCTTCGGTGCCTCTCATAATTTAGTGCATGGACTTGATGTTGATTAAGGTTGGTTGTCATTGATGTCAACCCTTGAAGAAAGACCCGTAGCACAAAGTTTTGGGTAATGGACCCAATAGTGTTTGATGTAAATATGACTCATTATTGTTTTGTCACGGTTGATAAGAAGTAAATATGGAT
>ML780266.1:538569-586285 GCA_009831015.1 Picea engelmannii | reverse complement strand
CTGAGAGAGGAGATTGTGAGAGAAAGAAGAGGAAGTTACAGCGGGTTTTGCTGTAGGTTGTATCCCTTCATTTGCTGGATAATAATAAAGGAAGGACCTGGCAATTTCTCTGGTGGACGTAGCCCACACTAGGTGAACCACGTCAATCTGTGTCTCTCTTGTATTGTGTGTCTTCTGTGTTTTGTTTCTACATTTGTTTTATTTTATTGCTCCGCGGTCCTGTTTTTTCTAACAACACGGTGAAAAAAGAGAGATTTGTTTATTTGTTTATAAATTAATACACAATTCATTATTTCATTTTTTTTGTAGAATTTGGAGGGAAGATTTGTGGAAGAGAGATTTTCCACCAAAGACTTTGGAATGGGTAGATTTTTTTTAACAGCCAAACTTGGAAGGGATCTGTAGGGCACATACAAATCTGTGGAGAAGAAATTTCGGGTATGTGATTTCATTCTACTAATCATTTCAATCTTTCCATGTTTGATTTGAACTATTTTCAATGCATGTTAAAAAAAAAGGGTTTCATAGTTACCTTTGGTATTGGAAGCCCTATCTTTCTTGTTGTTTCTTTTGGTTCCCCTCTTTTATTAAGTAATATATTTTTATAGGATTTATTTGTTTAAGCAATAGTTTTTTATAGGGTTTATTTAGTTGCATATGGGGCGTTTAGTATCCGTTGCATTGGTACCACTCATTACATCAGATCTGAAGCCCTGTCAACCCTATTGTTGTCAGTGATTTTATAAAAAAAAATTCAACAGCATGCGGTGTGCACTATATAGGAAAATGGCATCAGGGCGTACTGTACAGAGGTAGCCACCCAGTGCTCACTTTATAGAAAACGACATCAGGGCACATATATCTTTTAAAAGCATTGATTGGTCGAAAATATAAATAGTATTGATTTTAGTATCATATTGGTATGAGTTAGCAGTGTGCAATGACTAATTGTAATCAACGATGCATGTATATGTTTCATACCCTAGGGCGTTCACTTTAATGACGTGCACCGAAATACTAAATTGTAAAAAAAAATCACAATTTCTATTTTTTATTATTCTTGATTTTTTTTATACAAGATGTCTGATAAAAGTTCAAAGAAAACGTCATATTGTAGTGAGAGCAATGATAACTCATCCCAAGAAGAGAGGGAGACAATTTCTTTAAGTTTTATTAAAAATTTAATATATATGAAATATTTGTAAGTTTAAATTAATGATGTGTATTGGTGAATGTGTGCCATGCAAAGCAAATACTTGAAGAAACTTGATAAGATTGTTCGTAGTCTAAGTGCAAAAGAGAGTAAAATCTTTATGGAAATGTTGCAAAGAGAGGAAACAAATGGATCGAAAGGTAATCGACATTAAGTTTTTCTTTGACTTTTTACTAAAAATGAATTTCTTAACTTTAATCGTGAACAAGTTTTAAATACTCGATTTTACATTTTTTTATTGTTATGCAGGGACCAATAGCGAGGGAAAGGAATCTCGTTTTGAGAGGACAAAAATTCTTAAGGATGTAAATGATGATGACGACTTGGTCATCAATTCATGTGGAGTGGTGCTTGAAGTTAATGAGAGGGACAAATTGTTTTATAGAGCTTTGAGGGATACAGAGGAAAGAACATATAGACATACTTTCCACTTACAATACAAAAATCAATCCAATGACTCCAAGAATCGGGTTATACGTACACTACAAGAAGCGTTTTCGAATCCATGGTCAATGAGACCCATGAGACATGCAATAACAAAAACTTAGAATAACAAAAAAGAATCATATAAAAAGTATTATTACCAAACATGTTTTTCTATAATATATTATAATATTACCAAATTTATTTGTTTTGCTATATTTATTTTCATGTCCATTTAAAAAAAATTATCGTGTTTTTTCGTTTTTTAGGAAGATTATGAAAATTCCAAGCGATAAATGAGGGGAAAGCCAATACATGCCGATAGAGATGTCCAAAAAAGTGTACAAGGAGATGGTAAAATAAATGACCATAATTGCATCGCGGGAAGATGCATCCCAACAACAACATGCATAAGAGGTATGTGATCATTCATTTATTATTTTATGCACATTGAATTTATTTATCATATTAAATCCCAATTTTCAATTGTTTTGCTGCAGAAAAGAAAAAAATATGGAACACAATCAACACATAAGAAAGGACGAAAAGGAAGAAAATGGTTGATTGCAAAGTTTGTGAGTACCTATGTTTTCGACGTTTCTTAAGTTTTCATATTTGTTGTGATATTTATATTTAAATAATTAATTTACACTCGTCCATGGATGTCTTCTAATACTTGATAACATACAAAGAAGAGCCAACCGAACAATTGAACAACAAGAAACCTTTATATTAATTATATCAACTATGCTTTGTCATGACATATTAAAACATGCAAAAAACAAAGTAGAGAGGAGCCAACAAAAGATCTTTTGGCACACTACATGAGGCAAAGCTTTGAAAGCACGTGTATGGTTTATGAATCACTCATTGCTATGGTACATTTTTTTATTTACACAATCATGTATATTCTACTATATTATAAATGTAGATTTACTTATTACACTTTATTTCTATGTTTGTGGATGGAACATGAATAGTTGGAACGTCAAAAACAAGTCGAGCAAGAAAACATATGTTTAAATAACCAAAGTACAATATCTCCTACAATTGATCAAGAAACGAGGGATGCACACAACTTGAGCGATGACACCAATTCAAGTGATGAAAGACAATCAATATAATTGAATGTTACTGCAAGTTGTATGTTTTGGAATATATGTATGTAAAAATCAGGGATTTTGCTTAATGTAGTGGACATAATGTCCCAATTGCATGACGACGTGTTAAAAATAAGTGTAATAATCACATATTGGTTCCATTTTGATTATTGTGGACCTTTATGTTGTCCTATTTTCTATGACCATGTGTCTCTTATTTTATTGAATTGTCAAATGTTGTAAAATGTTGCGTTATTGATTAATTAATATGTGAATGATTTACATTGTTGCAAATAACAGAGGTGTAATCCGTTGGATAAGGCGTTAATGCAATCATTATATCAAAATGCAATAACAAAAATATAAAAAACAATATTATTATAAAAAAATATTTGTAAAAAAACAATTAATTAAAATATATACATATCGGTGCATTCTTATGAACTCACAGAACAGTGCATGATATAATATAGAAATCAATGCTTTTTAAGGGGTTATACACACGAATGCATATTAATTATATTAAAGCACCGGTGCATACCACATGCAATAATATACATCGTTTTAGAATTTTATGATGGGCATGTGATAAATACACACAAGTTCTCTAAATATCATAACAACATTGGTGCTTTAAACAAAATAAGTGCATTGGTGTTTTATATGTAATAAAAGCACCGCTACTTCGGAACAAAGAATGATGCCGACATCTCACCTCAAATATTTAAAATTTTAGTACCTTTCAGTGAACAGGGTAATACAGGCACCAGAACATACGAATTATACAAGCACCGTGACAAACATAAAATAAAAGTGCACCCGTGTTGAATACAACAAAATGGGAATCCAGAGCATAATAACTATAAATGCATTGATGCATTTTCATTTTATGTACGCACTGGGACATTTTATGTAATGGCGCAGCATCGCATTTTCATTTTATGTACGCACCAGGGCATTTTATGTAATGGTGCACCGATGCTTTTTCATTTTATGTACGCATCGGGGCATTTATGTAATGGCACACTAGTGCATTTTTTTTTCTGTACGTACCGGGGCATTTCATGCAAGGTCGCTCTGGTGCATTTTATTTTTAGGTACACACTAGGGAATTTTATGTAAGGGTGCACCGATGCGTTTTGACAATAAAAGCACCCAAAAAAAAAACCCACTACAACCTCCACCCACCCAATTTTTTTTAGTTATATGGAACATTCGTTAAAACCTCCACTAAAACCTCCACAGGCAATAGAGAAGGTTGTAGCGAAGGTTTTTTTGAAATTTTTGCCAAACTTTGTAACACTAAAAACCTTTACAAAAACATTTACTAGAAGGGGTTCTCCTTGTAGTGTACGGAATTTCAGTTGAACTCCATCTCGGTTCCTTTAGTTTATTTTGTTAAAAAAGTGACTTTAAATAAGCCCAATGATGGTCCTCTTGTTGGCGACATCGATGGCAATAATAACGTAGATTTGATACACCATGCCCATTTTTGGGAAGTTGGTATATAACTACCATAAAGCCATGTTGTAGAAGGCTCTAGAGGGAACATTATTGTCAGGGTGGTTAGTGAAGGGGGAGAGTAAGATGAGGTTTCAATATCTTGATAATACCCTCTAGGTATGCCCTCAAATCTACCAGAAAGAAAAATGTTGAGGAATAAGATATTGGAATAGAAGGGGGTTTGGGTCAAGTAAATTAATCAGGAGTTTTTGTAGTAGTGGGGAGGAAATCCTTTATGTGTTATGTGAGGCAAAAATAGAAGAGAGAAATTCAACTAGGAAACATAAGACAATCCATGGGGCCCTTGGAGTAGGGAGTGCCTTGAAAAAAGTTTTAAAATGATCATCTTGTCTCTGAATATAAGGGGTTTGGGTACTTCCCTAAAAAAAGGTGTTATCCATATATCAGTTGTTCTTCATAAACCAAGTACAATAGTTCAAATTATGTTGATTGTTTGAGAAGGATTTTAAAAAACTGGGAGTTCCTAGGCCAAGACTCCAATGGAAAGTTGGTGGGTCTATTAACTACTTGGAACAAAAATATGTTGTTGAAAAGCTTTGGTATGTTGCCCATTGACATTTGGCAAATTTATTCTCTGTGGATTTAGATATGATTTCATCTACCGCAAACTCTTATGGTCCTTACCTTAACATTAAAGACTATTGGGATGATTTCTTTCTATTCAAGAAAGTAAAAAAGGAATATGTAATGCCTTATTTTCTTCCTCTATGTTTAGTTTTTTAATTTTCCTCGACGAATGATTAGCCACAAAGGGAATTATTTTCATTGAACACGCCATGATCGATTACCTTTCTTTCCTTTATTTTGATGGATATCCAACCATTGTTACTCGTGTCAACGAAGGATTGAAGCATCATTGTATCTATTCCTCTTAAGACTTTTCTTTCCAAGCACATTGTAGCCCCAGGGGGTCACATTTTTTTTCCTGCCAATTGTGGTTTTCCCTTCCCTGCCTCCTTGAGGATGGCCTATAAGGTTCATAACTACTTCACTTACCTCATAATGCTTACCCAACCAATGTTTAGCTCTAGCTTTACACTATGAGATAAAATTGTCTCAGAGCACCTATAAGTGGAAGGAGTCAAGTTATTGTTCTAATGGGGACTTGAATTTTGTGTTGATTTAGAGGGAAGTATGGGAGGAAAATAGTAGGATGAGCGCCCTTGCTCCTTATTTCTTGCACAAGTTAAGAGAGGAAAACTTAGTTGTTGTGGAGCCTATAAAACTCTCTCCAACATGGAGGAATAATAGGCTAGATGAGGAGGGTATTGTAAAGAGACTTAATAGATTTATAATTAATGAGGGTTTTATGTCTTCAATATCCAGGTACATATCATGGACTAGGATAGGGGGTGCTTCGAATCATCTCCCCATTTTTCTGCAAATTGAAGGCAATGATACAAATCCTTAGGGTATTTCAAATTTAATCCATGTTGGCTTCGTGATGATGATTTTATAGACATTGTCGAGAGGGATTAGATCCATTTTGATCCAAAGAAAGAGGGTATAGTTATGTTTCAATTTCAATATAATTTGAACAAAATCATATCAACAACCAATTTATGGGAAAAGGAGAAATTTCAATACTCACAAGTTAATCTAGTGGTAGTGGAAACACATATTGTCTAGGATTTGTGAAAAATCCAATGTTGTCTTTTATGAAGAGGAGGTGTTGGAGCTAAAGATATTGGAAGATTCTAGGAACAACTTGCTAGCTTGGGAGGAGGGAAAATGGTGCCAAAAAAATTGAGTTGTTTGGCTACCATAGGGCAACAAGCATATAAGAAAAATTCACCACCTTGCAAATATGAGAAAGGCTAACAACACCATACAGGAGGTTAACAAGGAGAGTGATTCGAAGGTTTCCGAGTTTCATGAGTTAAGCTAATTTAAAATCTTTTCAAAGACCCTAGCATAACAAATATATGTTGAGATTGTTAATGCAAACTTCAAATTATCCAGATTCATTGATAATGGACAAAATTGAGCTTCTGATGGAGGTTGTATCAAAGGAAGAGTTAAAGGATGTGTTATATTCTTCTTAGAAGGATAAGAGCTCTAACCTAGCTTGTTGTCTAGTGGAGTTATATCTAGGCTCTTTTTTTTTTCAACCACGTAATGCATTTCCTCGGGAAACCCACCAGGCACTTCCCCTCATTTCGAGGATGATATTGAAGGTAAAGCATATTGTGTAGAATCTTGAATCTTTGACATGTCACTTATGGGAACAAAACTTGGGTGGGGAGGATAACACTCCATCACAAAACCACTTAGACTATACCCAATTGACAATATATCTATGTTGCTATGAATTATTTGAGGAAGATCTATTAGGTGTGGTGGAGGAGTCTAAAATTCAAGGAAAGTCATTGGAGCTATGAACACCACGTTCTTTGTATTAATCCAAAAAGGGATGCTCCGCAACCATTTGGGGACTCCACACCAATATACTTATGTAGTGTCATTTATAAAATCATAGTGAAGGTTGTGCAAAAAGGTTGAAGCCAATCCTTTGGGGCAACATCACATGGTCAAATTGGTTTCTTGAGTGGGAAACAATTCATGATGTTGTTAGAGTAGTGCAAGAGGGTCTACACACCATAAAGTTCAAGAAAGTTCATGCTTTAATTGTAAACTTCAACTCTCTAAATCATATGATAGAATAAACTAGCTCTTCCTTGGACTTGTATATATTCATGTTGATTTTAGTCTCCCTATGGTAAAATGGATAGAAGGATGTCTAAATTTTGCAACTTTTGCACTATTAATTAATGGGTTGACCTCATATTTCTTCACCTCCTTTAGAGGGATCAAGAATGGATGCCCTTTGTCCCCATTTTTATTTTTACTCATAGCCAAAGGCCTTAGCAAGATACCAATTCTTTACAAGGAAGTGAGAAGGATAGGAGGTATTGAAATTGGTCAAGACATTTCTCTAATTCACTCGAATTTCATGGATGATGTTCTCTAGTTTTGAAATGGTTATTGTAGTGATGCTCTGAGATAGAAAGAGGTGTTGTGCATGTACATGAAAGCCACTAACATGATAATAAATGTTCAAAAGTCTTCCATCTATTTTAATGGTATTCAAAGGCAACAAGAAACAACAATAAATGAGCTCCTTCCCTTCTAAGAGATTATTTTAAACTAGTGGTTGAATTACTCACTCAAGATTCCATTTGAAGCTAAACAATTATATGTATCATGACTAGCTTTGGTTGTGTTCAAAGGCATAAAAGAGGAATAATGTGTAGTGCAATAGGTTTCTTTCACATGTGGAATACTTACATTGGTAAAGATTGTTTAGAAGTAAACTCAATTTATCTACATGGTCTAGCATACATTCCCACAAGCATTCAAAAAAAGATTAAAGACTATTGTTTTAAGTTCCTTTTAAATGGGAAAGAGAATTAATTTTCCCTCGGTAAAGTGGAAGTGAATCACAAAACCCAAACGTTTTGGAGGTTAGCATGTAAAAAATATTCTATTGTTCGACCAAGCTCTTGTATCAAAAAACCTTTGGCGGGTATGTATAAGAAATGGTCTATGGTATTAGGTGATAAGGCAAAATATATGTGCATTTGTCAATAGAATATTGGATGAGGAATCATCAGAAGACTTTAAAAATTATTGATACTCTTGGAAGCACTAGTGCTATATTTCCCTTTGATTGATCCTTAGGTGGCATGACAGGTGGTGGATGGGTCTTGTCATAGAATTGGAATTGATCCATGGTTGGGGTGCAAAGGTTCCTATTATTTGTTACAATGGTTAAAAGCTCACCTTAATAATCAAAACATGGACTTTCTAATTGAGGTTTCACATCATCAACATGTTTTTTCGTGGTGGAAGGCTTGGAAGCAACAAAGGATCTAAGATTGGAAGGTGTTTTGGCGATTGAATGGACGGTTTATGCATAGGAGTTGGTGTTGAACATAAATTTTTTGAGAATATGTAAAGATAAGTTTGTTTGGTCCAAGAATCTAATTAACGATAATTATTCTGTGAAACTTGGGTATGTAGCTCTACTTGTGCATGATTTTCAATATGGTCTAGCTTGGTGAGTATATGGAAGATATAGGCTCCTTCAAAAATAAAATTGTTCTTTGGATGGCACTAGAGATCAAAGTTCCAACATGGGAAGTGCTCCAAAGGAGAGCTTGACATAGTACTAGCATATGTTTCCTGCGTGGAGAACATGGTCAATATATTTATCATCTGCTTGTTTCTTTCCATTTTATTATAAAAATATGGCCTGGTGCAAAAACCTTGATTGTAGGATTAGGTGATTTGGATGGTTAATCTTTATTTGAAGCTTATAAATCCTAGTGGGTGGGCCCATAGGTAAAGGAAACAAGAGCCTTTCCTTTGAATTTCAAATGGGCTTTATGGTTAACAAGAAATGAAGCTATGTTTCAGGATAAAGATACAAATGTTCACAAGGTACTTCTTAGAATCAAATATTTCTTTTTAAGGGAACAGTTAGCCAAGCGAGGAGAAAAACCCCTCGATAGGATGGGCACATGGTGATTGATGAGGGGATGGCATGGGGTTTCTTCGATGGGACTTCTTGAGGAAATCCAAGCTTGTGTGCTAAAAAGGGAGTTTTGTATATGAATGAATGCCATTTTTTACTTTTCATTTAGGAGTTGGTCATGGCACTAAAAACTAGGTAGAATTGTATGCCCTTGTAACATTATCGATGATTGTTGCAAAGATTGGGATTGAATCTATTTAGGTTTTCATAGATTCAATTCAGATCCAAAATACAAGTTTAACATGCCTAATGGATTAGGTTCAAGGTTGCAAAATGAAATTTTCAAATAACTCTTTCAATCATGTCTATAGGGAGTTAAATATCTAAGCTGGCTAATGATCCAAGTTTGGTATCTCTACAAAGATGGGTCTTCTTACGTCCAAGGTTATTGAAGGGGTGGTTGTTGAATACACCCTAGAGATTTTTTATTGTCTTTATTTCTCTCTTCTCAACATAGTTTATATAGTGTATGCCTTTTTGATTTCTTGTCTCTATTGATCATACCATTTGTATGTCTCTTGGAAAGTCTTGTAAAGCCAACTAGCTTTGGTGGTCTGCTTTTGTATCTCTTATGAAATTTAGGAAGACATTTTTTGTCAATTTATGAACTATATGTAACAACTTAAGATGGTATATAAGCCTAGGGCTAGTGATGAAGCAATATGTAATTTTCACTCTTTGTATTTTTTCCCTGTAAATGGAAAAAAAAAAAAAGACAAATAGTCAAAGGGGTTAGCTCAATTAGTTGTTGTCAATGTTGCTAGTTGACCAGTTCTATATCGACCAATAAGTTTACTAAGAATGTCATTCATAAATATGGGGAAGCATCCCTTTGATTTCCCACAAAGTTTTATTAGAAAAAAAATGACAAATATCTATAATTTTTTTTTTTAATTATATTACAAGTAAAACTAATATAAAATTAATATTTTTTAAATTATAATACATGTAAAAATGACCAAACTTCCTAGATTTATAATACATCATTCATTAAAAAATGAACTTAAATTATTGATATGAGAAAGTTTGCTCTAAACCACTCAACCATGATATTTTTTAATATTAATAAAATTTATCTTATCTATTTATTTCATAAAAAAAATTCAAGTTTTATTTGGTACACTCTCTTTACTTTCTCCAAAATAGATGGCCACTAATAGATTTTTTTATATTGTAGTAAAAACTATAAGGTTTGGATATTATAAGAATTTAATTAAAAAAAAAATGATTTAATAGAATATTAGTTATTAGTTTGTGTCAAAGGTTTGGAAGTATAGCAATGAGTTTGCTCTTTAACTATGTATTCGTTTATGGTTGACTTTATATTTGTGTGCTATATCCAATGTATAACATAGGAAATCAATATATGTATTTTTTTATATAATAAAAAAACATATTTTTTTTAAATTTAATTGGCTAATATTTTTTATGTCTTATTGCAAGCTTCACGTCATTCGATGTATAGAATTGATTACACAATTAATAAATTTTCCAAATGTTGTTTGACAAGAATGTTGAGTACATACATGTGAAGTGAGTTCTCATTGGGCTATGTGAAGTCATCAACATTGAATTATGTGCTAGTCCTCTGGATTTGAACTTGTGACCTCTTAAGAGGAAACACATGTTCTTAACCATTAGGCCCACTCAGACTATATATATTGATATAATATATATGTAATTAAAAAATATTTTAATGTATTAAGTTAACATATTTAACCCTGGTATTATAATATATATATTGATACAATATATATGTAATTAATATGGTTAAAAGTTAAATATATTAAAAGTAATTTAGTTGTAACTATTTATATACAATATTTCACGTTAGACTAATATATATTTTTGTTAAATCTAATAATATATATTATTACAAGTTAGACTAATATATATCTATGTTAAATCTAATAATATATATTAGTGTAATAATAAACAAGTGATGTTAAATTTAATAATATATATTAGTGTAATAATAAACAAGTTATGGCCTTAGAAGTTGATAGCATTGTGTAATGGTGAAGTTGATAGCATTGTGTTATGGCCTTTGGTTTTTCTTTGGTGATATTTTCCGGGGATATTTGCTTGAAATCCGGTAAGAAATTGTTAGATCCGCACATTTGAGTGATTATTTTTGTATAATGCTAGTGTCTTTCATCATGTTATTTCTGCATTCAAAAATAGATTTTAAACAACAGAAAATAGTGATTTCTTGTAGATTTACTTCGTGGAAATTTACTTGGCAACATTCCTGCAAAACAAACAAAAAAGTAGAACAGTTAGACAACAACAAATTCCATATTAATAAATAAATAATATTTACTAGCAAGAGTAAATAAATAAATAATATTTACTAGTGAAACTAGAGTAAGTGTATGATTCAATGAAATTAATCGAATTCCACATTCCATATTAATAAATAAATAATATTTACTAGCAAGAATAGGGTAAGTGTATGATTGGTGTTATAGTAGACTTGTTATAATTTTAAATAATAATAATTATCAATTTCTTAAACTTGCAAAAGGCAGGGACTAAGCTGCCATGCAACTCTTGTTTAATAAATCATTTTTTCCTAACATTAGCCAATGTTATCAATATAGATACTTACACATGAACGTGGAAGATTCGGTTGTTTGTTTTTTTTTAACTGAAATGGTTAGAGAGTTTTATTATGAAAGTGGTTGTGCTAAGGCAAAAACAATCGAGTAGTACAAAAATTCAAAAACCAATGTTATCAATAGAGATACTTACACATGAACGTGGAAGATTTGTTTTTTTTTTTTAGTTTTTTTTTTAACTAAAACAGTTAGAGAGTTTTATTATGAAAGTGGTTGTGCTAAGGCAAAAACAACCGAGTAGTACAAAAATTCAAAAACCTCGGGGGCTATCAACAAAGTAAGAGCCTCACAATTCAAAAGTGCAAAGACAAGTGCAACAACGTAGTGCATATTCCTCGAGGAACACTTCATATGACCCTTGTTTACAAAGGATTTGATAAGGCACATCGATTAGGCCTTCAACGCAAGACCAAAAAATTAGTTAGATAGGCTTTACCTACCGGGACAAGAGTTCTTGTCAAATATTTTGTGGTGCCTGGAGGTCCTGCTCATAAGATGTATTTAGAGGCAGATGATTTACTTGTATGCATGAATAGTGAGATTGTAACACATTTCGTGAAGTTTGAAATACTTCTGGATGATAATGTTGGAAAGAGTATCGAATTGAAGGTTGAGAGGGGTGGCGTTTCTGTACATATTACTTTGGAGGTCCAAGACTTACATTCTATAACTCCTAATTATTTCTTGGAAGTAAGTGGTGGTGTGATTCATCCTCTATCTTACCAACAATATAGGAATTTAACTTCAATTTTGGTCTAGTATCTGTTGCAGAACTAGGGCATATGCTTTCAATAACAAGTGCTCCTTGCCAGCCATGTGATCATTCAAAAATTTACAGGGAAGGAAATCACACAAGTCCAAGATTATATATATATATATATATATATATATATATATATATATTCCAAGTTATCATGAGGAGCACGGGTTCCATTAAAATTTGTGAGCCTTAGTCACTGTTGATAGGCATAAGTGGTATGCAAAGCCTCAAGTCTACACTCGAGATTATGTGACTGGACTGTGGAAAATGAGGTCTGCAATTACATCTAGGGATGTGTTGAGATCATTTCCCGCTTCCGAAATTTCCCTCCCCTTTTCTATTGTCCATTGCTTTTCCCTCTTCTAAACTTACCCAAATTCCCCCTTTTCTTTTCTCCCTTCTATTCTCCCTTTCTAGTTACTATACTTAGAGGTTTTTTCAAAAACGACGGGTCCGCAAGTTGGTGTACTCGCGGATCCTCATCTCCATCCATACTCGCACATCATGAGTCCGACCGACCACCAGATTATCCTATACTTAGCCATTTTTGTAGTCACGGATACTCGGGTTCGAGGGTTCAAGCTTTCAGATCCCATGTTCTGTGATATACAATTTGAACCGAAGAGATCCACGATCTACATTTTTACCATCAGACTCCCTGAGCTCCTAAGTATCTCATCTTTCCTATATTGAGTCCGACCGACCGAGTTACAACACTTAACCAACTTTTGACCTTTTGCAACGGTGGGTTGGCGGGTTCACAAAATTCCCAAATCCTAATTGCTCTCATCCATCCTCGCCACCTTTGTGCTTTTCCCAATATGCATTTAGTATGGTTTAATGCTAATAACTCATCATGCAGGTTCCGTAAAGATCGTCATTAATAAGTGAAGGGCTCAAGGAGATTTTTTATTAAACCACATTAAAGCACGATTTGTGGAAGAATATATTATCTCTCTCAAGTGCTCATTTAAAATATTATCTGGATTAAAAGAATGCTCTCATCAACTTATGGCAACAACAACTCGACAACGGTATTGCAGAGATGCTTTGAACATTTTTGGACGCGAGGACCAGAACTTTTAGTGGTCTAGAGCGTACACTTACTATTCATCCCCGTCTGCTCAGAAGGAAATGATGTGGACATCCATAATTGCTTGTGCATGTTGTGTTCCTGAGGTTTTCGACTGCAAGGAACTAATTTCCTGGTGCGCTAAGAAATATATACCAAGTCAACAGATTATTCAACTTCAAGACTATTCTCCCATCTCTCTTTCACCTGAAGTGTTCCGTAAAATGTTGAAGATCCCCGAACCGACACTTACTTTCAAAGGGGAGGATTGCAAGGATTTCCTGAAAAAGCATGACAATGACCTGGGCCTCTTGCCTAAGTTCTTGGAGAATCTCGTGGCCATCCCTGAAGATATTACCAGGTTGCAAGTCAACTCATTCAAAAACCCCTTTCGGGAAATTGCTTGGTTATTCACCAGAGTAATAAGCCAAGAAAATACCGCCAGTATTTCCCATATGATTCTTTATATCTTATATTTTACTATCAAGGAGCAAGCCATTTTCGATTGGGGGAAATTGATTTCCATTGAAATCTCTTCCCAATTGTCACAACACAAAAAAGATAAGAAATTATTTATGGCCTCTTATTTGGTATTTGTGATAGCACATTGTTGTCAATTTCCTAAATTGTCTATCTACAAGAAGGTGAATTGTGAATTTGACCTAGTGACCTTTTGGTACCAAGCGTTGTGGAGGCACAAAGCTTCTTGCATTTTTATGAAGTATTTCAATGATTTTGTCTCAGTTTTTAAATTATTCTTGTTTGGAAAAGATACCCCCAGAATATACGCCCAGGCAAGTAAATTCCTGGATAAAAAGGGTACGTTTGAGCAAATGGAAAATTACAATGTTATCAAGATTTTCAGTGCTAAGGAAAATCCCTCCTCTCTTCCATCTCATATATCCAACATAATGTTTATTACCAAAGTTGCAAGGCAATATAATTTATGGCTGCACTTTTTTCATGAGAAACGAAAAAAACAATTCATACCATTGCCTTGGAAAACCGGGGACTTTGTATTCATAAATATGAACAAAATCGATGAATTTTCAAACCACTTCCACAATCTGAATCTCAAGTATGCTGAAAGGATAAAAGGGATTGACCCTAACGAAATTTTTGTGGAACATATGTTAGCAGTGGGATTTAGCAATTCATTTATCGATACTATTCTAAGAGAAGAAGAAGATAATAACTTGGGCGCCCCTACTCACAATTCTAGTGACTTGGAGAGGGTACTTAGTACCAATAAATTTTACAAACGTAAAGGAAAGGGTCCCAGTGAGAAGAGCGCCCAGTCCCCAATTGTTACTCCTAAGACTAAAACATCTTAGAGCAGTGCTCTAGCTGCCCACCCATCTATAAAAGTGATCAACAATAGTTCAGGTGGAGGAGAAGACAAGAACCCCCCTCCGGGAAAAATTGAAAGCCCACATAAACTTCCTTTAAGGAAGAAGAGGAAGAATATTGTACAAGAGGAAGAAGAACGTCGCTTCGAAAGTGACATCAATAACTTCTCCCTCAAAGATATGGAGCTCGAGTATTACATCGAGAAAATGTTTCCTAACATTGATCAGCCAGGAGGCACGACCCACCAAAATCCATCATTGGAAATTGTTGAGAATGAGACCTTCGATGAAGAAGAGTCGTTTGTATTTCAGAGCGTTGTCTTTGACAACGAATCTAAGAAATTAATTATTGAGAAGAGTGATGCGAAGAATAAAAAGGGAAATCTCGTTTAGAGTTTAACCTAAGCAATATGCGGCCTTCCCAAATTTCCAGAATCCATAGAGCAATCGACGATGCATTGGATGATTCCATTGGTGGTCTCGAAGCGGAAAGTACAAAATTAAAGGAGAGGATTAAGGAACTGGAAGAGACCTTAATGCCTCTTCCACTCCTTGCCAGCCCTTTGGCAATTGTTGGACCCACCACGCTCACTGCTAAATTAAAAGGATCCTGAAGCTTACTTACATCAGTCAGGAGTTATGTGGAGAATAACATCAAGAAAAGAATGACATTGATCACAAAAGCTTGGGAAATTTCAAAGAACATGATTTCTTTTGGCTCAAGGGCGCATGCATTTCATGAGTATTTGCAGGCTGAACTAAAAAATGAAGAAGGTTTTTACCTTGATTATGTGGTACCCTCTGGTGTTAAAGTTTCCAACATGACAGAGATAAGGAGAAGAGAGGAGGATCTTCCCTCTCCAAGTTGGATTAAACAATTGAACGCGTGCTGGAAAGAAAAGATAAAAAAAACTTGAATAATATTGTTCAAATGTGCAACCAAGCGATATCAAGGAGGGAAGAATTATTCAAAAGACTCATGGAGGTAGACTCAGTTGGAAGCACTAACGAAGTCCAAGATCCCAAGTTTATCCTCAACTCGTTGTTCCTAACAAAGTAACAATTTGATGAGAAAGTTGAGATCTTTAAAGGGTTGTATGTTGAAAAGTTCTATGGCATACTTGAATATAATGAGGATGACATAGACAATTGGCTAGTGGATGACTTCATGAAAATCAAGATATTGAATAAGCATTACATGGCATTTCCCTTGATCTGAGAGACTTGGAGGGTGAGTTGTTCAACATCAAAATATGACATGAAATCAACGTGGCACCAATGAAAAGTTACATCGAAGAATGCTTCAAGAAAGCTATCGATAAACTGACCAATGAAGGGAAAGAAGCAATTGAGAGGGTTCCTGTAACCGTTGATGAAAACGATAAAAGGACATCAACAAGCAAGTAAACAGAGAGAGACCATCATAGTAATTTTATGTTGATCATATTCTTCTTTTTCTTTATCAAGTCCTTCATCCAGTTATTTCACCTCTTTCACTAGAAAGGTTTAACCGAAGACTGATAACTCCTCTTTTCTTCTTACCAGGTCTTGTTGATTCTTCTATCGCCCACCGTCTTCCTTCTAAAAGATTATTTCTTGTATTTATTTGTTTTATGGTCCACGAGAGCCCCAATCCCAGTCTTTAAGACAAACGCATTTACAATTTCAAAGAATATGTAACAGACTATATATTTCTTAGAAATTTCAAGAGAACTACTTTGGGAACAATCTCGACTGTGCTTTGTAACCCTGTTTTTAGAATATAAAGTATTTGAGGTTGATCTATCATTATCTTTATTTGAGTTGCCCATGTGTCCACTCTATTAAAGTTCTCTTATGTATGCAGATTATCTTCTTTTTATTTTAAGTGATAAAAAAGTCTTTATCTTAAACTATGATGGATGTGAGGAAATTTTGCTTAATTGCTTTAAGTGTGTGAAGTGTGTGATTCCTGGCCCTTTCTGAGGAACTTTCTTTAAAAGAAAACTAAAACATTTTCCTTTTATTTTCTCGCAATATTTATGTTTCTTTGAATTACTACGATGAACTTCTTTCAAGTCCCACATTTTGAGTATATACAAATCCCAAGAAAATCTAAAGAGGAGTACCACCTCTATAAAAATGTAAGGGGATTTACATCCTTGTGAGGTTGTCGTTTCGGTCCTAATAGATTCAAACGTCAACATTTTTGGCGACCATACTGGGGGAATGAACTAAAATTTGGAACTTGGTCTAGCACTTTGAACAATATATGACTTTGCCCCAGGCTTATTAGCCCCACCTGGAAATTGGATTGAACAATCAACGAAGCATATTGCATCGGTTATACAATCTGGTAATAACAACAACCAAGAACCAAGAAGAGTTAGAAAGGTCCTAGAATATCTTAGTCCAAGAAGAAGAAAGAGAAATCCTCTAAAGACAGAGGAGATAAGAGCGACAAGACCGAAGAAATCAAAGGGTTGCTAGAGAAGCACAACAACAAGGTCGGGATTGAAGTTGGACGAATACAAGGGACCCATTACCAGAAGTAAAAGCAAGCAACTCTTTATTCTTAGAAGTGAAAATCCTATCCCTGGAATCTCTCCAGGCATGGCAAAAAGAAACAAACAACCCCAAGACGAGCATCATGAAGAGAGATAAGGAGGTGGAAGAAATGTTGCAAGAAATCAAGGAAACCTAGGATTTTAAAATCCAAGGAGGGTAAGAGATTCCCCTCTATTTCTTATAGGTGAGCAACATGATCTCCCTGTTCTACCTAAGGGCACCCTGAAGGAATTTTCTAGAGACGAAGCAATCGATGCAGAGAGGCATCTGCACTTATTTCTTGATGTTTGTGATTTTCACCGTGTTGAGTATGACGATGTTGTGGTAAGGTTGTTTCTAGAAACTTTATCAGGAAGAGTGTATGAATGGTATAGAACATTACCTAGTAGATCAATTTGCTCATTTAATGACCTCAAAGCAATGTTTCTAACTATGTTCGCCCTCCAATTGCTTATCATACCCTTCTCATCGATTTCACCCAGATTGGTTTGGGGAATAATGAACAGATACAAGATTTTAATCTCAGGTTTAATAAAACCTTGAGTAAGATTCCTGAAGATAAAAGACTGAATGACCCTGTCATTATCGGTTGTTATAAGAATGCAATGCACTCGAATGTGAAATGTGCTATTGGAACTTCTCAAATGGATACCTTGGAGGAGGAAATGACTAAAGCCATGGAGATGGAAGAAATTATGATTGAAATGAGTGCCGACCCCAACATTATAGTGGGAAAAGTACAAAGACAACTAGGAGGATTAAGTATTGATAATCAAGGAGATTCCAGTCTAAGAAAGAATGAAGAATTCAAGCCTCAACAACTCAAAACCAAACAACGGGAGGGGGATTTTTCAAGGGAACCATACATGATGTAAAGGTTGACCCTGTGGTGACACGAGAAACTAAGAAAGAATCGAAATTGCGTAGATGAATAGAACTATCAAGCAAATGCAGAACGAGATAAGTAGACTAAGAAGGGGAGATAATTATGTGGAAAATCCAAGAATGCCAATCCCAGAGCAAAGAAGGAACCCTCCCCAAGCAAACAGAGTGAGGTTTGAGAACATGGATAATCTACAAAGACCAAGGATCCCCAGGTAGCCTACTCCTAATGCAGTTGTTCTGGATGATGTGTATGACGAGCAATTAATTGAGCAAGAGAATTATTACTCACTTGATGAAAGCTTTGAAATTTTGCATATGGATAGATGCGAGACGTCCATGTATATATTTGAAGAGGGCAACAACAATCCCAACTCGCAAGAAAATGTCTCCCAAACAAGAGGATTTGTAAATAGACCAAAAAATAAAGGTGATTCTGATAAAGAGAACCAAAAAGAAAAAGAAAAAGAAAAAACAAACGAGAAGGTGACGGATGGCGTGGGAAGTAAAAAGAAACACCTGACGTCAAACTCCACTCAAATGACATATAATGTCGTAGAGGACTTAAGTAAATTAAGGATAATTTTTCCCTTTACAAAAGTGGTGAAGGTTCCCCAGAAAAGACAGAACATTTTGAAATTGTTGGACGATACATCTAAAAGTGCAGAAGTTGTTGTTACCAGTCCAAAACAAAGTCAGAGCTAGTCAACTGCCAAGTTGAGAGGTAAAATTTCTCCCTTTTACATTTCAATTGAAAATCATGATGTTGCACTACATAATTTTTTAGTTGAAACGTGTGTGAAAAATAATATTATGCAACAGGTGATCATGGAGGCATTGGGCATGATTTGCACCAACTATTATGAAACCGGTGAAAGCATATATGAGATTGATTCTAGAAAAGTGCCAGCTTATGGAGAGATCAAATATTTTTATGCTTGGATTACGAAGACCACCCATATCATTACAATTTTCAATATTATTGTGGGAGACCTTCCTCCAACATATGGAGTTGTGCTGGGAAGAGATTGGGCATCTATGATCAAGGGATATATAATGAACGATGGAAGTTGTATGATGTTGCCAGGCAAAGAAGGAGCAATGATTAAAGTAACCGGTGAACCTATAAGACCCTTCTCTTTCAAGAGGAAGGACAATGAATTGATGGAGGATTATATTATAGATGTCGGGATTGGAAACTATGCTATCCTAGAAATGGGACATAGTAAAATCCTAGAGCAAGTGCAAGACACGGAGAATCAAGAATGTTTGTTCGAAAGCTATTGGAGGATGTCATTCGATGGAGCCTGTTCAAACTCTAGGAAT
The DNA here is from genome assembly GCA_009831015.1 of Picea engelmannii. Lineage (NCBI taxonomy): Eukaryota > Viridiplantae > Streptophyta > Pinopsida > Pinales > Pinaceae > Picea > Picea engelmannii. The sequence goes on along the minus strand of ML780266.1, from coordinate 566,931 downwards.
GGAGTTGGAATTGTTCTTATGAGTCCAAGTAAGATCATGCATTCACATGCTATTAGACTAGAGTTTTCATGCACTAATAATGAGACAGAGTATGAAGCCTTGATTCAAGGAATGATCCTTACACAAGAAATGAAAATAGAACATCTAATTGCAACTGGCGACTCCGATTTGGTAATCAATTAGGTCACCCAGAAGTATAAAATCAAGAAAGAAAAACTCAAGTTATACTTCAAAATAGTTAACGAATTGATGGAATCTTTTAGTTCCTTCAACATTTCGTTCATTCCAAGGGACAAGAATCACAAGGTTGATTCATTAGCCTTGGTGGCCTCATTGTCAAACCCAGAGGATATCCAAAGCAAAACATATTTCCAAGTAGAAAGAGCATTCCAACCGTCCATGCCCGATAACATTGAATATTTGCAAGTGTTTGAGAACGATGAACAGCTGGAGAATTTTTTGTTGAATGATAATGGTGATGGAGACGATTGGACGTCTGATGTCCCCAAATATTGTATACAGTTTGAGTCTCTTTTTACGAAATATGATCATGCTAAGAATCTCCTTGAAGAAGTTTCAATTCGAAAAGTGCAAGAGACAAGAAAAGTCAATATTAGAACTGACATGTCCCCAAGATATGTCAACTTGGGAGTTGATTGCACCACTGAGGAAGTTGATCAATATGTTGCCTTGTTTAAAGAATACATTGATGTGTTTGCTTGGACCTATGATGATTTAAAAGCTTACGATGAAACCATATTCCAACATATCATTCCTTTGAGGGAAGAAGCAAAGCATGTAAAGAAAAAAATAAGGATAATGAATCCCAAACTGAAACCTTTGGTAAATATTGAATTGGAGAAATTGAAGAAGGAAGGGATAATTTATCCCATTAGACACTCCGACTGACTTTCAAATCCTGTGATTGTAAGAAAAAAGACCGGGAAAATCCGGATGTGTGTTGATTTCAAAGATCTTAACAAAGCAAGCATAAAAGATAAATTTCATTTACCTAATATGGAGTTCCTTCTCCATCAAGTCACTGGATTAGCCTACATGTCCATGTTGAATGGTTTTTCTAGATATAACCAAGTCTTGGTGGCCGAGGAAGATAGGGAAAATACAACATTTATCACACCTTGGGAGACATATGCATACACTAGAGTGCCCTTTGGTTTGAAGAATGCTAGAGCCACATTCCAGAGGGCCGTGGATCATGCATTTAGTGGGTTGATAGGAAAATTTATGGCAGACTATAAAGATGAATTGACGGTTCATTAAAAAACAAGGGGTGATCATATCCATCATTTGAGAAAAGTTTTTGAAAGATGTAGATTATACAGTGTCTCTCTAAATCCAAAGAAGTGATTGTTCTCTATAACTCAAGGCAACTTGTTGGGCCACATTGTGTGTAATGAAGGGATTTACATAGATCCAGAAAGATTTTTAGTAATAAATGAGCTCAACCCCCTGACATCCAAGAAGGGAATCCAATCATTTTTCGGCAAGATCAATTTTGTGCGAAGGTTTGTTCCTAACTATTCAAGTATCGTAAGTCGATCAATTTGTTGCTAAAAAAGGAGTAGAGGTTCGAATGGACAACAATTACTCAAGAGGCCTTCAATAGTATCAAAGGAGAAATCACCATAGCTTCAATCCTCATTAGTTTGGATTTTCAAAGGGATTTCATCATCTATTCATTTGCTACAGAGACATTTGTTGCATCTGTTCTTACTCAAAAGAATACCAAAGGTGAAGAACTCCCAATAAGTATCATGAGAAAAACCTTACATGATTACAAATTGAGGTATTCAGAACTGAAAAAACAAGCCTTGGCTCTTGTAAAAGCGACAACGCACTTTCAGACGTACATATTGAACTCCCATGTTATTTCCTATGTTCCCTCATCAACGGTGAAGATGCTTATGAGTCAACAGTTGAGAGAAGGAAAATGGGCTAATTGGCTGGCAAAGATACACAAATATGATATTGAGATTAAACTTTTAAAGGCTATCAAAGGACAAGGTTTATGCAATCTCATCGCAAATAGTGATTCTATGGATGGCATGATCTCAATTTTAGTAGGAGAACCATTGGCTGATTTAGAATGGTACAAAGACATTGTATTCTACTTGAGATTTGGGCAATTTCCTGTCACCATGAACCCCAAGGAGTGACGGACATTGAAGATGGAGGCAAATCAATATGTGTTGATCGTTGATATACTATTCAAGAGGAATTATGATGGCATATTACTGAGATGCATTGATGAAAATCAAGCCAAAAAACTAATGAGAGAATTCCATGAAGGAATACAAGGTGGACACTTTGCACCTACTGCCACTGCCCAGAAGATAAAAAGGGTTGGATTCTATTGGCCATCAATATTCAAAGACTCGTATGCCACAATAAGGAAGAGTGTATCATGTCAATAGTTTTCAGGAAAAATGAAGAGATGCGTGATGCCTTTAGAACCCATAATTGTAGAACAACCATTCTCCCAATGGGGACTCGATGTTGTCGGGCCAATTAATCCAAAGTCTAGCAAGGGACATATGTACATTCTCATGGCTACACATTATTTCATGAAATGGCCAGAAGCAATGGCATTAAAGAAAGATGATTCTGAAGAGCTAATTAAGTTCCTCAAAGATAATATTTTATCGAGATTTGGTGTCCCAGATAAATTTATCATAGATAATGGTTCGATTTTCATTGGGTCAAAGTTTACAGAGTTTTGTGAAGAATATGGAATTATCATGGGTCAATCATCAAATTATTATCCACAAGGTAATGGCCTTGTTGAATCCACAAATAAAACACTTGTTTAGATACTGAACATACCATTAACAAAAACCAAAGGAATTGGCATATGAAGTTGACTGATGCGTTGTGGGAAAGCATAAGGACTCCAAAGGACAGCACCGAGATATCCCTGTATACCTCGGTTTATTGGAAAGAGGCGAAAATTCCAATTAGCCTCGAACTCAATGCATTGACTTTTGTGGTTAATATCGAAGATACATAAGAGAGTTCACCCATCCAAAGAAGGATCATCCAGTTGTTAAAATTAGAAGAAGAATGAAACAAAGCCCCGAATCGAACTTCTCAAAGGCAACAGAGTGTCAAAAGATATTTTGACCAAAGCACAATTGTAAATAATTTCCAGAAGGGAGAGTTGGTGTTACTTTGGAACAAGGCCAAGGAGAAATCGTCAATGCATACAAAGTTTGAAGCGCTCTGGATTAGACCATACATCGTCGAAAATATCCTAGATTTCAATTCCTATATGCTCCAATACATAAAGGGTAAAAGACTAATGTTGCCTATCAACATGAAATTTTTGAAAGGTTTTTTCTCTTGAAAAACTCTCATTTTCCTTGTACATAAATTTATTTTTCAGTTAATATATTCTTACTCTGACTCCATAACCCAATGGGCGGAAGCACCTGGTCTTAAATATTATGGATTCTTGACAACCCACAGGGGGTTATTGATCCAAAAAATGAAAAGTATCAATAACAAAATGGCATTAACTTGATGCAATGATTAAAGAGTTCATCCATCATTAATCATTCTGCAAATAAGAGAAGATAACAACAATAAGAAAGATAAATAGACACAAAGAACTTGTTAACGGAGTTCACCAATGTGTGGCTACATCTCTGGGCCCGCTTCCAAGTGGAGGACCGTTTTATTGATCTTTAATGCTCAAGTTCTCTTTACAATGGCTCTTTGTTGTTACAAACAAGCTTTTGATATACTGCACAAGACCTCCTTGTGTAGATGCACACATGCCTCAACTATCTCCTCTCAAAACACAACTCAATGTCCCTCAAAACATGAGAAATGGGCCACATGCTCAGGTTGCCCTCACATTCCCTACAATAAAAAGTACCCTCACAAGCTCAAAGGGCCTGATTTATATAGTTTTTAGGCTCACTTATGGAAGCCCAACTTCCCACAAAGATTTGGCCTCTTTTTGGGGTCAAATCCCCCTCCAAATGGCCAAGAAATCTCCAAAAAGGCCCAATTTGGGTAAAAACTATGACAAATAAACCACTCTGATATAAAAATTGAATTAAGCCCCTAAAGGCTGGGCGCGCGCCCCTTTTATAGGGTCGTATGAGACATATGGCCAAGCGCCATCCCACAAGGGTGCTATGCACTAGCCCCTCCGCCAAATACTGTTGGTCGTATGGCGCATGCAATGGGACCGAGGGTCCGATCGAATGGATAGGCCCCCGTTGATCGACCTTGGTCATGGGCCACAACCCCTAGTCGTATGGTGTTTATTCCCTGTCCGATTGCCCCGTACCTTACCCTTATCGCATGAGTGTATACACTCTCGTAGTACCATGTCGTGGTTGTATGATTTCTAACAATATCGTGGGTTGGGGCCTAGCCCCAACCCTTTACTCTGCGACCAACACACACCACACACTTTAAATATTACAATGCACCCATACATGTTAAGTTCCACCGCAGGCGAGTTGGTAGCCCAACCTTGCCCAAAACGTTCCCCCACACTCGAAGGTCTTGGGTTCGACTCCGGTGGAGTCCATAAAATTTTACAACAACAACCAATGAAGGGGTGCCACATGGCAGCCCATGACTAGGCCACGTGGCACCATTTTTATTTTCCCACCAGGTGACACTTGTCAAGCAGTGATTCAACCACTTCTGCCAAAACTGCCCAGTCAACATGGCACTCCTCTGCCATGTCACTGTACGATCAACTTCCACATGTCACCTCCAAATGATGCCACATCATCATGATGATGTCATTATGATGTCATGCTGATGTCACCTGTTGTACTATTGACGTCAACATTGACTTTGCTTGTTGACTTTTTCCTTGGTTGGGAATTTGATCAGAACGCGATAAATTTCGCATACGGTGTCCATTTGAGGAAGTAAATATATCGCTGGAATCAACGTGATGAGATGGACACAATGGAATTCGTTTCGTCCTATTCTGAGAACTTTTATTATTTAGCATTTTCTAGACCCGAGGATCCTCCTGGATCAATCCTCCCCACTTGGAAGCTTTTGGACCACCAAAAGTCTGGTATTAGTTGGTAAATAAGTGAGGATACTGTGCCCTCACTTTTCTGGTCTCCATCCACTTGGCATGACTTGGATTTGTGCCCTTCAATCTCACTCGAAGATACTCCACATCGCCCCTACGAAGTACAAACTCTTTTGTCCAAAATGGTGTCTTCCTGCAACTCATTCATATACTCAGGAGCAAAATCTTCTATGGAAGGAATCTGAACATTCTCTCCTTAATCCTCGACCATAGGAGGCTCATACAATCTCAAGTTTTCCACATTTACAACTGAATAAATTTGCATATATGGAGACAATTCTAACCAGAAAGCATTAGAACCAATTTTGTCTATAATTTTGAAAGGACCATAGAGAATTGGTTTTAGATTTTTACCTTCTCCTTGCAATCTTTCCTTGCTGATGTATAACCATACTTGATCTCCCACTTTGAACTGATGATCAACTCGATGCATGTCATGTCTCGCCTTGTATTTGGCTTGGATTTTCTCCAATTGTTTCTGTACTGCTTGATGAATCAACTGGATCCGTTCATTGAAATTTGTAGCCTTGTCCACATCACTAGGTTTGTCTACTGCAATGTCTTTCCCAAAGACAAAATCCAAAAGAGATTTTGGCAAGTATCCCAAATATGTTTCAAATGGAGATCTATGAGTATAAGAATGTTTCGCTCGATTATATACATGTTGCACTTAACACAAATGTTCATCCCAAGGCTTAGGATGTTTGTTGCAATATGCCTGAAGCAGATGCACTACTGTTCTGTTCACCACCTCTATCTGGTCATCCATCTGTGGATGAAAAGTTGTGCTCTTCTTCAGTCTGGTGTCCATAATTTCCCACAAGCTTGATCAAAATTTCCCCATGAACCTAGAGTCTCGATCAGATACAATAGAATTAAGTAACCCAAAATGAACCCATACATGTTGTTTGTTCAGCTGTGACTTGTTTTTTTCAAGGAATTAGAACACAAATCTTGTTGAGCCTATCCACAACTACATACAAGTAATCATGACCTTTCCTAGACATAGGCAACCCCCCCACAAAATCCATAGATATACTTTCCCATGGTCTAGAAGGAATAGGAAGTGGAGTGTACAATCCTAGCTTTATGTTACTTGGTTTTCTTATTGCACATATAGTACATCCTTTTACATACTTGGACACAATTTCATGCATTCGAGGACAATAACAAAACCTTTGTAACCAAGCAACTATTTTGTTTACACCAAAATGTCCTGCTATAAGAGAAGTATGTGCCTCCCTGATTACATGGACTCTTTCACTTTCTGGAATACATAACTTGCCCAAATGATACAAAAGTTTGTCTTTAATATGATAATTCAATTCTTCTGCTCTTTTACCATGACTTAAAGTTGCATAGACTTCTTTAAAATCTTTGTCCTTGGCATATTGTTCAATGTAACTTTCATGAGTAATTGAATTGTGCTTAAGGATTGTAGCAATTGTACTAGGAGGTCTTGATAACATATCAACAACTTTATTAAGAATGCCCTTCTTATATATGATAACCAACTGAAACTGTTGTAAAAACCCCATCCGTCTAAAAAGCCTTGATTGTTGTAGCTTAGTTTGTGATTGAAGATATTGTAATGGTTGGTGATCAATACGTATTATTGTTTATTTTCCCATTAAGTAATGTTTCCACTTTTTAACACTTTTTACTAAAGCATACAATTCTTTATCATAGGTTGGATAGTTAATTACTATTGTAGTGAAGGTCTCAGAATGATAGCATATGGGATTTCTATGTTGCATCAGCATTGTCCCAATAACATAGTCACTTGCATCGGTTTCAATTTCAAAAGACTCATGAATATCTTCCAATGCCATAACATGAGTTGTACTAATCTTCACTTTCAAAGTGTCGAAATCCTTTTGTTGGCTTCCTCCCTAATGGAATCCCCTTTTCACAAGTATCAATTTTTGTATGTTTGGAAATTACTCTTATATGAAAAAGTTTTGTTTGTTTGATCTCATCAACTTCATTATCAACTTTTAAAGACTGAATTGAAGAACTTGTACTAGCTTCAGAATTTTTACCTTTGATTCCTGTGATTGTGACCTTGGTCTCATCTCCTGAATCAGACCCCAAGTTTGTTTGAGCTATTGCAGTAGTCTTTGGCTTCCTTTTATTTCCAAACTCTGTCGGTTTCAATTTTGGGTGAAGGATCCAACAATGATCCCCACTATGGCTTTCTTTCTTACAATGAGTGCATGTAGGTTTTTCCTTCTTCAATGTATTAGTCTTCTTCCCTTTAAACTTCTCTTTACCCTTGCCTTTGAATTTTCCTTCAGTAGGTTTAAATGGTTTTACAAAATCAACATTTACATTCTTGCCTCTAGATTCAAGATGAGTCGCTTGCACACACACCTCATCTAAACTAGTTGGATTAAACATAAAAATGGTATGTCGTAAATAGCTATGCAAAGCACCTATGTACTTAAGCAATGTCTCTTGAGTATCCAATGGTATTCCCAACAATAAAGCTCTTTTTCGAAACTCATGTGTATAACTTTGAACAGTTTGTCCCTTTAACTGCCTAAGTTCTGCCATGACATAATAGCTTGTTGCATAAAATCTAAAGGATAAAACTGCTTTCGTAATGCAGATGTAAAATCAAGTCATGAAGAGAGTGTCTTACCAAAATTTTTAAGATCTTGTTTTGTGCTTCTTTCCCACCACACAAGGGCGGTTCCTCCCATCTTGAGACTAGCAAGATGGATATGGATCATAGTCTCCTCATCTATGATTTTCTGTATCCCGCAATATACTTCAATTTGTCTTATCCAATTATCTAACTTTTCCACATTTAGTTCTCCATCTTACAAAGGTAACTCAAACTTAACATCAAGCTTTAACAAAGGCATGTCAAATTTATTCTTATGTGTATGATTTTGTATAATATGTGTAGTAGAATGAGAACTAGCATTTGAAGTAGAACTTGAAGAAGAAGGAGAAGAAGGTGGCAAATGAGGAGGCTTTGAAGATTCTCCTTTGCCTTCACTTTTCTCCTTCGTAAGAGGTTCTCCTACAACAGGTTTATTTCTCTCCAAGAAATAATCATATAACACTTTGACCATTTCTAACATCGAGAAAAATGATTTTCGAACTTTCTAGTTCGTGGAGAAGTTTCTCCTTCTGTTGCCATTATTTTCTTCCTCAACACTTGTTCTATCTCTGAAATGAATTTATCCAATGATCTTTCTCGTCTTCGAGATTTGGATCTTGTGAGCATCCAATCCTGCACTTGTTAAACCTTCCAACACAACCAAAGCTCTGATACCAAAATACTTGATCCAAAAATGAAAGGTATTAATAAAAAAATGACATTACCTTGATGCTCATGAATGATTAAAGAGTTCAACCATCCTTAATCATGCTGCAAATAAGATAAGACAATAGAAGAAGAAAGAGAAATAGACACAAAGAACTTGCTAACGAAGTTCACCAATGTGTGGCTACGTCTTCGGGCCCGCTTCCAAGTGGAGGATAGCTTTATTGATCATTAATGCTCAAGTTCTTTTTACAATGGCTCTTTGTTGTTAAAAATATGATTTTGATATGTTGTACAAGACCTCCTTGTGCAGATGCACACATGCCTCAACTATCTCCTCTCAAAACATGACTCAATGCCCCTCAAACTTGAGAAATGGGCCATGTGCTCAAGCTGCCCTCACATTCCCTACATTACAAAAGTACCCTCATAAGGTCAAAGGGCCTAGTTTATATAGTTTTTAGGCTTAGTTATGGAAGCCCAACTTCCCACAAAGATCTGGCCTCTTTTTGGGGTCAAATTCCCCTCCAAATGGCCAAGAAATCTCCAAAAAGGCCCAATCTGGGCAAAAGCTATGAAAAATAAACCACTCTGATATAAAAATTGAATTAAGCCCCTAAAGGTTGGGTGCGCGCCCCTTTTCTAGGGTCGTATGAGCCATATGGACAAGTGCCATCCCATAAGGGTGCTACACACTGGCTCCTCCTCCGAATACTACTGGTCGTATGGCGCATGCAATGGGATCGAGCGTCCGATCGGACGAATAGGCCCCCACCGATCGACCCTGGTCGTGGGTCACATCCCCTGGTCGTATGGTGTTTGTTCCCTGTCCGGTGGCCCCACACCTTACCCTTATTGCATGAGTGTATACACTCTCGGGGTGCTATGTCGTGGTTGTATGGTTTGTAAAAAGACCGCGGGCTGGGGCCTAGCCCCGACCCTTTACTCTGCGACCAACACACACCACTCACTTTAAATATTACAATGCGCCCATACATGTTAAGTTCCATCGCGGGTGGGCTGGTAGCCCGACCCTGCCCAAAATGTTCCCTTACGCCCGGAGGTCGCGGGTTCGAATCCGGTGGAGTCCATAAACTTTTACAACAACAACCAATTAAAGGATTCCATGAGGCAGCCCATGACTGGTCCACATGACATCATTTAATTCACCCACCAGGTGACACTTGTCAAGCAGTGATTCCACCACATCTGCCACGATTGCCCAGTCAGCATGCCACTTCTCTGACATGTCACTGTATGATCAAATAGCACGTGTAACCTCCAAACAATGCCACATAAGCATGATGATGTCATCATCATGTCATGCTAATGTCACCTGTCGCACTGCTGACGTCAGCGTTGACTTTGCATGTTGACTTTTTGCCTGTTTGGGAATTTGATCAGAACGTGATAACTTTTGCATACGGTGTCCATTTGAGGAAGTAAATATATGGACGAAATCATCACGACGAGACAAATGCAATGGAATTGGTTTCATCTAATTCCAAGAATGTTTATTTTTTAGCATTTTTTGGACCTGAAGATCCTCCTGGATCAATCCTCCCCGCTTGGAAGCTTTTGGACCACCAAAAGTTTGGTATCAGTTAATAAATAAGTGAGGATACTACGCCCTCACTTTTCTGGTCTCCATCCACTTGGCCTGACTTGGAATTGTTCCCTTCAATCCCACTCGAAGATACTCCACATCGCCCCTGCGAGAAGTACAAACTCTTTTGTCCAAAATGGTGTTTTCCTACAACTCATTCATATACTTAGGAGCAAAATATTCTATGGAAGGAATCTGAAAATTCTCTCCTTGATACTCGTTCATAGGAGGCTCATACAATATCAAGTTTTCCACATTTACAATTGAATAAATTTGCATATATGGAAGCAATTCTAACCGAAAAGCATTAGAACCGATTTTGTCTAAAATTTTGAAAGGATCGTAGCGAATTGGTTTTAGCTTTTTACCTTCTGCTTGCAATCTTTCCTTACTGATCTATAACCAGACTTGATCTCCCACTTTGAACTGATGATCAACTCGATGCATGTAATGTCTCACTCTGTATTTGGCTTAGATTTTCTCCAACTGTTCATGTACTGCATGATGAATCAACCGGATTTGTTCAATGAACTTTGTAGCCTTGTCCACATCACTGTGTGTCTACTACAATGTCTTTCCCAAAGACAAAATCCAAAGGAGATTTTGGCAAGTATCCCAAACATGTTTCAAATGTAGATCTCTGAGTAGAAGAATGTTTGGCTTGATTATACACATGTTGCACATAACACAAATGTTTATCCGAAATCTTAGGATGTTTTTTGCAATATGCCCAAAGCATATGCACTATTATTTTGTTCACCACCTTTGTCTTCCTATTCGTCTGTGGATGAATAGTTGTGCTCTTGTTCAGTCTGGTGTCCATAAGTTCCCACAAGCTTGATCAAAATTTCCCCATGAACCTGGAGTCTCGATCAGATACAATAGAAGTAGGTAACCCAAAATGAACCCATACATTTTCAAAGAACATTTGCGTTGTTTGTTCAGCTGTGACTTGATTTTTACAAGGAATTAGAACACACATCTTGTTGAACCTATCCACAACTACATACAAGTAATCATGACCTTTCCTAGACATAAGCAATCCCCCCACAAAATCCATAGATATACTTTCCCATGGTCTAGAAGGAATAGGAAGTGGAGTGTACAATCCTTGATTTATGTTACTTGGTTTGCTTATTGCACATATAGTACATCCTTTTACATACTTGGACACAGTTTCATGCATTCGAGGCCAATAACAAAACCTTTGTAACTGAGCAATTGTTTTGTCTACACCAAAATGTCCTGCTATAAGAGAAGTGTGTGCCTTCTGATTACATGGACTCTTTCACTTTCTGGAATACATAACTTGCCCAAATGATATAAAAGTTTGTCTTTAATATGATAATTCAATTCTTCTGCTCTTTTACCATGACTTAAAGTTGCATAGACTTCTTTAAAATCTTTGTCCTCAACATATTGTTCAATGTAACTTTCATGGGTAATTGAATTGTGCTTAAGGATTGTAGCAATTGTACTAGGAGGTCTTGATAACATATCAACAACTTTATTATGAATTCCCTTCTTATATCCGATGACCAAATGAAACTGTTGTAAAATCCCCATCCATCTAAAATGCCTTGATTGTTGTAGCTTAGTTTGTGATTGTATATACTGTAATCGTTTGTGATCAGTATGCATTATTGTTTATTTTACCATTAAGTAATGTTTCCATTTTTTAACACTTGGTACTAAAGCATACAATTCTTTATCATAGGTTGGATAGTTAATTACTGTTGTAGTGAAGGTCTCAGAATGATATCATATGGGCTTTCTATGTTGCATCAACAATGCCCCCATGGCATAGTCACTTGCATCAGTTTCAATTTCAAAATATTGTTGGAGATCTGGCAATGCCAGAATAGGAGTTGTACTAATCTTCACTTTCAAAGTGTCGAAATCCATGAAGAGAGTGTCTTACCAAACTTTTTAAGATCTTGTTTTGTCCTGCTTTCCCACCACACAAGAGCGATTCCTCCCATCTTGAGACTAGAAAGCTGGATCATAGTATCCTCATCTATGATTTTCTGTATCCTGCAATATACTTCAATTTTTCTTATCCAATTATCTAACTTTTTCGCATTTAGTTCCCCATCATACAAAGGTAACTCAAACTTAACATCAAGCTTTAACAAAGGCATGTAATACTTATGCTTATGTGTATGCTTTTGTATAGTAGGTGTAGTAGAACGAGAAATAGCATTTGAAGTAGAACTTGAAGAAGAAGGAGAAGAAGGTGGTGAAGGAGGAGGCTTTGAAGATTCTCCTTTGCCTTCACTTTTCTCATTCGTAAGAGGTTCTCCTACAACAGGTTTCTTTCTCTCCAAGAAATCATCATATAACACTTTGACCATTTCAGACATGGAGAAAAATACGTTTCCGAACTGTCTAGTTCATGGAGAAGTTTCTCCTTATGTCACCATTCTTTTCTTCCTCAACACTTTTTCTATCTCTGAAATGAATTCATCCAATGATCCTTCTCCTCTTCAAGATTTGGATCTTGTGAGCATCCAATCCTACACTTTTTAAACCTTCCAACACAACCAAAGCTTTGATACCAAAATACTTGATCCAAAAATGAAAGGTATTAATAACAAAATGACATTAACTTGATGCTCATGAATGATTAAAGAGTTCAAGCATCATTAATCATGCTACAAATAAGGGAAGATAACAACAAGAAGAAAGAGAAATATACATAAAGAACTTGTTAACGGAGTTCACCAATGTGTGGCTACGTCTCCGGGCTCGCTTCCAAGTGGAGGACTGCTTTATTGATCATTAATGCTCAAGTTCTCTTTACAATGGCTCTTTGTTGTTACAAACATGCTTTTTATCTGTTGTATAAGACCTCCTTGTGTAGATGCACACATGCCTCAACTATCTCTTCTCAAAACATGACTCAATGCCCCTCAAAACATGACAAATGGGCCATATGCTCAAGCTGCCCTCACATTCCCTGCAATACAAAAGTACCCTCACAAGCTCAAAGGGTCTGGTTTATATAGTTTTTAGGCTCAGTTATGGAAGCCCAACTTCCCACAAAGTTCTGGCCTCTTTTTGGGGTCAAATCCCCCTCCAAATGGCCAAGAAATCTCAAAAATGGCCCAATATGGGCAAAAACTATGACAAATAAACAACTCTGATATAAAAATTGAATTACGCCCCTAAGCGTTGGTCACATTCCCTTTTTCTTGGGTTGTATGAGCCATATGGCCAAGCGCCAAACCACAAGGGTGCTACGTGCTAACCCCTCCTCCGATTATTGTTGGTCGTATGGTGCATGCAATGGGACCGAGGGTCTGGTCGGATGGATAGGCCCCCGTCAATCAGCCCTGGTCATGGGTCACATCCCCTGGTCGTATGGTGTTTGTTCCCTATCCAGTGGCCCCACAGACCCTTGTTGCCTGAGTGTATATGCTCTCGGGATGCTATGTCGTGGTTGTATGGTTTGTAACAATACTGTGGGCTGGGGCCTAGCCCTAACTCTTTGCTCCGCGACCAACACACACCACACACTTTAAATATTAGAATGCGCCCATACATGTCAAGTTCCACCGTGGGTGGGCTGGTAGCCCGACCTTGCCCAAAACGTTCCCCCACTCCTGGAGGTCGCGGGTTCGAATCCGGTGGAGTCCATAAACTTTTACAACAACAACCAATGAAGGGGTGCCACGTGGCAGCCAATGATTGGGCCACATGGCACCATTGATTTCACCCACTTGGTGACACTTGCCAAGTAGTGATTTGACCACGTCTGCCACAACTACCCAGTCAGCATGCCACTCCTCTGCCACATCACTGTATGATCAACTACCTTGTCTCACCTCTAGACGATGCCACATCAACATGATGATGTCATCATGACGTCACCTGTCGTACTGCTGATGTCAGCGTTGACTTTTTACATGTTTGGGAATTTGATTAGAACGTGATAACTTTCGCATACTGTGTCTGTTTGAGGAAGTAAATATATGGTCGGAATCCACGCAACGAAATGGATGCAATGGAATTGGTTTCGTCCAATTCTGAGAACTTTTATTTTTGAGCATTTTCTGGACATGAGGACCCTCCTGGATCAATCCTCCCCCCTTGGAAACTTTTGGATCACCAAAAGTAGGGTATTAGTTGGTAAATAAGTGAGGATACTGCGCCCTCACTTTTCCGGTCTCCATCCACTTGGCCGGACTTGGGTTTGTGCCCTTCAATCCCACTCGAAGATACTCCACATCACCCTTGCGAGAAGTATAGACTCTTTTGTCCAAAATTGTGTCTTCATGCAGCTCATTCATATTCTCAAGAGAAAAATATTCTACGGAAGGAATCTGAACATTCTCTCCTTTATCCTCAATCATAAGAGGCTCATACAATCTCAAGTTTTCCACATTTACAACTGAATAAATTTGCATATATGGAGGCAATTCTAACCGTAAAGCATTAGAACCAATTTTATCTAAAATTTTGAAAGGACCTTAGCGAATTGGTTTTAGATTTTTATCTTCTCCTTGCAATCTTTCCTTGTTGATGTATAACCAGACTTGATCTCCCACTTTGAACTGATGATCAACTCGATGCATGTCATCTCTCCCCTTGTATTTGGTTTAGCTTTTCTCCAACTGCTCCTGTACTGCCTGATGAATCAATTGGATCCGTTCAATGAACTTTGTAGCCTTGTCCACATCACTGTGTCTGTCTATGACAATGTCTTTCCCAAAGACAAAATCCAAAGGAGATTTTGGCAAGTATCCCAAACATGTTTCAAATGGAGATTTCTGAGTAGAAGAATGCTTGGCTCGATTATACGCTTGTTGCACATAACACAAATGTTCATCCCAAAGCTTAGGAAGTTTGTTGCAATATGCCCTAATCAAATTCACTAATGTTCTATTAACCACCTATGTATGCTCGTTCATTTGTGGATGAAACGATGTGCTCTTCTTCAGTCTGGTGTCCATAAGTTCCCACAAGCTTGACTGTGACTTGCACTGTTTGTTCAGCTATGACTTGCTTTTTACAAGGAAATAGAACACACATCTTGTTGAACCTATCCACAACTACATACAAGTAATCATGACCTTTCCCAGAAATAGGAAATCCCCCCAAAAAATCCATAGATATACTTTCCCATGGTCTAGAAGGAATAGGAAGTGGAGTGTACAATCTTATCTTTCTGTTACTTGGTTTGCTTATTGCACATATAGTACATCCTTTTACATACTTGGACACAGTTTCATGTATTCGAGGCCAATAAAAAAACCTTTGTAACTGATCAACTATTTTGTCTACACCAAAATGTCCTGCTATAAGAGAAGTATGTGCCTCCCTGATTACATGGACTCTTTCACCTTCTGGAATACATAACTTGCCCAAATGATACAAAAGTTTGTCTTTAATATGATAACTCAATTCTTCTGCTCTTTTACCATGACTTAAAGTGGCATAGACTTCTTTAAAATCTTTGTCCTCAACATATTGTTCAATGTAACTTTAATGAGTAATTGAATTGTTCTTAAGGATTGTAGCAATTGTACTAGGAGGTCTTGATAACATATCAACAAATTTATTATGAATGCCCTTCTTATATTTGATGACCAAATGAAACTACTGTAAAAACCCCATCCATCTAAAATGCCTTGATTGTTGTAGCTTAGTTTGTGATTGTAGATATTGTAATGGTTGGTGATCAATATGCATTATTGTTTCTTTTCCCATTAAGTAATGTTTCCACTTTTTAACACTTTGTACTAAAGTATACAATTCTGTATCATAGGTTAGATACTTAATTACTGTTGTAGTGAAGGTCTCAGAATGATAACATATGGGCTTTCTGTGTTGCATCAACACTGCCCCCATGGCATAGTCACTTGCATCGGTTTCAATTTCAAAATATTGTTGGATATCTGGCAATGCCAGAATAGGAGTTGTACTAATCTTCACTTTCAAAGTGTCGAAATCCATTTGTTGGCTTCCTCCCCACTAGAATCCCTTTTTCACACTTGTCAACGCATGTAAAGGAGCTGCAATTAGAGAGAAGTTTGCAATAAACTTCCTCCAATACTATGTTTCCCCCATGAAGCTTCTTACTTCAGTTACATTTGTAGGCTTTGGCCAATTTACAATGACTTCAACTTGAGAGGGATCAATCTTAAGTTCTCCACCCCCTATAATGTAGCCCAAATATACAAGAGATGTTTTGCCAAATTCACATTTTGACAACTTTACAAAATTTTTCTCTCTCTGCAACACTGAAAGTATATGCCTAACATGATGGACATGCTCTTCCCTAGTCCTACTGAAAATAAGAATATTGTCTAAGTAGACTATTACAAAATCATCAATGAATGTCCTGAATACATCGTTCATTACCCGCATAAAAGTAGCAGGTGCATTAGTAAGTCCAAATGGCATCACTAACCATTCAAATAATCCATGTTTTGTTTTAAAAGCAGTTTTCCATATATCACATTCAACAAATATGATTTCATGGTAACCACTTCTTAATTCTAACTTAGTAAAATATACCGCATTTTTCAATTGATCTAATAAATCATCAATTGGAGGAACAGGGTAACAGTTTTTTACCGTCATCTTGTTCAAGGCTCGAAAGTCCATGCACATGCACCATGTGCCATCTTTCTTTGGCACCAGGATGATAGGTGACCCACATAGAGAAGCACTTGGTCTGATGACCCCTTGTTCAATCAACTCTTGTACCTGTTTCTTTATCTTTGCATTTTCGAAAACTAATAACCTTCACATTCCAATGTTAGGAAGAGTAACATCCTGCTGCAATTGTATCTCATGTTCAACTTGTCGTTTTGGAGGTAATCCTTTCGGAACTTGAAAAATCTCATCATAGTCAGAAACAATTCTAACTAATTCACGTTTCAACTTTGTATGACAATCTTGGAAAGTATCAATTCCAACATTGTCCTTAGCTTTTATGACCATTAGTAAATATCTTTTACTGACATTTACAATTCTCTTCATTTGCCCTGAGTTGATTAATGATAGATTCGATTTCTTCTGATGAGCCCTTACAACATATTCTTTTCCATCTTTAGTTAATTGATACTTATCGTCTTCATGATATACTATTGCCTTTCTATCATACAAATATGGACTCCCAAGTACAATACCACATATATCAAGTGGAACCACATCTAACTCAACCTCATCTATAAATGGTGAATTGATAGCAAACTTTAGAACACATTGCCTATTCACTTGCAACTGATTATCATTGTGAATCCATCGTAATGGATATGGTTTCTTATGAGGTTTAGTAGTTAATCCCAACTTTTTAAACAACTGTCTCTGATATTAAGTTTACTTGTGAGCCACTATCAAATAGAGTATCAATTTTTGTAGGTTTGGAAATTACTCTTATATGAAAAAGTTATGTTCATTTCATCTCATCAACTTCATTATCAACTTTTAAAGACTGAACTAAAGAACTTGTAATAGCTTCAGAATTTTTACCTTTGATTCCCATGTCTATGACCTTGGTCTCATCTCCTGAATCAGACCCCAAGTCTGTTTGAGTTGTTGCAATAGTCTTTGGCTTCCCTTTATTTACGAACTTTCCTGGTTTCAATTATGGGTGAAGGATCCAACAACGATCCTCACTATGGCCTTATTTCTTACAATGAGTGCATGTAGGTTTTTCCTTCTTCACTGTATTAGTCTTCTTCCTTTTAAACTTCTCTTTACCTTTTCCTTTGAATTTTCCTTCAGTAGGTTTAAATGGTTTTACAAAATCAACATTTGCATTCTTGCCTCTAGATTCAAGATGAGTTGCTTGCACACACACCTCATCTAAACTAGTAGGATTAAACATAATGATGGTATGTCGTAAATATCTATGAAAGCCACCTATTTACCTAAGCAATGTCTCTTGACTATCCAATGGTATTCCCAACTATAAAGCTCTTTTTTCGAAACTCCTGTGTATAACTTTGAACAATTTGTCCCTTTAACTGCCTAAAGTTCTGCCATGACATAATAGATTGTTCCATATAAGCTAGATGATAAACTGATTTCGTAATGCAGATATAAAATCAAGCCATGAAGAGAGTGTCTTACCAAACTTTTTAAGATCATGTTTTGTTCTGTTTTCCCACCACACAAGAGCGGTTCCTCCCATCTTGAGACTAGCAAGTTGGATCATAGTCTCCTCATCTATGATTTTTTGTATCATGCCATATACTTCAATTTGTCTTATCCAATTATCTAACTTTTCCGCATTTAGTTCCCCACCATACAAAGGTAACTCAAACTTAACATCAAGCTTTAACAAAGGCATGTAAGACTTATGCTTATGTGTATGTTTTTGTATAGTATTTGTAGTAGAATGAGAACTAGCATTTGAAGTAGAACTTGAACAAGAAGAAGGAGAAGAAGGCGGTGAAGGAGGAGGCTTTGAAGATTCTCCTTTGCCTTCACTTTTCTCCTT
The DNA here is from genome assembly GCA_009831015.1 of Picea engelmannii. Classification (NCBI taxonomy): domain Eukaryota; kingdom Viridiplantae; phylum Streptophyta; class Pinopsida; order Pinales; family Pinaceae; genus Picea; species Picea engelmannii. The sequence goes on along the minus strand of ML780266.1, from coordinate 548,501 downwards.
CGTAAGAGGTTCTCCTACAACATGTTTCTTTCTCTCCAAGAAATCATCATATAACACTTTGATCATTTATGACATGGAGAAAAATGCTTTTTCGAACTCTCTAGTTCGTAGAGAAGTTTCTCCTTCTATCACCATTATTTTCTTCCTCAACACTTGTTCTATATATGAAATGAATTCAACCAATGATTCTTCTCCTCTTCGAAATTTGGATCTCGTGAGTATCCAATCCTACACTTTTTAAACCTTCCAACACAACCAAAGCTATGATACCAAAATACTTGATCAAAAAATGAAAGGTATTAATAACAAAATGACATTAACTTGATGCTCATGAATGATTAAAGAGTTCAAGCATCATTAATCATGCTCCAAATAAGATAATATAACAACAAGAAGAAAGAGAAATAGACACAAAGAACTTGTTAACGAAGTTCACCAATGTGTGGCTACGTCTCTGGGCCCGCTTCCAAGTGGAGGACCTCTTTTTTTATCTTTAATGCTCAAGTTCTATTTACAATGGATTTTTTCTGTTACAAACATGCTTCTAATATGTTGTACAATATCTCCTTGTGCATATGCACACATGCCTCAACTATATCCTCTCAAAACACGACTTAATGCCCCTCAAAACATGAGAAATGGGCCATATGCTCAAGCTGCCCTCACATTCCCTGCAATACAAAAGTACCCTCACAAGCTCAAATGGCCTGGTTTATATAGCTTTTAGGCTCAGTTATGGAAGCCCAACTTCCCACAAAGATCTGGCCTCTTTTTGGTGTCAAATCCCCCTCCAAATGACCAAGAAATCTCCAAAATAGCCCAATTTGGGAAAAAACTATGACAAATAAACCACTCTGATATAAAAATTGAATTAAGCCCCTAAAGGTTGGGTGCACGCCCCTTTTCCAGGGTTGTATGAGCCATATTTCCAAGCACCAACCCACAAGGGTGCTATGCGCTGGCCCCTCCTCCGAATACTGCTGGTCGTATGGCGCATGTAATGTGACCGAGGGTCCGATTAGACGGATAAGCCCCCAACGATCAGCCCTGGTCATGGGTCACATCCCCTGGTCGTATGGTGTTTATTCCCTGTCTGGTGGCCCCACACCTTACCCTTATCGCCTGAGTGTATACACTCTCAGGGTGCTATGCCATGGTGAACTGGAAGAGACCTTAATGCTTCTTCCACTCCTTGTTAGCCCTTTGTCAATTCTTGGATCCACCACACCCGCTGCTAAATTAAGAGGATACTCAAGCTTACTTACATCAACGAGGAGTTATGTGGAGAATAACATCAAGAAAATAATGGCATTGATCACAGAAGCTTGGGAAATTTCAAAGAACATGATTTATTTTGGCTCAAGGGTGCATGCCTTTCATGAGCATTTGCAGGCTGGCCTAAAAAATGAAGAAGGTTTTTACCTTGATGCTCCGGTACCCTTTGGTGTTAAAGTTTCCAACATGACAAAGCTAAGGAGAAGAGATGAGTATCTTCCCTCTCCAATTCGGATTAAACAGTTGAATGCATGTTGGAAAGAAAAGATAAACATGAATAATATTGTTCAAACATGCAACCAATCCATATCAAGGAGAGAAGAATTATTCAAAAGACTCGCGGAGGTAGACTTAGTCGGAAGCACTAACGAATTCCAAGATCCCAAGTTGATCCTCAACTCGTTGTTCCTAACAAAGCAACAATTTGATGTGCAAGTTGAGATCTTTAAAGGGTTGTCAGTTAAAAAGTTCTATGACATACTTGAACATAATGAAGAGGACATAGACAATTGGTTAGTGGACTACTCTGTGAAAAAACAGGATACTGAAGAAGCATTACATGGTATTTCCATTGATCTGAGAGACTTGGAGGGTGAGTTGTTCAACATCAAAATCTGGCATGAAATCAACATGGCACCAATGAAAAGTTACATTGAAGAATGGTTTAAGAAATCTATTGATAAACTGACCAATTAAGGGCAAGAAGCAGTTGAGACGGTTCCTGTAACCGTTGATGAAAATGATAAAATAACATCAGAAAACAAGTAAACAGAGAGAGACCATCATAGTAAGTTTATGTTGATCATATCCTTCTTTTTCTTTATCAAGTCTTTCATCGAGTTATTCCACCTCTTTTACTAGAAAGGTTCAACCGAAGACTGACAACTCCTCTTTTCTTCTTACCAGGTCTTCTTGATTCTTTTATCGCCCACCGTCTTCCTTCTAAAATCTTATTTCTTGTATTTATCTGCTTTATGGTCCGCGGGATACCCAATCCCAGTCTTTAAGACAAACACATTTACAATTTCAAAGAATATGTAACAAACTATATATTTTTTAGAAATTTCAAGAGAACTACTTTGGCAATAATCTCGACTGTGCTTTGTAACCCTATTTTCAGAATAAAAAGTATTTGAGGTTGATCTATCACTGTCTTTATTTGATCTTCCCATGTGTCCACTCTGTTAAAGTTCTCTTATGTATGCAGTTCATCTTCTTTTTATTTTATGTGATCATAAATCTTTATCTTAAACTATGATGGATGTGAGGACATTTTACTTATTTTCTTAGTGTGTGATTCTGGTCCTTTTTCAGGAACTTTCTTTAAAAACAAAACTGAAACATTTTCCTTTTATTTTCTCACAATATTTATGTTTCTTTGAATTACTACGACAAAATTATGTCAAGTCCCACATTTTGAATATATAGAAATTTCAAGAAAACCTAAAGAGGAGTACCACCTCTATAAAAATGGAGGGGGATTTACATCCTCGCAAGGTTGTTGTTTTGGTCCTAAAAGATTCAAGCGTCAAAATGATGCACAACCACAACCAGATGTATCATCATCAGATGGAGAAGTTAGTGTTATATAAAGAGATGCACCCAAAGTTGTTGATAGCATTAATGTGAATATGTCATATTCCAATGTTGTTGTGGAGCAAGCCATTGAAACAAGCCTTGTTTGGCTCGTGGTCGCTATACCATTAAACATTAATTCTTTTGGTGTTGAAAGTAATTATTTTTCTAGAAAAGGGGTTATGACATGTCATTCTAAAACATTTGGAATAGTTGCGGTTGACAAGAATACAATGGCCATTTATGTATAAGATATCACCATAATATTTTGTACGTACCCAATGGAGATACATGGTGATGTTGTGTTTCCGTACCTTGTACACAACTATGTATCAGTAGCATATGAGTCTGCAACACTAGGTCCATATGGGGCTACAACAATGTGTGCAATTCTCGTCTTCCTGGACGTTCTTTGTGTAAAGGTGATCCTATATATCTTATTAGTTTTAATGAGAGATTATAAGGTGCATAACGCAAGTGCACTGTCACAAACCCACATTGTCAGGAAAAATATCCAGGGGGGCTGTACCTAAAGCTATCATCTTATCAAATGGGGAAAATTTACCAGAAGTTGAAGCTACTTGGGGAAATGAGGAGTTTAGATCCAAGCATTCGTCCTTACCCATGCTTCGAGGATGAAACTTTTCAGAGAGGGATAACTTGTAATATACCTTATTGTATATTACGTTTAATAATATTGTATTAATTATACCATTAATGTAAAGACACGTCCACTGTCTAAAGACGCGACTATATTCATTCGTATTTATGCATGCTGTTGTAAACCTAATTGACATGGAATTATATATATATATATATATATATATATATATATATATATATATATATATATATATATATATATATATAACACATGTTTAATTTTTATGGTTCGCATATCAATGCAAAATTAATTTCTTGAGATTTTTTTTTATAGGGACCACAAATAATTTTCGTTGTTATTTATTTATTTTTATTCAAAATTTATACTATAGGGAAACTCACTTGGAACTTCCCCTCATTTTGATGATGGTACTCAAGGTAACGTACATTTTGCAGAAGCTCGAGGCTTTGTGAACAATCTCACTATGTTCTTTGAACCCAAGTGGGGAGTATAACAAATTTTCCTCGCAATTCAAGTCATATTAAGATTCAGGTTTGATCATTTTGTTAAGAAATATTTTTTTTCAAATAGATATAAATAATATACATTTTTTTTAGAACTTGAGATTGTATCAGCAAAAATTAGCTCGATAGCTTTCAATATTGTAGACTTTTCCTTGTTTTGAATAAATGAATGAATTACTATTTGTTATTAACCAAAGTACAAAAATTTGTCAATGAATAATCCACTTCGAGGGGGAAACCTCCGTTTACAATATATGCAATGTAATACCCCGATTTTGAGTCCCTAGATTAAATAATGTATTTTGTTTATTTTATGAAAGGCCAGAGCACCCAAACAATTAAAAGAGGCTAGAGTGCCTAGGAAATGTGATGCTTTGATTATTGTTAATAATAAAATACATTGTTTGTTGCAAGATGAACAAGGATAAGAGTTATAGGGGGATATGATTCCTTGAGAGAGGGGGCTTAAGGGGATAAGTATTTATTTTATATTTTATTTACCCATTTTGGTTTTAATGGAGAATAACAATTACATGAGCTTCTTGGGGGAAGGCCATGTGGTTCTTGATTTGATGTAAATATATAAACACCTCTTGCGGGTTGTTGAGAGATTCATTTTATTCACTCTTACATTCACTTTGCTCATTATTGGAGGTAGGCAACCATGGTTGTTGGTTGTAGTGACCACTGATATATTTCAACCATGAATTAGTGCTTGTATGCTTGAGACGCATTGGCAGGTGCTAAAATTTGTTCATAGTTGTGAATCCTGAGAGTCCCAGCATTGGATATTATTGACCAGTTGCATTGGAGCCATGGAAGGAGGTGGATAGCCTAAGGAACTGTGTGGCAGAGAAGGGGGTCCATTCTCTTGGGTTGTGCATGTTGGAAAGAAGAGAGTTGGTGTACATTGGATTGTTGTGTATTGAGAAACCTATGAGAGCTTGAGTGTTGATTGGTTTGGGAAGATGAGTGACACCCTGGAACCATCCTTGTGGATTCATAGCCCTGGCTCAGGGGTGACCTATTGTTGAGACTTGAAACAACAACGTCTATGGTTGGGTGGAACGTCCTTGGTTTGCAACCAGTTGGTGAATAAAGATAAGTGCTATTTGTTATGTGTTTCTCTACTTATATATTTATTTCCATTTTATATTAAGTATTATCTTTGAAATTCGTATTTATACTATGCATGCTTGCTGGTTTTTGTTGTGCATGACATATTGTTCATTTCTATAATGTTATAGCATGAATCTTAATTATTGCATGTGAGTCTTTCATGCTTCTTTATTAAATAATTGTTATCAGAATTTCGAAATTAGTTTTGAAGTGCATTTTGAAGTAGCATAATAAGCCCGTGGGTGGTTGGGTATGTTACAGATTAGTATCAGAGCAGTTGGTTTACATCACCAGGCCTTAAAGGGCCTACTACATGCCAGGTCAAAAGTTCTTGAAGTGAAATCAATTAATGGATTTTGAACGACATCAGAGGGGGGAGTTGTATTATTTAAACCTTGTCTTTCACCCATGTAAATCGGATCCAGGGTGATTCTCCATGCCCCGACCTTCTAACAATTTCCTCCATCATGATCAGAGCAATAGAAGTGACAGTTATGCCTGGCAAGAAGACCGTCGCTCAAAAATCGTTGATTTGAACTCTGCGTGGGTTTTCCACCGTTGATCTGCAATGGGCGTTATTTCTCTATCCCACATGCATGGGAAATGCTTGATGTAATGGTTTATTAACGAAAGGGGACCTTACATTATTTATGTGCAATGAAGAGAGCTACAAAATCCTACACCGGGTGTAAAATTTTATGTTGTGGGGGCATCTGTTGTAGTCTAGTTTAGGATACTCAACTCTGACCCGAGAGACCTGGGTTCAATTCCCGACAACGTAAACAATGTTGTAATCTAAGGGAAAGTAGAGAGTGTTACCCGTAGAACCTTACATAGCCATTATAGAGATACATTCATACACATAGACATAAAGAGATATACATACATAAGTAATGAGAGCCCAAAGAAGAGTCATTTTATTATATGATAGATAGTACAACACAATGACATATATCCTCTCCCATGAAGCAATTTGATCCTTCATGTGCTTATCTATTTATACCTCTAACAGGAAGTTGTAATTGCTTAACTGCCTGGGTCGGATGGTTAGCAGATACTCTGAATGAATTCTACTTCTAACTACGTCGGTCGACCGACAAGTTCTAAATCGACCGTCGGGTCTAGTCGACAAGGTCGACTAGTCCCTACAACAGTCCCCCATACCGGAGATCGAGAGATCATCCTGATAACCTGGAGAAAAACCCATGTTTTGAGGTTGAAACAATTTTGACTATTAATTTAGTGTGGCGAGATCATCCTAGCCATCGGTATGAGGATGAGATCATCGGAGTGTTCTGGAACTGGGTTGCAATGAGACTCCGATGGGAGAAGCTCCAAACCAGTGAGGATCGTTTATCTATCGAGGTATATACAGGAGCGATATGAAACATTGGATGCGATGGATTTGTTGGAGTTTGATGGTCAGATTAACCTTGGATTCTTGAGGTGGAGGCACTCTAATGGGGAGACTTCGAGAAGTGATCTGGATCGTAGATTGATGAATAACCAAGAGTAATCTGAGTGGTTCATCGGAGGAGGGTTGTCGAAGGCTCACAGAGAGGATGTGACAAATGAGTGTGACGATAAGGGGATACAAGAATAAATCTAAGCCGTAGATATCTTTGGGTTCCACCTGAATACCTAGTGTGAAAAGGAGAAGGTGGGGGTTAGTCGCCTTGTAAGCTGAGACACCGAAGTAATTAGAGCCATTGATCTCCGACTCCGAGGCCGTCAGATCCGTTGGAGTGGAATATGACTGATGGAGAAGAAATTTGATTGCGATGAAAGGCTCTAAGTGAATTCGAGCCATCTATTTTGGTGGCTTGATAGGAAAAGAAGATCCATGATTAGGACTAATCATGATTTTGAGATCGACGATGCAAATTGCCCTGTAGGCAAGACTGTCCATTAGTTTAAAAAAAAACGAAGTCTGGAGAAATTTTCTTATTTTGGCCAGAACTTGAGTGATTAAGTCATATTTAGTTGAAACTTGTGGGTTTTGTTCGCATGGGGGAGACTTACAAAAGTGTTAGAGAGAGCCATTGTCCATTTCTGCTTAGATTTGTCAGAAACTGCAAAATAATGATTTTTAAAGATCTAGGTCCAAATCATTGGTAGAGGTATAGATTAAGCATAAATTCATGGAAAGAGTCCAGAGAGAAGACATCAAAATAACCCACGACGGAACTAAACAAATCCAATGTGGATGCTGAAATAGGCCAAAATCCACTATTTCGGGCCACTTTTTAGGGATTTTTGAGATTTTGGAGGAGGAAAAATGACCCTAGATCACAATACTAAAAAAACATTTGTACTCAACATTTTATGAACTCACTAAGACAAACAATTTTGGCTTTGCTAAATTTTCCCAGAAGTGCACAGATTGAGAGATAACTAGTTTTGCCAAAATTTCCAAGTCTGGAAAAAGGGGTGAAAATAGGCAAAATTGTGATTTCTGGATTGATGTAGTTTTTTACTGGAGCATCAGATTGAAAATATGAGAGTTGTTATGAATTCCTTGTCATTATTTTTATCTATACCTCATACAAACGTTTCTCTAGTTTGTGACATATTTTCTTTTGCACTGGACTGAAGTGGGATTTTCAATAAAATTACACCAGTGGAGAAAATGCACAAATGGGGTAAAAGTGGTTTTTTCAGGTATCCATAACTTCCAACTTAGAGATCGGGTTGGAGCATAAGTACAACTGTTGGAAATATAATTCATAGGATAATAACTTGAAATTATTATAATTTAGAGATTTATGATATAAATCTTCATAAATTGAGAAGAAAAAGGACTTGTAGCATTAATTGACAATTTTTTATGATATGCACATTTCTAACAAAAAATGGTTGCTTAGATATTTTGCAGAATTAGGGGGTATAAACATATCCGTTCAAGATAAGAATGCATATTTAAGAAATGGAGGAAGGAGAGAGAGCTTTCAGTAATGATAAAGAAACCAAAGGACAAAATATCAGTGTTGGTAATGTAGAGACATAATCTAATGGGCGCAATGGCAGACGGGAGCAAGAAACCTTAATAGAGACTGTAAGAAGCTTGAGAATAGAAGTGCAGAGCTACAAAGAAGATGAGTTACAAATAATATGATGAGAGAACAAAATCAGACAAATTATCAAGTGACACAAAGCCTAAATCAGTTGTGGAGGCAAGCAAGGAATGGATCAGAATCAAGATGGGAGGAAGAAGGAAGATATCATGAAAGAAGAGATAACTATAGAAGAGATGGTCATTCAAGAAGTGCTAGCAAAACTCATAGAAATTACTCACATCCTTACTCAACAAGGAAATTTAATGCATGTGAAGATTCCATAAGTAATACAAAAATGTCTCTTATTAGGCACCAAAGAATAAAACATGAATTGGACAGTTTGCAAGGAGAGTTAAGGAAGCTTAAGCCACCTTTCTTTGATGGTGAAAGAGAAAGGGAAGATGATGTTGAAGCTTGGTTGATCTGGATTTAGGAGCAGAACAAAAAGAATAACAGGCTGAATAATATAACGCATATATACGGAGAGAAACAACAGGTATCCAATGAACAATAACTTCTATTGAATAAATAAAATAGGTTGAAATTGTAAAACTGCAGAACAAAAAACAACTTGTTCTAACGGTGGTATCTATCTCTGAGAAGAGATGTGGTTGCTACACGCCTTTGTCTGAGCATAATGATTACAATGAGGCTCCAGAGGCCTTTTTAACATTGCTCATGAATGCCAAAACCATAGACATCCAAAAACCTAACCCTAGGAGGTGAAATGCCAAGTGTTATGTGGGCCCCGATGGGTAAGTTGGTACCTCGACTTCCCAGGGTCGTAAATTTTGCACATGACCTCCGTTTTAGGCACATGATAGCCAGTCAGAAAGGTTTTTTCGAGACTTACACATTATCTCGTCAAACTATGACTTTGCCTATAGTTTGACTATGGCAAGCCAAAAAAACACTGTTTAGGGCCCCAAAATGACCCTGGAAGTACATAAAGATGTGATGATATGAAAACATCCAAAATAAACCCGTTGGATTAGGTGGGCGGCCACCAATCTCCACTTGGAGGTTGTTTAAGGCTTCAGACAACCCTAGAAGTGCAAAACCCACAATTACAGAGAATTACAGAAGAACGTGTTGAACTAAATTTTTTTCAAGAGGAGCCAGTTGGAGTAGGTGGGTGGACAGTAATATCCACCTGGATCATTCCTCCCTCCTTGGTTATAAATCGTCTCCATTGCATTGAGTGCTCCCATTAGGTGAGGAAACTTTAATTGAATTTGGACCCGAGTGAGCCACTTGCCTTGGTGTAGGAGTTGCCCTGCCTTGACAACCCGATAAAGCGATATCCTTTGCTGGCGAGTGCCCTTGACCTATGTGTCCACTATTTGATCAGTGGATGCCTGTTCCATGGAGTCAGGGTTGAGATCTGTTGGTATCAACTATTCTGTGATCTCTGAGGTGTCAAATAATGGTGTAAATCATGGTTTAAGGAGGTCCACATTTAACATTGGTTGTAAGCCAATGAAGGGTGGAGTGTTGAGATCAAAAGCATTGATACCCACAACCTTGGTGATAGGGTAAGGCCCATAGTGAAGTGGGTGAATCTTTCGATGGGGCTTTGTAAGGATCTCTTTCTGCAAATGTAACCAGACCTTGTCTCCCACCTGAAACTAGTGTGGTACTTGGTGTTGATCATGTCGCTGCTTGTACCTAGCATTGGATTTCTGCAAAATCTCATGGACCTGTTGGCAGATGTGCTGAATCCTCTTAATGAATATAGTGGCTTTGTCGGCCTCAGACTGAACATGGGAAGATTCTTCC